>OY986040.1:71325871-71830871 GCA_963920215.1 Nineta flava
CAATATTTTTTTCTGTGATTTTACCAGTGATATTACTACCCTTGACGTAAAAAACACCTTCAATTCAGCCAGATGGGACAACACCGGCTTCGCATGGGACAGGCTAAAAGGCTAAAAGTGTCCGCTTATTTGAGTAAAACGTTCAAGAGCTACTTTGACAAAAGAGAACCGATATACGAGACTGTAAAAGGACCACAGCATTAACAAGTTACCGGAGGAGTACCCCAGGCCTCGGTGCTGGGTCCCCTTCTTTGGAACGTTATGTACGACGCTCTGTTGCAGACAGAACTGCCACCAGAAGGAGATGGTAGCTCTCGCAGATGATGCAGGGCTATTTATCAAGGCCAAGTTCCGAGAGGAAATCAGCCGCATTTTTGTAGACTGCTAGGAGGTAGTGCAGCGCTTCATGAGCTCAATTGGCCTGAAACTAGCCAACCATATAACCGAGTAGATACTGTGCTCTTCACAAGTAGAAACCAAGTAGAGACCGTTACCCTAGACGAAAGGGATTGCACCGGTACCTTGCAGCCATATATTAGATACCTCGGAGTGATGCTAGACACGAGACATCAACTTCAAGCGGCCCGTGGAGAATACGAATAAAAAAGCATTTAAGGTGGCTATGACATCAGCGCGGCTTATGCCAAACATTGGTGGACCTCGAAAAAATAGGAGGCAAATCCTTGCCTCTGTGGTGACGTCCGTGCTTATGTACGGAGTAGCCATTTGGGGCACTGCCTTAAAGAAAGAGCTGTACAAGAAAAAGTATCAGCAGTCCATCGCCTCAGTGCTCTAAGGGTGTTCAGCGCGTTCCGCACAGTATCGAACGATGCGGTGAAAACCAGCTATTACCTGACATAGATTCTGTTCTGTCATGGCTGCTTCAGGGCCTACCTGCACAGATTTGACTACGAAGAGACAGCAGAGTGTCCGGTAGGGTGTGGAGTATCAGTTTCGGAACACGCACTCTTTTGATGCTCAAAATTCCAGCAGGAAAGAACAGAACTCGAAGAAGTACTGGAAGCAACACTAACTCCAGAAACGCTAACGATACACATCGACATCGAAAGAAAACTGGGTAGCAATCAGAAGTTACGCTACAGTAATACTCAAAGAGCTGCGCCAGAAAGAACAGAGAAGGAGGAAGATGACAGCGATGAGAGCTGTCTCTCCTTAATATGAAAGAGCAGAGAGGACTAGGAACAGAGAAAAAGCTAGAGCTGTGACCACCCCCGAGAAGTAATACCTAGCGGCGGTTCCACGAGGGTAAAAACAAGGTCAATGAAGCAAGGAGGTTAGGGTTTAAGTCGGTACACCAAGATCAAGTCCGATACACGGGTGAAAATCTACGTTGCGTGAAGCATTTACCCCCGCACAAAACAGACCCACATACACACACTGGCTACGTGAGGTTCTAGCTCTATATAAAGTGCAATATGATATTATGAGCTTCCTAGGATCAAATATATAAAGCTGGCTGACTGATCGTTGCACTTGACTATTTATGACAAACAAATATTTAGCGAGGCAATACGGATCGAGCATATATTCCAGGTTGATTTTATGACCTCCCCCCCCCCTGTGGTGTTATCATACATTATATTTACTCTCCCGCTTTCTCAATGACAGTTCAAATGACTTCATAGTCCAGGGTAAACCAAATGACTACCATACCATAGCGCATCTATTATATATTATGTATGATATGAAGATTTACGTTGTCAATCAATATCAATTATGGCTGCTGCCGGGAATTATCCCGGGGGATTAGCGATATATAAGAGTGGCACGATTTCCCGTATCTGAACCGGAGCTCACCCGGACTATAAATACTACAACCTGACGTAGTTCTGAAGAATGAGACGAGTAGACTGAACTAGGACACATCGATTATTACCGATAAAACCTGATCACACATTCAAACTGATATCACATTCGTAGATAAACAATATAAGACATGTAACCTCATAGATATTGTGAGGCACAAGAAATGTAACAACAATTGCGCAGAAACGAAACAACAATGGTAAGAACATGTTCCAATAATGTAACATGTTCACATCGTTCCGATAGTATTCAGTGCCACCGGGGCTATCCTACAAACACTACACAAGAGTCTGAGCATTCTGGATATCCCAAAATAAATATACGTACCATACAGTCATTAAAAACTAGGTTATAACTGACTGGAATAAGGGCAAGCATAACACCGGCTGATGCAGTCGACGTGACTGTATACTAATGATCCATATAAACAAACATAGAACCCGAATAACCCAACACGTACATCTGACCGTACGCATTTACAATCGCACCTAACACAAATGCACGGACGTCACTCTCCTACTTTCTCTAGTGATGAGGAGGTAATTCCAAACCCGTAATTGGGCAATTGTTTATTGGGCTACTGTGTATTATTAAGATTATTTCAAGGTATTTCTTCTTTAGAAATGCCGCTTAGTCCTCCAATTTGATATTAAGAGCGTTTTGTGTTCTTAAAATAAAATTTTCATAACATTCGCCACAGTTGAGTAGCCCAATTGTACTCATCCATATTTAATATTTTAGTTGGAGCCTGAAGTGAATACTCACTGTAGATCATAGCTTAAAAATGTTGGCACTGCAGCCACGGTTATTCCTCTGCGTGCTTATTCTTCAAGTCAAAAGTCATTAGATTCTATCGAATGTGTTAAACGGTCAAGTTTGTATTCAAATATCTTTGTAATGGAATTCACTAATCCTATTCTCCTATCGTTACTAGCGTTTAAATAGTCTCTCTGTATTAAGTAACTAATATGAGTTGCCAATATGAATGAATACTAAAGTCTACCTTCTTTTCCTCAGTAGATGTCGTTGAGAACTATTTTATGACGTATAGTGCATATATGTAAAGTGCATATACTATTTCTGTAAATGTGCAGTCTCATAATATTTTGAGTGTTTTATGATTATTGTTGTTTGAATATTATGTATAAATACTACTTGTCAAATACCATTATTCGTAAGAAGAAGCAAGAAATTGAGATCCCCTGTACCATATATACGTCCCATCGCGATCAAATTTACTGTTCTATTTATTGACATTGTCCCCACGTGAAAAAATGTTTCGTATAAAAAAAACAACAACTATACTTCTTTTCTGAAATTCTAATGAGCTCGGCTAAAAAATCTTAAACCATGTAATCCACTTTTGTTTACCATAGTATACTTACATTATAAGTCACATACTAAGTGTATGTAAAATTACATATTGAAGTATTTAGAATGTTTTCTTTTTATTTAAGTTCATTTTTTAGCGAATTTCCTAAAAGAAAATAGAGCTATTGGTCCCGTATCGAAGTCAAAATTTCGCAAAAATTTGTTCAAATGTCCATGGATCCTACCTAGTAGATGTCAAAAATCACCATGTGTAAAATTTATATATATATATATATATATATATATATATATGTATGTGTGTATATATTTATACTTATATATATATATATATATATATATATATATATATATATATATATATATATATATATATATATATACGTATCTTAATATATATAATTGTTCTGTACGTGTGTTTGTCACCTAACTCCTCCTAAACGGATGGACCGATTTGGATGAAATTTTGTATGTATATTTCAATGGGTTTCTGATTTGTTTGAAAACACAATTGAACCAGGTCCTCAACGGCTGGATCGATTTGGTTGAAATTCTATAAAATTATTTGATTAAAATTTTGTTTTAATTTTGAAATGTCAATTTTGATTGTTGTTTCCATAGTAACTATAAGCAATCATTTTTATATATCGTTTTATTCATAAATTGTATTTTTGCAAATACTAAAATTATATCAGATATTGTATTTCAATTTGATCACACTAAAGTTATGATCAATAGACAGTGACTTATGTATTCTTATGAAATTCGCTAAGTGAAAGCAGCTCCTGCGTAACGAATTTTGTTTTATCAAATGAATTTTTGTTTTTAAATTTTTAAATTTTGTTTCTTTTCATTTTTTCTGTTACACTGATATTTACAGAAATATTGACGATTTAAGATTGAAAATTAAATTCCTTAATATCTCTTCACATAACAGTTGGAGCAAAAATGATAAGGAGATGAATTGTAGCACATTTGATTTTCTACAAGTTTATTCCTTACGCATTTTTCGATTTGTTCTAATATTAAGAGAGATATTGTATATTTTGTTTTTTCTGCTTTCTTTACCCCCCCCCCTCCTATCCCCCTAGACTTATGTCTTTTTTAATAAAATTGGACTTGCAACTACTAAAATCATATACGATATTTCATTTTGATCAGGCTAAAATTGTGACCGCTAGAGAGTGACGTTTTAATGCAAGAGTGACTATGTATTCTAAGGAAATTGGCTCCTGCGTCAGTTGAAGCAGCTCCTGTGTAACAAATTTTTTTTGTTTTTAACTTTACTTGTTAAGAAAATTATATAAGTTTGAAGAACCACTCTTGCTTAACACTTTACAAGCATTGGAGCAATTTTGTCCAAGACTACCTTCATTTTCGTACGCGTTATACAAATTAAACGTTAATATATATTATAGTAAATTATTTTTGTAGGTGTTTTTTATTAGAACTTCTGTTTGATAGACTAGAGTGTTTCTTTAAATACTTCAATGGTTTCATTTTGTGAGACATGTGCTTCGTAAATACATTAGATTTGTCATATTAAAAAAAATTCATAATATCTACTTAACGCTGTTAATTCAACCAAAAAATCACTCTTTATAAATTTGATGTATACAATATTATTTTAAGCTTTCTACTCGATATTTTATTGAAAAATAAATTTTTTTTTCATACAGAAGTAACACAATTTTTTTTGCTGTCATATTATCGTTTTTATTTTTTTGTTCTCAGATAAAGAATTAAATAGTTTTTATGACATGCTTTTGTAATAATATTAAAAATGTACTCAACATTATTTTCACCGTCTACTTATTTTTTTTTATTTCTATTTTCGAGAAAGCTATACAACAACTAAATTGAAAGTAAAACTAAGTTTATTATTAAAATTTTTTTGATATACATAAAACAATGTTACACTTTGAAGATAATTTCTGAAATTTTAAGAATTGTTGAAAAAATTACAATTTACAGTCGTTAAGTTTAAGAGTTTGTAATATAAATTGTAGTACTTGTACATGGATTTATAAGTTTGTAACGTTTGAAATAGCATAACATTTCAAAATTAATATCAGACGAAGAACTACACTTCGACATTATTTTCTAAATTTACTACGATTGCAGTTATTTTAAGTAATTAATTTTCATTATGATACTTGATGTAATATCATTGTAGTAAAATCAATGAAATTATTAGAAATTATGGCATAAAATAGTAAGTATTATTTAAAAAACTTCCAGAAAAGGATACCGAACCGGTTTTAAGTAACTCATTCCGGTAATTTATTTTATATTTGGATTAGTTTATATATCTGTTTTGGAAATAGGTCAAATATTTGGCTCATAGCTGCAGGCAAGTACTGATTAAAAAGGATTATTTTGTACTCACACAGTTGTTACCAACGTTAAAATCCTTTTTAATTGAAAGTCATAATTAACGACTAACGTGGTCAAGTTTATCGCCTGTCTCGCGATAATACATTAAATATTTGAAATAAGTTCCTACTTGCATATATAATCTCACTGAATTATGTTAAAAGTTCGAAACAAAATTCACTTATTACTTGGAATGTAACGAAAAGTATCTGGATTTGTCACAGCCAAACGATCCTTACTGAGTTTTCAATTTTGATAACTATCATATGAACCAGAACTAAGTGAAAAAAAAATTTGAATTGGATCACTCTTAATATATAATGAAGTCATGTCGCATTTTCCACAGCTGCACCCAAGTTACCAATTTAATTTAATTGTTATTTAGAGACTAGTTTGCATACTATATTAATATGCCTTTTGTCAAATTCTTTATTCTAAAAAACTGTTCTACAATTCCAAGTAAGCTTTAATCAAAAGAAAACAGCCGTATATACAAGTGGTTCTCAAATCTTTTTTTGAATACTGGCCTAAAGTTGTATCATAGTATAATTCACAACTCGGAAAGTTATTCATATCGATTATTCCATACTCAGGAAGTTTTAATCTATTATTAAAAACCAGTGCCAACCCAAACACCCATTGGAAAATTTAATAACCAGCATATAGTATTCTATCGCTACGCTATTGATTATGTCATATTGAAAGGAACTAAAACGTTCACGGCTTTTTTTGCAGGAATCGGTCAATGGGTCATTTTGAAGAAAAAACTGCGGAGTCCTTTAAATTAGAGGGTGGAAATTGGAGCTAAGAGTGAAAATACACCCTTTTCAGTTTTATCAGTATTTCTCGTAAATGAAGCAAAATTTTGATATATTTTATATGAAACGATTTGTAGAGAATTGAATTTTCCATCGAAATGATTGATTAATTGATTAATATCGGGGTAAAACTATTGCACTTCGACCTTATGGTGCATTGTGCTCCCCCTTCTACCTCAGCCTGACGAGACTCGCTTCTCCCATATGTTGGCAATAGCTTGGAGCTTGCTTATCAGGTCCACCCGATTGTTCATATATTCGGGGTGAGATGCACCGAATATCTTGTATCTGCTGTAACCCAGAGGTTCGCAGTCAAATAATACCCGGTAATGATCCCGGTAACCCTTCGCAGTTGCATCCTGTTCCCTCAGTACATTGAGAGATAACCTCTTTGTTGCACTCTGAAGCAGTACCTTCCCGAGCTCTTGCCGCGGTACTTTTTCCCAGTGATCACCGTGTTTAGCATTTGACCACTCGTTGATCAACTGTTTACATGCAGTCCTTGGAATTCCTAAAATAGGCTCTGGGCCTATGAAGGACTTGACTACCCTTGAGTTGACCTTAGATCCAGACAATACTTTTAAAGCAGCTTGACTATCTGAAAGAATAAATACGTTTTGGTTTATGTAGCCTCTACGTAGGTTCTCACGGACGCAAGCTAGTATGGCGTAGACTTCTGCTTGGAAGACCATGGCATATTTCCCTAAGTTGAGGCTTATGTTTGCATTAGGTCTCTCACCGAAGATTCCCGACCGGTCCCTTCTTCAGTTTTGGATCCGTCTGTATACCAGACGATTCGTTTCTTGAGGTAGGGTGATTCTCCTTCCGACCACATCACCCTATCATATATTACAGTGAAAGGTTTTGAGAAGGAGTATGTCTTGGAAAGTACATTTGTGCCCATTTCAAAGACGGAGTCTGAGATAATTGATGTTCCCTCGATCCTTGCATGTCCAACCTGATTTTGATTAATCCAGTTATGATAGCAAAACAGTCTATAGGTGCTGGATCTCGCTTTAGCGATTATTACAATGCCTTGTGGATGGAGTCCCAGTATGACTTCCATGGCAGCTGTAGGTGTACTGCGCATGGATCCAGTGATGCACAAACAGGCCAGTTTTTGGATCTTGGACAGCTTTTTGCATGCTGTGATCTGGTTCACTTTTGGCCACCACACTAGAGCAGCATAGGTTATAATGAACTACTATTGTGTAAAGCCAGTGGATCATTTTTGGTTTTTGACCCCAGAATTTTCCACATGATCTCTTGCAAAGCATGAGAGAAGATTTGCTCTTATTTGTTATGTATTCCAGATGAGGGTTCCATGTTAGTTTAGAGTCCAACATTACTCCTCAGAACTTGGCTTCTCTTGTGATCTGTAATTTTTCCCCGAAGAGGATGGATGGTTTTATGATATCCACCTTCCTTTTACGTGTGAATGGAATTAGTGCGGTCTTACCAGGGTTTATTTTCAATCCTTGATTGAAACACCATTCCTGAGCGATTCTTAGAGCGTTTTGCATAAGCTCCGACAGTGTGCCTGAACAGGGTCCCTGGATTGCAATTACAATGTCATCCGCGTATCCCTGTGTGTAGTGTCCATTTTGGTTGAGGTTCGTCAGTAAGCTGTTCACTGTTAGGCTCCACAGGAGTGGGGATAAGACACCACCCTGCGGACATCCCTTTGTGGCTCTCACAGTGAAAGACTCTCCAAAAAGGGAAGTTTGTATTCTTCTTCCTATCAGCATAGATTTTATCCACCTGCAAAAGGTGTCTTCTACTCCGTGCCGACCTGCAGAATCAACTATGGAATTAAGAAGAATTAAGTAAGAAGCATTGTCAAATACCCCCTCTGTGTCAAGAAAAACCCACAAGGTGGTTTGTGTCCTTGCGAATCCCTCCTCAATCCTGTATATTAGGTTATGGAGGGCAGATTCACAGGATTTTGCCACCTGATACGCGTGTTGGTTGGCATGAAGCGGATTTCTCGACAATGCCCCCTAAGTCAAATGATATCCTATTTGTCGTTCCATTATTTTCAATAGAAACGATGACAGACTAATTGGTCTAAATATCTTTCCCGTGGAGTGGTTAAGCCCCGGTTTTGGCAAGAAGGTCACTGTACTGGCTTCCATACTATTGGGATATAACCCATAGCCAGACTTGCCCTGAATATATGACCAAGCAGAGTTAAAAGACGCTCTCCTCCTTTTTTTAAAAGCACTGGGTATATCCCATCTGGTCCCGGTGCTTTATAGGGGTCAAATAAGTTTATTGCCCATTCGATCTTTGAGCGGTTAGTGGCAATCGCCGCTCTTCTCCAGTCCTCGCTGGTCGGTGGGAGACCCTGGTTAAGCTGCTCCATCGAAATGGCATATTTAAAACATTAAAAATTTTTTTAATGCCAAAAATGTTGAAACAAAAAAAAAGGCCAAAATTTCGATTTTATTATACCTTTTTTGTCTATAACTTTTTGGGGTCAGAGATAGGTAGAGGCATTGCCTTGTAGAGAATGTAGGCAAAATTACCTTTAAAATGCTTGGTTGCTAAATTTCTTTGCTTAAATATAGACCGAAATATAACCACTCGAACATAGCTTTTCTTTTTATTTTTATCCATCTTATACAGATATTGTTTTAATTCTAATTTTGTGGAAAAAAATCACACTTATATGAATTTTTTACACCCGATGAAGATACTTTTATCAATAATATTCATCATGTTATTGATGGTGGATAGTTGTTGTCTAAGTTGCGAAATTTTGCTTGGTTTGCGAGATATATTGACAAAACTGAAATGAGTGCATATTCACCCCTATTTCGAACTTCCGCCCTCTAATTTAATAGCGCTCCGCTGTTTTTTCTTCTTGAATGACCCATTGATCGATTCCTGCAATAAAAACTCGTGAAAGCCTTAGTTTCTTTTTGCCCTGTTTTTTAGGACATAATCAAAAGCCTAAATTTACAGTTTACATTCACGTAGCCTTAACAAAACATTTCTTAAATTCAATTAAGCCTGTATAGCATTACAAATGTTGGGCTCCCCCAAATTTAACCGAAAGTGATATCATCCTTTCGAACGGCCGTCTTTTGGGGTAAGAATAAATGCAGTAAGAATAATCCAATTTTGAATTTCCAGTCAATTACAACTAATAAAGTGTAAGTATTACTTTATAAAGTCACTTGTGTGAATGGCATGCTTCATGAAATATCCAGAGTATATTTCAATGCACATATTACACACGTATAAAAGACTGTTGAATAAAACCATAAAATCCTATAGAGAATGTACGAGCCAGGTGTTGTTAGGTAGTGTACTGTATATTAAGTCCATTTTATATAAAGAAAAGAGAACTTTATTTATTTTTTATTACATGCTGTATTACATTATCTTTATGATATTTTTATCTGAAGTACGACATTTCATGATATTTTGATGGGATGGAAGTTATTATGTGTTCTTAATTTCCTATTAACTATTAAATCTTGAACATATGTCTATTCATAAAAGTAGACATTGGTCAGAAATGATTCACAGATAAATATATCAATAGTAACTGGTAAATAAATACGATGTGGGTGTGTGTGCCATTCGGCGAGTGAAAGGCTGGGTGTATACAGCCAGACAAAGATTAATCGATCGATATTTTATAAGATCATCGTGAAAACATGCTATGCGTCCCAATACTTGCGGGGAAAAGGGTGTTAAGGAAGCAAAGGAGAAATGTTTCGACTATTAAAAGTAGTCAGAGGTTGTTACTAGTAAAACCCACCTTATGCTCTGTGTTACAAATCTAAAGCACCACATTTTGTTCACTGCACTAGATCTCAAGATGAATAGGAGATTAATAATAATAGTTTTTATATTCTTTTAAGTATAGAACATTATAAGAAAAATACTCGACCGGTGTGTTTCAATTTATTTCCCTAATACTTAAAATTGAACTAAATGTCCAACTTGGAATTCCTAAATGCTTGAGTGACATATCTTAACATTTTATATGAATTGAAGAATTTTTTTTATGAAAACAGTAAGTGCATACACCACAGAAAGGACTGCCAAAATTTAGATATGCTAGTGTCAATAGTTTGAAGTCATTATACATACATATATATACATATATATATATATATATATATATATATATATATATATATATATATATACATATATACATATATATATATTATATATATACAGGTTGTCCCAGAACAACCTGGAACCCTTCGGTGAAGTTGATCCTTAGGTCAAGACGAACTCATTTTACCATATAACATAGGTCCGGAAATGATTTGTTTATCCGCTAGCCGCCATTTTGTGTATTTTGCTTTATAATTTATATCTACACAATGCGTTGTCCGATTGAATTGAAAATTTGGACGATTGTTGCTTTAGCATAGACCAATAATAGAAAAAATTTGAATTTTCAAAAATGTATTTTTACAAAATGGCGGCTTTTAGAAAAATTCAAACTTACGTAAGTCAAAAACAAGCAGATTTGAGAATTTTTTGAATTTTTCTAAAAGCAAACAGAAAAATTCAAACTAACGTAAGTCAAAAACAAGCAGATTTATGAATTTTTTGAATTTTTCTAAAAGCCGCCATTTTGTGAAAATACATTTTTGAAAATTCAAATTTTTTTTTATTATTGGTCTATGCTAAAGCAACAATCGTCCCAATTTTCAATTCAATCGGACAACGCGTTGTGTAGATATAAATTATAAAGCAAAAAACACAAAATGGCGGCTAGCGGATAAACAAATCATTTCCGGACCTATGTTATATGGTAAAATGAGTTCGTCTTGACTTAAGGAACAACTTCACCGAAGGGTTCCAGGTTGTTCTGGGACAACCTGTATATATTTACGTATATATATATATATATATTTACATATATATATATATATATATATATATATATAATTGATTTTTCGAATATGGAATATTTAGGGAATTATAAGATAACAAGTGTTTGCTTTTCGTTAAGAAATAAACTGTTAAAAAGTTACTTCACTTCAAAAACGTAAAATTCGCGGGAACACCCATAACTCTTGGCAACTTATAGATCATAATTCTACGCTACTTCCAGATATCCTGTAAATTTGATATTTGGCAAACAGGTAGATCTAGTACCCAAACCGACGGAAAACGAAAACTGGAAATTTGTATCGGAAAAAAGGAAATTTTAACAATTTTCCTTATAATTATTTTTAACACTAGAAAACATATATAATAAAATATAATAAAATACCATCTGATTCGTTGATATGTATATCCGCCTCCTTTCAGATTGGTTGGATATTTCCTATAAATTTATTTTGCATGTTAAATTGTAATCACTAGTTAAGAATACTTCAAAGGGATAACATTCTTTGTTAAAATTTTCAATAAAGAAATTTTTTTAAATTAATCATTTAACTGTTTTATTAATAAAAAAACAAAAATTCAAAAATGTCAGGACGTGGTAAACTTCCATTTTTTCAGTGCAACCCCGGAAAATCGGAATAACATCCTCCGAAATTTTTCTGTTCTATACCTGCTAGAAAGATAGGATTTTCACTAATCGACCCGAAATAACGTCAAATTAACTTTGAAAAATGTCATTATGTACATCGCAACCCCACCGAAAATGGGAAAAACATTCCTAAAACGGACCTTTTCACTTCTTTTCATGATAGAAAGATTGGATTTTCCATTTGACGTGGAACAGGTTAAAAAAACAGAGTTATTTGAAAAAAGTAAATTTTTCCATGACAATCCTTCGCAATTGGGAAAGACACCCGTAAAACAACTCTTTTCCTTCCATACATGCTAGAAAGATACGGTTTTTTGCATTTGACGCTAAATAGTTACAAATTAGGAAGTCATTTCGAAAAAAATAATATTTTTTATTGCAACCTCACGGAAAATCGAAAAAACACCCCCCAAAATTACGTTTTTCAGTTGTATGCATGCTGAAATGATGGGATTTTCACCGATCGACCCGAAATAAAGTCAAGTTAACAGAATACTTTGAAAAATTTCATTACCTACATAGCAATCCTACCACCCCCACACCCGAAAATAGAAAAAACACCTGTAAATTGCCATTTCACTTCAATTCATGTTAGAGAGATGGTATTTTCTTTTTAAAGCCAAATTAACAGATTACTTTGAAAAATTTCATTACCTTCATCGCAAACCTCAGAAAATCGGAAAAACACTCCTTAAACTGCCATTTTCAATTCTATTCATGGTTAAAAGATGGGATTTTTACCAATCGACACGAAATAAAGTCAAACTAACAGAAAATCTCGAAAATTTCATAAACTACATCGCAATCCCCAAAAAGAGGAAAAACACCCTTAAAACAGCGCTTTTCACTTCTTTTCATGTTAGAAAGGCCGGATTTTTTTCTTCAACGTGGAACAGGAATAAATTAACAGAATTATTTCATAATAGTAAATTTTCCCATCGCAACCATTCACAAATGGAAAAAACACCCCTAAAACCACCCTTTTTCTTCTATACATGCTAGAAAGATGCGGTTTTTTCCATTCGACGCTTAATAGCTACAAATTAAGAAGGTCATTAGATAAACTAAAAATTTTTCCTCACCAGTCCCTTAAAAAATGGGAAAACAACCCCCTAATCTACACTTTCAACTTCTATTCATGGTAGAAAGATGGGGTTTCTTGCATTTGGTGGAGAATTTCTTCAAACTAATGGGTTTATTCGATGACATTTTATTTTTTCATCGCCACATTCTGGAGAATGAATAAAACGCCCCCAAAAAATCACCCATTTACGACTTTACATGCTAGAAAGATGCTTTTATTGCATTCAACGCAAAATAACTGCAAATTCATCAGTTAATTCGAAAAACTTAGTTTTTTTTCATCACTACCCCTTGAAAAAGGTAATGTGAGACCTATATATGTGCATTCCCCCCAAACCCCCATCCTTAACCCACCTCTCCAAAAAAGAACCCCCCTCCAAAAAACCCCTCAAAATTCCCCCCATAAAAATTCCGCTTCCAAAAGAATTAACTGTCAGGTTCTCTGATAGGTGGTAGTTGTAACAAATCTCCAAATACCAAAATATGTTTTCCTCCAAACCAGCCATTTTCATGGTCAGAGGTATCAAATATTTCTATTAAACGTAATTTAATATACATAAGAGTTATGTTGGAAATCATTGACACTTCATCTATGATTATAAGGATCATGTTCGATAAATTAGCTCGTAAACCTTTTAAAACTAGATCTGAAAGAGGTTTATATTAAGGTGTTAATCCATGTTCAAGTGGTAGTTGTAATAACCTATGGAAAGTTAGCTCGTTAACATTAAACGCTGCAATCCTAGTGGGCGCAGTGACAGCCACAGTCTTTTTGAAATTTTTCGACACCCATTGTTTAATTGTATTTATCAAGTAACTTTTACCCGTACCCCCTGTACCATTCACAAAAAGTCTAAGAGTTTTCAAATTTTTGACCATCGTTTCATGTACTTTATCAAATATTCGTTTTTGGTCTGTATTTAATTTATCAATCATTTCTTTCATTTCTTGATCCGATATGTTTTTAAATAATCGAAAATCATCCATTGCATTAATTGCTTGTACTGGTTCAAATTCTATTGGATTATGTAGGAAAGGGCCGAGTTTGCGGGGTTTCAAGTTTTAAAATATTTGAAATCATCAGAAAAAATAACTTGCCGCAAAATTACAAAAACAAAAAAATTATACAAAATTTTAAAAACATACTAAGGGACATACTTACGAAATAAATTTCAACCAAATTTTTTAAACATTTAATCAATTTACCCCTCATTAATTTTTTTTAATAAACAGTTTACCAAGCTATTTACTTTGTAAATAGCTCGGTCCTTTCTTCCATATCATCACTTTTTAAGAAGAAACTATTATATGAAGTCTAGAGCTATTTACTATGTAAATAGCTCGGTCCTGACTCTCATATCATCACTTTGTAAGAAGGAAGATAATTAATTATACTTATAGTTAATTATACTTATAATTAATAGTGAAGATAATTAATTATACTTATCTGATACTTACCTTTAATTACGATTAAGAATGATCCGACCAAAAACATAAATGTAAGAAATGGCCGAGTTTCCGGGAAAATCCTTAATGTAATAGTTCCTTTAAAAAGGGATGATATGAGAGTAAAGACCGAGCTATTTACATAGTGAATAGCTCTAGACTTCTTATAATAGTTGCTTCTTAAAACATGATGATATGGAAGAAAGGACCGAGCTATTTACAAAGTATAAATAGCTCGGTATATTAATTAATTTACGATCCTTGGATGTTTTCCTTAGATGTTGTCCTTAGATTTCTTGATAGGAACGTCCTTTTAATGAAATGTTGAAATGATAATTGCAGCTACGCACCTTGTGTCACCAAACTGTTGATTATTTTCATTGACTCTAATTAAATAATTACTAAGTTGAATAATTTGAATTAATAATTTTATTAATGATTAATAATGATAATTTTATTATTACAACAATAATTATTACGTAATTTCTAGATTCGAAGCAGTAACAAATTTGAAAAAAGACTATTCGATTATTGACTGATTTAATTTGCTTATATAGTAAAATTGTAAAAATATAAATGTATAAATGACGATTCGTTTCTCAATTTCCTGTGGCAAATATTAAACCAATGGTTCTATATATATATATATATATATATATATATATATATATATATATATATATATGTATATATATATATATATATATATATATATAAATGTAAGGCTCTGTGGATCATAGAAGTAAATGAAGATATCTTCTGTGATGGGTGATGTAGAAGATTGGTTACATTGGACATCTCCAACATGTTTGGAAACATCCCAAGTAAAGTTTGCATTCAGATCATTTCGGACCTTTTAGACCAAAAAAACGATATCTTCATTTAGTTCTATGATCCACAGAGCCTTACATTTGCCACTATCCAAAGAAGACTTGATTTCAGAAATAAAAGTGATCGAACAAATAGCAGTCAATAATGGGTATAACAAACACCTTATTCAAAAAATGGTCAAAAACAAACAGAATAAAATAGCCAAAAAAGCTTTATACATCCCGGATGAACAAAAGACAGTAATGAAATACAAATCAATCACGTATTATGGGAACATATCACAAAAAAATTGGTAATATTTTAAAATCACATAATATAACCCCTGCTTTTAAACCACCCATAAAATTATCCAACTTAATATTAAATAATAAAAGCAAACTAGATCGTAAGAAACATTCGGGAATGTATGAACTGTGCTGTGGAGATTGTGATGGTGTTTATGTGGGCCAGACAGGGCGTAATTTCGAAATAAGAGAACGCGAACATTTAAGATCATTTAGAAACAAAAAAGATGATTCAACTTTCGCGACCCATCTTATGGAAACTGGCCACAATGCGGGAAGCGGGATAAAAATTCTATATTTAGTTGAAAAGGGCTTAAAAATGAATATTTGGGAATCTTTAGAAATTTTTAAAAGAAGAAAGAAAGGGGAACAAATCTTAAACGATCAACTGGACATATACAATTCCCCGTTGTTCAAAGCAATCTAGTCATATTTTTATTTTTATTTTTATTAATGTTTTTATTTTGAAAAACTTATTTATTTATTTATTTATTTTTAAATGTATTGTCCAAAATAATTTTTAAATCTAGACAAAGTGTTTTTTACACATTTTTAATTTATTCACTTGACTATTTTTACAAATAGTAAAATACATTATCTGATTTTTATTACATAAACCTTTTTTTTTTAGTATAAATACCGTTGTTCTTTTGAAATATAAATATTGTTTTGAAAATGTCTCAAAGAAGATGAAACGATCGTTAACATTTATTTTAAATAAATAACTACAAGTGGAATTAGCAAATAAAAATTGTGTTTTTATTATTAATAACAATTGTATTTGTTACAAAAATTTATTAAATAGAATCAGTAAATTACTATCCGATCAAAAACATAAATGTAAGAAAGGACCGAGTTTTCGAGAAAATCCTGAATGTAATAATTCCTTCTTAAGAAGTGATGATATGGAAGAAAGGACTGAGCTATTGACAAAGTAAATAGCTCTAGACTTCATATAATAGTTGCTCTTTAAAAAGTGATGATATCCCATTAAAGAGCCGAGCTATTTGCAAAGTAAATAGCTCGGTAAACTTTTTTCTAAAAAAATTTATGAGAGGTAAATTGATTAAATGTGAGGAAAAATTTGGTTGAAATTTATTTCGTAAGTTTTTCCTTAGTATGTTTTTAAAATTTTATAACGCGGCAAGTTCTTAAATATTTGAAATCAACAGAAAAAATAACTTGCCGCGTTATATAAAATTTTTCTGTGGTATTTATAGAAAACAATTTGTGAATTAATCAACCTACATTTTGATAAAAGTACTGTGATTGGCCAACTTAATGATAATGAACCCACCCTAAATATTAACGAAGTTCATCATTATACATGTATAATGTGCTGGGGGGGAGGCCTTTGCACCCCAACCAGCATGCGTATAGGGCAGGCAGGTCCACAGAGACGGCCCTCTACGAACTAACGACCGCAATACAGCGGGGCTTTGATGCGAGAGAAACGACCATGTGCGCGTTTCTTGATATAGAAGGCGCTTTTGACAATACCTCACATGAGGTAGTCAAAGCATCCCTGGAGAAACGGGGGGTGGACGTCACGATATCCAGATGGATAGGCGAGATGCTCGCTTCCAGAACTGCCGAAGTGAGGGTGGGGGAGAGAACCATCCGGGTCGGCACAACGCGAGGCTGCCCACAGGGAGGGGTCCTATCCCCTTTACTATGGAGTCTTGTAGTAGATGACATGTTGCACGGGCTCACGGATCAAGGCATTACCTGCATAGGATATGCCGATGATATCGTGATCCTGGCAACAGGGAAGTTTAAGAGCACGGTGCGTGACCTCATTCAAAGAGGGCTGAACGCTACAAGAAAGTGGTGCCAGTCAGTGGGGCTGAGCGTCAACCCAGCCAAGACCACTGTGATGACATTCACCAAGAAAAGGAAACTCCCGAGACTCCAAGCACTACACCTTGGTGGCGAGGAGTTGGAATGGAAGCAGGAAGTTAAGTACCTAGGCATTACCTTAGATTCTAAGCTACGGTAGAACCAACACTTGGAGGAAGTTACCTCCAAGGCAACCAGAGCCCTCATGGTGTGCATACGAATCGCTGGCAAGTCCTGGGGATGTACACCAAGAATCCTGCGATGGATGTACACCATGATGGTAAGACCAGTCATCACCTATGGAGCGGTGGTCTGGTCAAGGAAAACCGAAATCGCTAGAGCAAGGCAAGGACTCGCTAGAGTACAGCGTCTGGCATGCCTGTGTATTACAGGTGCCATGAGGTCATGTCCAACAGCTGCGATGGAGGTCATACTGGACCTCTCTCCCCTGCATCTAGCAGTGGAGGGTGCAGCACAGAAAGTGTTGCTAAGAATAACGGGAGGCGAAAAGGCCTATAGGAGGGCTATTACGAGTAACAAGCCCCTAACCTCTTTGTTAGACCTACCCCGGGATAAAGAAAGTAGGAAGTTCAACTTCGATAGGAACTTCACTACGGAGCTGAGCAGTAAGCAGGAGTGGAATGGGGAGGACATGTACTTCCTCAAGCCACATACCATAAAATGGTACACTGACGGGTCAAAGACCAACAAAGGCACGGGAGCGGGTGTATTTGGGCCTAGAACCAGATACTCTGAACACATGGGGAGGTTTCCCAGTGTTTTCCAGGCGGAAGTTCGTACAATAACCAGGTGTGCTGAGTTAAACCTGAGCAGGAACTACAGGTAGCGGGACATAGTGATCCTCTCTAACAGCCAAGTTGCCATCAAAGCACTAAGTGCATGGAGCATCAACTATAAGATGGTGTGGGAATGCCTAGACCTGCTAAACAGGCTAGGCAAGGAGAATGACGTTTCTCTGAAATGAGTGCCAGGCCATGCAGGCATTGAGGGGAATGAGACTGCTGATGAACTGGCAAGGAAAGGGTCGTCAGAGCCTTTCATAGGACCTGAGCCGTCCTGTGGAATAAGTGAGGACTACCTCAACACAGCCCTCTGGAAGGCAGAGGAAGCAGAAAGAAACAAGCTTTGGGAAGATTCCCCAGGGCTGCGGCAGGCCAAGATCCTTCTCGGGCAGTATAACCGAAAGAGATTCGAAACCTGCATTAAGCTCACAAAAAATAAGTTACGAATCCTAACGGGCTTTCTCACCGGGCATTGCCGGCTGAATGGGCACCTCCGGAAGATGGGAATCATCAATGACGGCTCATGCAGGTTCTGTGAGCTGGAGGAAGAAACTCCAATTCATCTCCTACTTGAATGTGAAGCCGTGGCACGAACACGGGCTGCTTGTTTCGACCAGTACCTACTCCAGGAGGATGACTTACCATCCCTGCACCCCACCCAGATCCTCAAATTCCTCCGAGAATTGAGACTGGTTGAGGAGCTCTGAGGCAAGCCTTAACAGAGCAGTAGTAGGGGGTCACAATAGATCATATTGGTCGCAGTGATTAATAACCTCCAAATAATAATAATAATAATAATTATACATGCATTTTGTATTTTTTTTTGTAAACATCGGTTTTTTGTAAACGTCGGTTTTTTTTGTAAAAAGGTTTTTTTATTTGAGATCAGTTTTTAAAAAAAGTTTCTTATTTTTCCATTATGAATGAATATACCCTTTCGATGATCACTTATAAAATGAGGATTTTCCTCGATTTCTAGGGGATCCCCTCATAAAAATCTGAAAGAAGAAAACACAAAATATAAAATATCTCGCTTAGTATCAGAACAATCGAAAAATGCGTATGGAATAAAGTTGTAGAAAATCAAGTTTAGTACAATTCATCACCTTATTATTTTTGCTCAAACTCTAAAATAAATATGAAAAAATTTCTTTGTTGAAAAATTTTAACAATTATTGTTATGTTATCCCTTTTAAGTATTCATAAGTAATGAATATAATTTAATGAATACAACGGACAAAATACATTTATACTAAATATCCAATCAATCAAAATGGAGGCGGTATACATATCAACGAATCAGATGGATATATGCTTCATAATGTTATTTTAATTAAAACGACAACTGTCAAAATTTTCTTTTTTCCGATACAAATTTCCAGTTTTCGAAACTTTCCTGTCGGTTTGGGTACTAGATCTACCTGTATGCCAAATACCAACTTTACAAGATATCTGGAAGTAGCGTAGAATTATGATGACTTAGTCGCCAAGAATTATGCGAAAATTGTAAAAATATCCTTTTTTCCGATACGAATTTCCAGTTTTCGCAATTGTCACGTCGGTTTGGGTACCAGATCTACCTGTAAACGCAATATCAACTTTACAGGAAATCTGGAAGTAGCGAAGAATTCAGATGACTTAGTCGCCAAGAATTATGCGAAAATTGTAAAAATTACCTTTTTTCCGATACAAATTTTCAGTTTTCGCAATTTTCCCGTTGGTTTGGGTACTAGACATGCCAGTATGCCAAATATCAACTTTACAGGATATCTGGAAGTAGCGTAGAATTATGATATACCATACTTAAGTTTTTGTATGCGTTTCCGCGAATTTTGCGTTTTTGAAGTGAAATAACTTTTTAACCGTTTATTTCTTAACAAAAAGCAATAACTTCTTTTCTTATATTTCCCTAATTATTCCATATTAGAAAAATCAGCACTGTAGCTCTTTTCTTTCAGAAGATATTTCGGGGTCAATTCTGCTCTGATTTTTTTATTAGTAATAGCACTGTAAGAGAAAAGGCCAAATGTGCCCTTAAACTCGGCCTTGCGCACTATCGAGCTCTAGAAAGTAATAGCACTGTAAGAGAGAAGGACAAATGTGTCCCTTGTTGAGTTGTATAATCAACAAACTGTTATATTTAATTAAATTATTTATAATAATGTAATTTAATTGCGCGCAAATTTTTGTATTAGTATTTTAAGCATAGATAATAAAGCAGTTACCTTTTGTATGGTATTCGGGCGCGATTTGTTAGATTATACTACTCAGCATAATAATAAACTGGTTTCACCCAGACGAAGAAAGTTTGGTAAATTTGTACATGTAAGTTAAATAAATTTGATTTACTTACTCAGAGTAGTGTTTTCTTTCAAACTTTGAGAAATTATCGTTGAGTACCATACGTTATAATCATACCCTACTCGTTGAAGTCTCATGTGAAAAGGTGAGGTTATATGTTTTATGTCTGAGGATCAAAATGAATATCGATTAAATATATGCTGCAATTCGTTATTCGGGGTAAATCAATTTATATATACTCACAAACATTTAAAGTATAACTTCGACTTTATTTGAATTGTAGAAATGTAATATTATGTAAATCATTTGAATTCCAACTGACATAATATAATTAAACATAAAATAGGATATAACCTCATTCTTTCACGATTTATTGTTTGTTCAATCAGCTGACCACCCGCCTATTTTGAAAAATCATTTTGATATTCCTTGCTTTAGTGAAACAAGCTGTTGGAGAGTTTCCTCGTATCTACGTAACATATTCAAAGTTTATATGGGCCCTAATTGTATTTCTAACACATTTACACACACCACATCTTTATAAGTATAAACACAATTAATATCCGATATAACCTACATGTCTATAATGATGTTTTTATGAATCCTGACATTGATGTATTAAAAGTTGCATAGTCAAGCTCAGTGTTAGGAATTCATTTCAACATACACTAAATTACGACATTTCACTCCTAATCAATTAAACAACTGAAAACTATAAGAAACTCAACACCCTTATACTCGTCTTTGCGCACTACCGTGCTCTAGATTATTAAAAATGAATCTAGGTAAATATGATATTTTTTTGTATAAATTGAAAAATATATTGGAAATTCTTTAAAATTAAATACTCTTCGATTAATATCTCTTAAGTTTCTCTCAACTACATCAAATGCACTAATACACGGAACTAATAGACGTAAATTCAATTGTAATAGAGATTATAAAATGAAAGAAAGTGAAGATAAACATCATAAAAATCACAATGAATTTCTATAGAAAACTTGGCTCAATATTTAATACTCAGTCTAGGTTTTCTTAACTTTAATTAAATTTTTATTAGAACGTGATTTTCATCAGTTTGTAAAACTTAAAAATATAAAAGTGCAAGTTGAACTAGTGTAACGATGGTTTTTAACGATGACCACGATAGTTTAATGTATCAAACTATCAAACAAACAAACAAAACAAAAATAAATATCGAACTATCAAATATGTATTACGTTTCATGTGAATTTAACGCATCATTTTAAAAATACGGGTAAAATAAAAACCTGGTGATTTCTCGACGCTTTTAAAACGACTGATTTTAAAACATTTTATCCAGTCTAAATATTATTTCTAATTCAATTGCATAAGAAAATTTTATTGTTAAAGCAAACTTTTCTTCCTAGGAAAAATAAATTATATACTATACAGGAATTTCAGACTTTTTATTGGTTTACAATCCATTTAGACACAGGTTTAGAGTAAGGACCTAAAGGACCTAGGATCTTTTTCATACCTTTTACCGATTTTTCTATAATCTGTCCAGTATAAGAGTTACAATTTCTATTAAGAATATTAAAAAATTTTTTTGCTTGGTTTTGTTTTTTGGTCGTTTAATATTCATGTTTTGTCTTCGAAAGGATTAAAAGCAACCTTGAAAAAAAATAAAAAATATATATAAATGTGTTGTTAATTTATTTAATTAGTAAAATAATTGTATAGTTAATTAAAAGCGAGTATATGATACATTTTTATGACCTATTGTCTACGTGAAACATGATCGTAAAAAATGATTGACAAACTAAGTAAAAAACTTATACAAAACATGTTCAAGATAAAATGCAATAACACTTTTTTTAAGTCTAGTGTTTTTTTTCACAAAATTTCCAATCTGTTAGAAAAAAATGTTTTCTATGTTTATGACATTACTTACAGTCTATACAATGATATATCTGAACTCTTTTTTTTTAAGTATAAATAAATTATTAGTCGTACTCTTATTTGACATTATCACTGTTCGCGGATCATGTCGCGCTAGAGTTTAGGGAAAAATGATCAAAATAGAGCAACATACCGATGAGATCCTACTATTATAGTCATTTCCATGATATTTGGAGGGAGTAATATTAAGCGAAAATTTCTGACCTAGATATTTTCTGCCTTTTGAACATCAAATGACCCTATACGGTAAACCTAAACGGCTACTCAGATTTATGTTCACCTCAACCTATATTTCGCAGTTGTTGACGACGGGAAATCAAGTTTTTGAAAATTTTAATTGATTTCATATTCGAAACTTGAATTGAAAAATTTTATATTAATATTTGAAAAAAACATATCTAAATAATCTGCACGTACACTTTCGCGGGATTCTTCTGAATAGGGTACTATTGTATTTAGAAGCATAGTAGAAATTTTTTTGACAATTTTTTACGATTTTTTACGACGCTAGCGAGAAAAGACTATCGAGTCATTAAAAATGTTACAAAGAGTACAGCTTAATTTATTTACATTTTAAAATTACCAGAGTTCAGACAAAGGCAGTAAGAAGTTGTAAATATGACTCGAGATAAAGACTTTGATACTGTTTTTTGCCTATGTTTTGGGACTTTCTTTAAATAAAAACTGGGAATATCATTTAAATTTGATTAATTATTTTGAAAGTTAAAATTTTGTATTTAATGGGTCGCTACTTGACGAAAATCCATTATAATTATTAAACAAAACAAGTATTTAAAATTTTCGTATAATCTCTATTTGACTAGTTTTGGAACACCGTATCTTCTTCAGAAATAAAAATGAAATGATCAATTTATACAAACAGTAGGAACAAGGTTAACATTTGCAGGTACTTAACATAATCTTTTGTGAATGAAATCTAATAATTTTGGAAAAACCTTAAACTAATAAACATTTTGGTAAATTATACAAACTATTTAACAGTATACAAATTATATAATTTTATGAAGAAATGGAACGAACTTGAAAACTATAAAATTATTTTTGAATTGATTTAACATACGGGTATAATTAACATTGTGATATGGATAAATTGAAATTAGGTTGTTCATTTTGCCGACAATTAATAATTTACACAAAGAGATTCAATACGGGAGTGTTTATAAAATTCAGTTGGTCATTTAGTATGGAATCGCAATTTTTGAATTTATTTATTTCTAATATTTCCAGATTATTCAAAATACTTCCTTTTGGTTGGATATGTAATATGTTGAGTTTATCGTTAACGGAATGATTTTCTGAGATGAGGTGTTGAGCATAGTTAGATTTTCCTCCTTTATCCATAAAACAAGCTTTTTGTTCTGAGATACGAGTTTTAAACATTCTTCCGGGTGGTCCAATGTAAAATTTATTACAAATATTTTGTGAATAAAATATTTTCCGCGAACATACAAAGTATGTATTGACTATAATAAATTTCGCGGCTTCTTTACAACTCAAAAAATATGAACTTTGATTATTATTTTTAACTGACATTACTTATCCTTACAATTCAAATCTAGAATGATCGGCAGAAAAATATTGTTTTAAGTAAGGAATGCAAGGAAATAGTATTCAAAGTATATTCCTTCTTTAAGAAAACAGCGAATATACGTCGAACCATTTCAATCAACTATGTGGTAGAAATGACACATGCTGCGACGAGTTGTTCAACCAGTACCATTAAAAGAACAGTACGTGAAAAATAAAGACTGGGTACCGTCTCCCAGCCTTACAAAAACGTTAACTGACCTAGCTCCATAACAAATGTCGACAAATTTACGGAGGACATAATACGCCAGACAATCCACAACTTTGCGACAATAGAAGGTTCCAGGCCTAATGTGAAGACAGTCTGCCAAAAAATAAAAAACGATATAAGCTATTCTGGTAGCACAAGTTCCTTCCGTCGCATTGTCCAAAAACTCGGGTTCAGGTAAAAAAAGATGGAGGACAACTGGAAAATGTTATGCGAAAAGCCCAATATATGAATTTTAAGAGCGTTATATTTAAGAAACGTCTGAAGATACCGGAGTGAAGATCGTCCAATTTTTTACATCAACAAAACATCTACTCATGACATCAAACACCTTTCAAATGGGTAAGTGACTCCAATTTAGTTATAAAAAAATCCATATCGAAAGGTAAACGCCTTATTATAGTGCATGCAGGGGGAAATTTGGGTTTCATTCCAAATGCTCTGTTGATGTTCAAGTCTAGATTGAAGATCGATGATTACTACGATGATATGAAGAGTTAATTCCAAATCTCCCAAAAAAGCGTGTCATCGTGGTTGATAATGGTTCCTACCACAATGTACAAATAAATAAGGTTCCGACAATGAACTCAACAAACGGTGAAATGTTTGAGTGTATAGAAAGACATAACATTTCAGTTGTCCAGAAAACAAAACTTTTGTTGTATGAAGTAATTCAACTACATAAAACAAAATATAAAAATAATACGATAAATAATATTGTATTGCCTCAGATCACAGGCATGTTGTGTTCAGGCTGCCACCTTAGCATCCAGAGCTCAACCCTATCGAAAAGACATGGGCTCTAATGAAAAATTCGGTGGCCGCACATCATACTTGCTTCAAATTAGACGACGTCGTCAAATTGGCAGAGAAAAAATTTGCTGCCGTCGCAAAACAAAATTGGGTAAAGTTATGTAAACATGTACAAAAAGTGTAGCAAGAGTACGTCGAGAAAGAATTTATAACGGAATATGGTACTGCAACATTTATTATACATTTCGACAGTGACTCTTGCTCCGATGAATTTTCTGAAGTCGACAACTATAATTCACTTAAAGTTGTTTAGTGCCACTAATTTACTGTTTGGGTAGTAATATTAAATATGGTTTGTATAGTTTGGTTTATGTATTAGGAATTACTGAATATTCTATTAATAAATAAAGATGAGAATATGATATTACTTTATGTTAAACCTTATTTTTGGTTTTTTCAAAGTTCAGAAAGACAGTTTTGTTATGTTTATATTGTTATGTTGAAAATCATAAAATTATATTAGGATAAAATTTTGACTTATTATTTTTTTCTTTAAAACAAAGTTGTTGTTTTTTTAAATCAAATGAAAGAAAAAAAATTACAAGGTTTATTCTATTAAACATGTTTTGAAAGTTTATATTATATACAAGTTTAAATTTGTCAAATTATATAAATAAAAAACTAACTTGATTATGTTATTGTCAATCGAAATTGGTAAATATTTTATGTATAGTAAACGTAGCTGATAGCCCAGTACATTAAGTCATCAACGATGAGGGGTATTGTGTTGGTTCGTACCCCCCCCCTCTCCCAGTCAAACATATATAATTTTTAAAAAATTTTATCAATTAACGACGTCTCTGAATACGGCCATGGCTGAAACGTAACTGAATGTTCTAGAAGAATCTGAATAAAAAAATGTTTTCAAAAACCATATTTTCTATTGGTTCGAACAAGCATTCTTCTAGAATGGTCCATGGCCTATCTATAAACGGAGAAAGTAACCAATTTCAAATCAGTTTAAAATTAACACTTGTTCAATTATCATCAGTTTAAAATTAACACTTGTTCGATATAATTGTGGAAAAAAAAAATGTCATTTTAATTCTTTTTTTTTTCAAATAAAATAAAATTCAGGTTTGAATAAAATCACAGGTTTGAATAAAAGTTTTTATTTTATTTAATGTTTTGTTCGTAGGTGTTGTCCAATTGACATAAATTTAGTAGACTTATACTAATATTTTGTGTTTTTTGTGTGTGTGTTGAGTATCAGAATCTGTTGTAAGTTCTACAGCGCTCTTTTGAAGGCTAAAGAGAGCTAATATATCGCGACCACATTGTTGTTTATCTTTCTCCTTCAGTTGATCTTAAAACATAAGTGTTTGTCTTAGCTTATAAGATTCTGAGACGAAATCTCTATAAAATTGCTCCTCGAAGAAATGACCATTATTAAAATATGGTTTAAATAAGTTGCCCTTCTACTTTTAAATAAGTTCCCCTTACTATCGATTTCCAAAAAAGAAGTGGTGTATTTATTTCGAGGAAGTTAGTTGAGTTTGATTTTAAATAATCACTAAGTAAAGTGATTATTACCGTGGCTGCAAATTACATTTATTAGAAAATAATCTCTAAACAACACAGTATTATATTTCCCATCGCGAAAGAAAATCTTATCAAACAGTATAATAATAATTCCAATGATTATGTTTTTCGAGGATTAAGCAGCAAAATTTATAAGTTATCATACTATACTTTTCTGTTCGTGATGGTATTGTTTACGGTACCCTTATTTCAGTATGACATTCAAATCTTCTGCTTGGTGTACTTTCCTAAGAGCATCTATCTTCCTAAAAGCTCCTAAAAACTCCTTCCTAAATAAGAAGGTTTCTTTTTAATACCGACTCTATTAATTTAGTATAAAATCTACTAGCTATACCCAAAATGAATAATAATCAAATAACATATAAATCAGCTTATAGGTTCCAGAGTTTAAAGCACACGAACGGACAAAAAGACTTAAAGATTCCTTACCATTATCCTTTACAATACGTAAAGATGATAGAGAGTGCTCAACATTAGAAACAAAACATATCTAATCTTCTTTATTGACGTGTAGATTGAAAAGTTGCCAATCATATTAAGTTATATAATAGGTATACGTATAAAGTATTTTTCACCATACGATAATAGTAGTAATTACAGTAAATTAAGAGTCACCAGAATACAATAATTTTATTAGTTTTATCTGTTAAAAAAACAGAACCATTTTTTAAGTGGTCTCGTCCGCTATAAACTTTTTGAAAACAAATTGACTGAATTTGTAGATATACAAAAAACGAATAAATATAAAATAATAAAAAATATCAAAAATAGTAGTCAAATATATTTTTGTATTTAAGCATCATGAATACACGTTAAAACATAAATCATCCAGTGTAATTATTTAATTCATGTACAAATCTTTTATTTTAAACCAAAGAAAAAATTAATGGCATTGATTCGATTATATTCACATAACCGACATCCATTGTTCTTAATTACTAATGGAATTTTATTTTACAGTTAGTTACGTTTTTATCCTTCACTTTTTTGTTAATACATTCAAAGCTTATATTCGTTTTAATGTTTATATTGGAATTTGTTTTATAAATTTTTGTTTTATTAATAAGACGACCATACTTCAAACATTACGAAAAATATTTAGTTAGTGACACTACCAAATTGCGCATTCACATGACCATTGCTGACCCAAATTGGTAACTCTAAAATATCAGGGATTAAAAATCTGAACCCATTGAAACGTCAAACCAATATTTGATGGGAGGCTAATTTTTATCCATTGTAAACGCTTGGTTATATTATCTATAGCACTGTAGTGCCAATGGCCAAGTTTAAGGAGGGCGTGGTCACGTGTACTTATAGTCACTATGACCCGCTTGAACTAAAAGACTTACAGTACTGAATATTCTTTTCAAGCTCATCGTCATTTCAAGCTCATCGAAAAAATCGAAAAACGCGTCGGATTGCTGTAATGCAGTCCGACCAAAATGCCAATTCGTAAATCTATAAATACTATTTCACCTTGATTTGATAATATTTAGTATTCAGTATTTGTTTTATACACGAGGTGACATAATCGGTTATGAAGCTATCCATTCTAGATATTTTTCTAATTTTTAACTTATATTGAAATCATATTTTAATTAAATTACAAAATTAAATTCTTAATAATATATTTGAGATTTTTGAATTCGTAACCGATTAAATTCAATCAAAATTGCCTTAGAAAAATATGATAATCAGAATATTCATTAATTTCATAAATTCCTAAATTATATAATGTAGACAATATTTTAAAGTAATATTAATTTCGTAATATTCATTAATTTCGACAAAAGTATTTTCATTGTTTTGTAGTGTATTACTCAAAAAACCATAATTAGGCCTAAGATTCAGAACTTGAATAACATATGAAATAAATTATTACTGGAAAAAATTTGTGCATTTTATAATGTTTTAATAACTTTGCCCCCACTATTTAAGATATCGTTTAATGAAACAAATGCGGAAGTAGTTACATTTCTGAATCACCTATATATTTGTTCACAAATATTGACAATGATTGATCGAGAATTTATGTTTTCTTTTATTTATTATTATTTTTTATTTTTTGTTTTAATAATCCAGTTTTTTAGGTTCCCATCTACTATACGATATTCGAATCAGATAGTCGATAAAATAAATAAAAAAACTGAATATATAAATTAATTTGTTAATTTAAATTGGTAACATTTTGCCGTTGTTGATAGCATAAACAAATTTTCTATAGAAATATATTACACGGAGAAATTTTCCTCCAAAAATTGACTGTTATAGCATTTTATGTTAACATGTCCATTTAGTAATTTTCAATCCACAATTGTGAAACAATATAGTATATTAGATTATCAAATGATAATTAATGAAAACTATAGGTTTTTGAAATAAAATTTTCAAATTCGCCCAAATACCTTGATCTTTTTTTTTTGTATTATAAATATGTGTTTCGACTACAAAGTAGTCATCCTCAGTATAAATTAGCTAATCCCAATTTACTCTTTGACAATTAAAAAATAAATAGAAAATAAATGTAAATAGACAAAAATAAAATAAAATAAATTTTAATAAAGTTATTCTAGTTAAAATTACTTTCATTAAATTTACTCTTACTAAAATTACTTTCATAATGTCTCTGGATATGTTACTCGTTGCTAATTTGGTGACAGTTTCACCATCGTGAAATTAATTAACAATTAGCTAATTTTTACTGAGGATGACTACTTTGTAGTCGAAATACGTATTTATGATACAAAAAACTGATCTAGGTATTGGGCGAATTTGAAATTTTATTTTAAAATAATATAGTATCAACGGCATTGTCAATTTATTGATAGTAATAACTATCAATATAGTAATAACTTAATAGAAACTAGTATAGTAATAACTTAATAGAAACGGCTTATAAGTTAACATGGAGTACAAAACTCACTGAAATTGGCTGACAGGTACAAGCATTTTAACGTTTTAAACAGTTATAAGCTCGCGACTTCAACTGTTTCCAATATGTTTGGTAATATATCGAGTAAAGATTGTGTTAATTATGTTGCAGAACTATTCGACTATAAATTCGTTTCATCAAAACGAATTTATACCTGCTGACAAATCATTTTATAACAAAATTAACTATAATTGAACAATTAGTTATGTAGACAAACAAGTGGCCTAGCAATGGGTCAACCTCTAGTAGAAATATTTTTGTAGGTTTTTGAAGAATTATACAAAGTTTTACATAAGTTGGACAAAGTTATGGAATCTTATGTAGACGATTTATTTGTTTCTTTCAAAGCATCATACTGACAATAAGATAGTTTCGTTGACTTCGTTAACTTTTTCAATACCAACCACTCAGGTATATATAGATTAGGCTGTGAGATTTGTAATGTGTTTTGCTAGAAAAGACAATTATTGGCAATTAGATCACTATATTAACGGAGCAAATATGTATACTCCCGTTCAATAAAATTTAACAGATCAGCACCGAATCAGGCTCTCACAATTTTGATTATTCTTGTAGTAAACGTTGTTTACTATACTTCCATTTCTTTTTTCACACTTAAAATATATACTAGTTATCTTTGTTTATAAATGAATAACTATACAGAGAGTTACAAAAGTGAGTAGTTTTATGAAATGTAAGAAAATATACACTTCAGGTCTGTTCAATTTTATTGAACGGGAGTGTACATGTAGCCAATAGAGAGCAAAGACGCATCATTGCGAATTTTAGATGGTACCGGTTTATATGGGAAAATATTAGGGTGAACGGGTAAGGCGGTGTGTGTTGTGTGGAGGGAGTGAAAGTGTGCGGCATTTATAAGAGAGCTGCCTGGGCACCGAAGTTACCGAACGAGAAAATCTCAGCAAACTTTGACTGGATAATGCTATAGCTATACTAAATGATTAACCAACTGTGGTTGTATATCTCAAGTGTATTTTGAAAGAAAGAAAAAAACATATTTAGTCTGCGCTCACGAGTCAATGAGAATAATATTATGTATTGATTCTTTTAATTCTTGTATATTTATTATTATCACTATTAAGTATGTAAGTTCTATTTGAGTTTTATCATGGTTAAACATTTTCATTTTTATTTTTTTTATTTTGGAATTTATCTAATTTTTACCGACGAAAAGAAGGAGGTACTCAATTGAACCTGTATATATATTTTTTTCATGCATAACTTTTTACAGAGTAATCCGACTTTGATAATTTTGTTTTTGTTGGATAGGGAATTATTCAAAGTTGGTCCCATGGATTGATAAAAAATTTCATATTTTAGCCACAAAAAAAAAATTAAAAAAATAAGATTTCCCAGCGCTTCCACTAAAGAACAAATATATATTTGTATATTGTGTAATAACGTATATTGTCTGTGTGTAAACACTTTGAAAGCACTCTATATATATATATATATATATATATATATATATATATATATATATATATATATATATATATATATATATATACATATACATATACATATATATATATATATATATATATATATATATATATATATATATATATATATATATATATATATATAAATGTACATATATATATATTTATATATATATATATATGTATGACCACGCATAAATTTTTACAGAGTTAATTCGATTTCAATAATTCCTTTCTTATTGAATTGGGTATACTTCGAAATTGGTACCATAAAAAAGTAAATAAAAAATCGTGTCTAAGGGTAGAAAAATAGGGGAAAACGGATTGTTCACCCTCTGAATTTTCATCTAAGAAACGATTGTGTTGAAACTTGGCACACTTATGTAGTTTTAATGACACTATAAAATGTATGAAAAAAGAAACGCACTGAAAAGTTAAAAAAAACTTATAAAAAAAAATAGAACCGACGAAAGAAAACAGTAACTGAAAAGCAAAAAATAAAAACTTTGATTCAAAAAATTTAATCGTCAAAAAAAGAAAGGAACTGAAAAGCAAAAAAAAAACTAAGTTTATGTAAATACCTAAATAGTTTTGAGTCGGCGCCAAAAAATCTCCATCGAAATGGGCGAAGGGTGAATCTGATTTTCAGTTAAAAGTAAATATTACAAAATATTACATACATTGTTTGTTTAGCGCCGACTCATAAATATTTAGGTATTTACATTGACTTAGTTTTTTTTTGCTTTTCAGTTCCTTTTTTCGAAGATTTAAATTTTTGTATCACAGTTTTTATTTTTTGCTTTTCAGTTACTTTCTTCTTTCGTCGGTTCTATTTTTTGTTAAAAAGTTTTTTTGTTTGTTGTTGTTATAATTGTAATTAATTGATAAGCAGTTGCTGCAAATCAAAAATAAAATAAATTATAAATAAATAAACAGACATAAATTTTGCAATTAGAGAGCAAGATTACTTCAGACCCAACCATAATAAAAAGAATGTACATTTGCCACGTATCTATTAAAAACAGACCAAAACAGGATCTAGAGCACGGTAGTGTGCAATGCCGAGTTTAAGAGATTTTCGGCCTTCGTACTTACAGTGCTATGACAACAGGAAAAATCAGAATGGATCTGACCTCGAAATATCTTCTGAACGAAAAGGGCTACAGTGCTGATTTTTCAAATATAAGCTATTTAGAGAATTATAAGAGAACAAGTTTTTGCTTTTCGTTAAGAAATAAACGGTTAAAAAGTTATTTCGGTTCAAAAACCGTAAAATAGCGGGAACGCCCACAATTTTTGGGAACATAATCATAATTCCAGGGCCTAGGCCATCAGTCCTTAAAAGTTGTTATTTGGCATACAGTTAGATATAGTGCTAAAACCGAAAGGAAAATTATCAAACTACGAAATTTATATCGGGAAATAGAAAATTTTTGCATTTGTGTTTGGACAAAATTAACAGAGGAAATATTACTGCTCTATGATTGGGCCATATTTTCTATATATACACACTTAATTTAGCAAAACACCAATTGTAAGATTTGTACACGATTTTTTAAAACTTTGTTGTTCCACTTCCAGATTGCTACAATTCATCGTCTTATCATTTTTGCGAAAACTCTAATGTGTACAGAGATATTAAGGAATTTAATTTTCAATCTTAAATTGTCAATATTTCTGTAAATATTAGTGTAACAGAAAAAATGATAAGAAACAAAATTGCAGTAAAACTTAGTACCTACAATTTTACCTCTTATAAATTTTTTGTTTTTTCAAATATTAAGGGAGATATGCCAAATTTTGTGTTTCCCCTTCCCTTAAAACTCCTCCTTTCCCTTGTTAACCCTTAACGAACTTGACCTTGTGAATACCAAAGACTCCTCATATACCAAATTTCATGCCGATAAAATGAAAACTGTGACCGCTACAGTGATTACAGTCATAAATATATATATATATATATGTATATATATATATATATATATATATATATAAATACATATATATATATACACATATATATATATATATATCTATATACATATCTATATATATATATATATATATATATATATATATATATATATATATATGTCCATAGATATATATATATATATATATATATATAAATTTTACAGATAGTGATTTTTGACATCTACTAGGTAGGATCGATGGACATTTGAAGAAATTTTTGCGAAATTGTGACTTCGGTACGGGAGCAATAGCTCTATTTCCTTTCATGCAATTCGCTAATAAAATGACATCAACTTTAGTGTACATACCAAGTGAATATAGATTTTACTTACGTTTAATACATTTTTTTTATCAACTGACAATTAAAGAACAATATAATATATTTTGCTATGTATATCGAGTAATTTGAAATATCTATTGGTTTTTAAAAAAATTGTACAAGTTGATCAGTCAGCAACTTTTAACCAATTGCCAAAATTTTTTTTGCTATTGCATTGTCAATTCTTTATTAAATGCATTCTATATAATGAAATATGGAATTACTTTCTACTAAAGCCATAATCAAAATTTTCATTGAAGCAAATTTCCTGAAAGCAAATTGAGCTAATGGCCCCGTACCGAAGTCAAGCTTTCGCAAAAACTTCCTCAAATGCCAATCGATCCTACCTAGTATATGTCAAAAATCACCATCTGTAAAATTATATATATATATATATATATATATATATATATATATATATATATATATATATATATGTGTGTGTGTCTGTAATCACTCTAGCGGCCATTTTATCGGCATGAAATTTGATATATGAGGCGCTTTTGGTATTCAAAAGGTCAAGTTCGTTAATGGCTAAAATCGGACAAGGAGAAAGAAGGGTTTAAAGGCAGGGGGAAACACAAAATTTGACATATCTCCCTTAATATTTGAAAAATCAAAAAATTTATAAGATGCAAAGTTGTACGTACTAAGTTTTACTGCAATTTTGTTTCTTATCATTTTTTCTGTTACCCTAATATTTACTGAAATATTGACGGTTTAAGATTGAAAATTAAATTCGTTAATATCTCTGTACACATTAGAATTTAAGTAAAAATGATAAGGCGATGAATTGTAGCAAACATGATTTTCTGCAACTTTATTTCTTACGCATTTTTCGATTGTGCTAATACTAAGAGAGATATTGTATATTTTATGTTTTCTTCTTTCTTTATGGCCCCTTTCCCCTTGACGAATGTCATTTATTAATAAAATTGGCCTTGCAAATACTAAAATCATATACGACATTTCATTTTCATCAGACAAAAATTGTGACCGCTAGAAAGTAATTTATCTACTCTAAAGGAAATTGGCGAAATTAAAACAGCTCCTGCGTAACGAATTTTATTATTTGTGAATAAAAGTTTTACATACTCAGGGTTGCAAAAATTGCACTTTGAAGCTAATTGCGTAGAATAACATTTTCTGAAAAGAAGTAAATCAGAAATATTACTATTATATTCCTAAAATCTGTAAAAATTATCTATATCTAAAAGAGTAAAATACATTAGATTCAGCACTATTCTTGCACTATTCATATTTATATTTTCAATTATAAAAAATTTTAAACTGAAAAGATTACTGCTCTTGCTAGCCAACGAAATTTTAATACTAGAAAGTACTTCTGGAAACTAGATTTCTCTATCAAAATTAGAAAAAGTCAGAAATTAATATTTCCTCAGCGAAATGTTCTGATTTTTTGAATTTTTAAGAATACGAGCGTCATGTTTTGAAGATTTGCCTGATTCGATTTCGAAACATTTTTCGATGCCATTTTCGAAATGTAACCGACTATTTTAAATTCAAAGAGTCAAATTATCGACAAGTTATGCTCATCTGCTCAAAAAATCAAATAGTTATGGACATTAATTGTTAACGTTGAAGTTTTTAAAATGTAACTTTTTAACATGATTTGATAGTTACATGTTAAAAAGTTTAACTTCGATTATTAACTTTTAAACGTATTGGTCGAAGCATTCTTTGTTTTGCAAATATGAGCGTGAAGATGTGATAGTGTAAATGTGACGATGTGACACGGTTATATTTTGTATATCTAACCCAAAGTGAACAAAAATGTAAAGTATTCTTTTTAGTCTTTAATCTTAGAAATGCAACAAAGGGAACCAAATCCGTTCAGTGTAAACGAGTTGAAACTAAATAGATGACCGAGGTAAAAACTAAAGAAAATTCCATTTTATTTTGTATACGTGCCGTTACAGTTAATCAAATAATCAATCAGGCAATCAATCAATCAAACAGTCAGTCAATATTTTGTTTTGGTCCATTTAAATTATGCAGTGATTTTTACAGGCGTGAGCAAATGAGGAAGCGCGGGATATTATGAAAGATTCAATTGGTTGTTGTTAAAAAAAGGTGATAATTTGGAAAAGCTTGAGACCCATTGTATTGAAATTAAATCATCTAGGTCTTCTCATAGAATGTTTTTCTTTTTAATGCTTAACAATTTAATCTTGTATTTTTAGTTTCTGGTACAAAATGTAATTATATACAACACTAACATAGATGGCAATTCTGTTTACTCGGTTTGCATTTCACCTATACCTAGATCGATGTACGTTGGCTATGATAATATTTGGTATGAAATAACTGTCTCCGTGTATTCATGTGTATTTTTTGTTAATTATTCTTATACATTTTTTAATAATAATATTTATATAATCGGATTTATATATTTTCTAGACACATAATCTTCTTTCGTAAATGTAATATGGATGTATATTGTAGAAGCATACAATTTTATATCTAGGAGCATACTGTTGTTATAATTGTTTGTGAGTACAGAATCATTCACGAAATATCGTTAAACAAATGTTTATTTATAACGATTTTTCGATGTAATTTCCTGAAAGAGGTTATATATTGAGTGAAATTTGAAAAAATTGTGCCTCGTAAATCCAATGCAAAAACGAACAATTTTCATGATGTTGGAATTGTTTACTTTTTACAAATTTTTCTGCTTTTTCTACCAATAACGGTTTACCGCATAATACCTGATATATTCCAGGCAAATATTTGGCTCATCTATATTAGCTTATAAAAGAGGGGATACTTCAAAAAGCAATGTGAGTATAATATTTATTTGGAGGTAAATCATCTGAGAAAAATTTCCTAGACTTAAAAAGACTTCCTATATTTAAAAGCGTTTAAAAAATATGTTACCACTTTTCCAAATGAGTGTAACGAAAAATTTTATGATGCTATCTAAATAAAATTAATGGCATGAAATTGATTCTAAATAGTGAACAATTGAACTTTTCATTGAATACTGGTGTTCCCATACTTATGTAGAAATTATAATCTTGTAAAATTATACTTTACGTGTTGAATCATATCGTAAGACCTAAAACAATTCCAAATGAATATTAAAATCCGCAGTTTTCGGAGATAGTGCACAATGCTAAATATTAGAGCAAACTAAAATAATAAAAACTCAGTAAATGAGGAACACAAAACCTTAATATGGACTCCCACCGCGATGATTCGATTATTTTCTACGTCTTTTGAGATGAAAAACCTCTTCTCCAATCCTTGCATGAAGCTAGGAGGTTTTGATTAAATTGGTGATGGGACGGATTTTCACTGTTTATTGCCATCGAATCCGGGAAATTGGTATGAATTAGGGCTCCGAGTGAATCCTTCCCGGAGCTAGTGTACTCACCATCGGGCCTATGGAATGACCCAATCATGTGAGCGGGCTCTCCTGGAATTCGATAGAGTCTTGCTACCTCAGATATGTTTTCAACATCTTGAGTTTCCTCCAAGAGGACATCTTTTGTATTTAGTAGATCTTCATGATATTTGTTCTCTATCCGTTGTGCTGTGTTAAATAGTTGGCGAACTTTTAGCCTTTGATTCCTTATGTCTTTATTCCACCGGAAAGTTGATTTGCTGATGTATTTTGCGACTTCTGGACATTTTTCTTGGATAGAATACATTATTACATGCTTAAGCTCAGTTGCTGTAGGGCCAATGTCTAGTACTGTTTTAACTTTTTTCAGGATTGTGGAGTTTAAACTTTAGTGCCGAATTATATTCGTCCCTAGTCGTTTTCTTCGGATCTTGATAGTATTTATTTCATGTGCTTGCTGTTATTTCCATATTGTAATAAATTTTTCCGTGATCTGATGCGGATGATTCATACGAGGATCTATAGATTTTTCCACTGATTTTATATCTACTCAGTATTACATCTATGATTTCCAACCGATTTCTGTTAATAAAAACTTGTAGCCTTTATTAGCTAGTTTTAAGTTATTATCAATAATATAATCATAGAGGTACTTACCTCTTATATTGGTGTTGGCAGTTCCGAATGCAGTGTGATGAGCGATTGCCTCGCATGATCAGTTGGTGGTTGCCTCACAAGTATTACCTTGCAAAACGTGATCACGTTTTTTTATCTCAGTTGTTGGAGGTAGAGTGGATAACGTTATTTTTAGCCTGTTTAGCTAAAATCTCCCGAAAAGTGATTTCATGCTGGAACTACCATAAGTAAACAGAGGAATATTAATAACTAATATTGATTGAACTTACATTTAATATGATTATCATATGATTATCAACAGAAGAAGTAATAATAAATGTATACTTCATACGTAGTGAGTTGTGTGTTCATGACAGACTATATTGCTATGTTCCGACCAAATATTCAAAACTGAGTTAAATATGTATTGGTTTAAGGTGCAAAAATGTTGCGAAAGACACATTTAGCTCTATATATATAAAATAATTTCCTCCAGCCGCGTGTGTCTGTCTGTCTGTATGTGGTCAACTCAAAAACTACCGAACAAATTTTCATACGGTTTTCACCAATGGACGGCGTGATTCATGAGAAAGGTTAAGGGGTGTAATTCATTGAGGTTTTGATTAAATTGGCATAAATATGACGATGCTAGTTGAAGAAGTCGGAAAAATCAGTTGAATGTAATCTTTATATATAAAAACGCGTGTAACTTCTGAACAACTTAATTGAGGACATATTGACAAAGTAAATATGTTTTGTCGATACGATGGTTTATAGCTATGCTAGGATCCGAAAGCTGTAGCTGTGGTCAAGTTATAACTGAATTATATATTTTGGTGGAGGTTCTGAGAAGTAAAGTAACATTAGGGGAAGCGGAGGGAAAATTAAAAATTTAATAATTAAGTAATAAGTATTGAATATTAGATTATCAAATGATCATTAATGAGAACTAATGAGAATAATGTTTTTGAAATAAAATTTCAAATTCGCCCCAATATGTCCGTCTCTCTTTTTCTAATGACATAACTTAGCTCCAATCAAGAGCGATCTTAGAATAATAAACTTCGGTCAAACATATATCAGAAAGGCACAACCAAGAAACGTGAAACTGTCACCAAATTTGCAACGAATAACATATCCCATGACAATATAAGAGTAATTTGAATAAGAGTGATGTTAACAAAAGTAAAATGAATGAATGTAATTTTAACAAGAGTAATTTCAATAAAATTTACTATATTTTAATTTATTTGTTTAATATTTTTATTTTTGTCTATTGATTTTGATTTTCTATATACTTCTAATTGACAAGGAGTAAATTACGACTAGCTAATTTACACCGTTGATGACTGCTTTGTAGTCGAAAGACGTATTTATAATACAAAAACTGATCTTGGTATTAGGGAGAATTTAAAATTTTATAAGTATTGATTCAAAAGTGACTCTTAATGTTCTACGCCGTGGAAATGGCTTTCAACGGAAAACGACTGGAAATTCAGTTAAGTCGATATATACATGTAGGTAAGGGAAGTCGGCAAATTGTATCCGTAACTATTGGATAAGGATTGGCTCTGAGGACTGGGGTGTGTCGGACTTGATTGAGAAGAATTATTATTATTATTTGGAGGTTATTAATCACTGCGACTAATATGATCTATTGTGACCCCCTACTACTGCTCTGTTAAGGCTTGCCTCAGAGCTCCTCAACCAGTCTCAATTCTCGGAGGAATTTGAGGATCTGGGTGGGGTGCAGGAATGGTAAGTCATCCTCCTGGAGTAGGTACTGGTCGAAACAAGCAGCCCGTCTTCGTGCCACGGCTTCACATTCAAGTAGAAGATGAATTGGAGTTTCTTCCTCCAGCTCACAGAACCTGCATGAGCCGTCATTGATGATTCCCATCTTTCGGAGGTGCCCATTCAGCCTGCAATGCCCGGTGAGAAAGCCCGTTAGGATTCGTAACTCATTTTTTGTGAGCTTAATGCAGGTTTCGAATCTCTTTCGGTTATACTGCCCGATAAGGATCTTGGCCTGCCGCAGCCCTGGGGAATCTTCCCAAAGCTTGTTTCTTTCTGCTTCCTCTGCCTTCCAGAGGGCTGTGTTGAGATAGGCCTCACTTATTCCACAGGACGGCTCAGGTCTTCATCAGCAGTCTCATTCCCCTCAATGCCTGCATGGCATGGCACCCATTTCAGAGAAACGTCATTCTCCTTGCCTAGCCTGTTTAGCAGGTCTAGGCATTCCCATACCATCTTAGAGTTGATGCTCCATGCACTTAGTGCTTTGATGGCAGCTTGGCTGTCAGAGAGGATCACTATGTTCCGCTTCCTGTAGATCCTGCTCAGGTTGAACTCAGCACACCTGGTTATTGCACGAACTTCCGCCTGGAAAATACTGGGAAACCTCTTTATGGGTTCAGAGTATCTGGTTCTAGGCCCAAATACACCCGATTCCGTTCCTTCGTTGGTCTTTGACCCGTCAGTGTACCATTTTATGATATGCGGCTTGAGGAAGTACATGTCCTCCCCATTCCACTCCTGCTTACTGCTCAGCTCCGTAGTGAAGTTCCTATCGAAGCTGAACTTCCTACTTGCTTTATCCCAGGGTATCCCGTTATTCTTAGCAACGCTTTCTGTGCTGCACCCTCCACTGCTAGATGCAGGGGAGAGAGGTCCAGTATGACCTCCATCGCAGCCGTTGAACATGACCTCATGGCACCTGTGATACACAGGCATGCCAGACGCTGTACTCTAGCGAGTCCTTGCCTTGCTCTAGCGATTTCGGTTTTCTTTGACCAGACCACCGCTCCATAGTTGATGACTGGTCTAACCATCATGGTGTACATCCATCGCAGGATTCTTGGTGTACATCCCCAGGACTTGCCAGCGATTCGTCTGCACACCATGAGGGCTCTGGTTGCTTCGTAGGTAACTTCCTCCAAGTGTTGGTTCCACCGTAGCTTAGAATCTAGGGTAATGCCTAGGTACTTAACTTCCTGCTTCCATTCCAACTCCTCGCCACCGAGGTGTAGTGCTTGGAGTCTCGGGAGTTTCCTTTTCTTGGTGAATGTCATCACAGTGGTCTTGGCTGGGTTGACGCTCAGCCCCACTAACTGGCACCACTTTCTTGTAGCGTTTAGCCCTCTTTGAATGAGGTCACGCACCGTGCTCTCAAAATTCCCTGTTGCCAGGATCACGATATCATCGGCATATCCTATGCAGGTAATGCCTTGATCCGTGAGCCCGTGCAACATGTCATCTACTACAAGACTCCATAGTAAAGGGGATAGGAACCCTCCCTGTGGGCAGCCTCGCGTTGTGCCGACCCGGATGGTTCTCTCCCCCACGCTCACTTTGGTAGTTCTGGAAGCGAGCATCTCGCCTATCCATCTGGATATCGTGTCGTCCATCCCCCGTTTCTCCAGGGATGCTTTGACTACCTCATGTAAGGTATTTTCAAAAGCGCCTTCTATATCTAGAAACGCACACATGGTCGTTTCTCTCGCATAAAAGCCCCGCTCTATTGCGGTCGTTAGTCCGTAGAGGGCCGTCTCTGTGGACCTGCTTGCCCTATTCGCATGCTGGTTAGGGTACAAAGGCCTCCTCTCCAGCACCTGACTTCGGATGCAACTGTCTACCGCCTTTTCCACCGTTTTCAAGAAAACGATGTAAGGCTGATGGGTCGAACAGACTTTGGATGGCACTGGTCTTTCTTTCCCGCTTTGGGGATAAAAGTAACTCGGGCCCTTCTCCAGGGGCTGGGTATATGCCCTAGCGCTAGGCTGGCTCTACTGATTCGGAGGAGATGAGGCAAAATCTCCTTTTGCCCATGTTGTAGCAGGGCGGGAAAGATGCCATCTACTCCGGCTGCTTTGAAAGGCTGAAAGGTGTCAATTGCCCATTTCAACCGCCCAGGGGTGCATACTTCTGCAGCCCTGTTCCAGTTCTCGTTAGTCGCTCTGCATGGAGCCCTCAAATCTTCCTGCCCCTGAGTAGTAGAACTACCGGGGAAGTGAGTCTCCAGGAGTAGAAGAGCCCTCTGCTCCTCGTCCTCCGTGAAACTTCCATCCGGCCTTTTGAGTGCCCCGGATTGAGTGTCTCGGGATAAAGCTTTGTGCAGCCTGGCCGCTGCAGGGACAGTGGCGATGCCCGCACAAAATACTCTGAAGCTGTTCCGTTTAGCTTTCCTAATCTCCTTGTTATACTCGGTCAATTTTTCCGCGTTACTGTCCCAATCTCCACACAGTTTTGCTCTATTGAAGAGCCTGCGAGTCTCGCTACGGAGCCTCGAGAGATTGGTATTCCACCAAAGCACCTGCCTTTTGGTTTTGTTAACGATCAGTGGGCAAGTGGATCGATATGCCTCCATAATTGCCTCATCAAGTTCGTTAACAGCCTGTTCCAGTGCCAGGGGTTCCCTGACTTTGGAGTTCACTAACCTTTGATGAATTTCACCTTTTAACCTTAGATTGTTTTCCAAGTTGCTGACGTAATTATTCCAGTTGGTCTTTCAAGGGTTCCTGATACCACAAGGTCCCGAGGTGACCCCTTCTAGTTCAAATTGAATGATTCTATGGTAAGACAGGGATGGCTCCGACGAAACTCTCCATCTCCTGACCCATTGCCCCGTCGACAGATTACACAGAGTGATATCTAACACTTCTTCTCTAGCTCTTGTTACGAAAGTTGACGTTATGCCTACGTTTAGGAGTTCAAGATTGGATGCTTGTAAGAATTCTAAGAGAGACTCACCTCTTTTGTTGCAGTCGGAACTGCCCCATATCACGTGGTGCGCGTTGGCATCACAGCCGATGATTAAAGGCAGGCGATGCTTGCTGCAGTGATCCACTAGCTTTCTGACCTCATTTGACGGTACCTCCTTGTCTCCGGCTAGGTATGCTGATGCGATGACCAGTCTGTGGGGTACAACCACCATTTGCAGGGTTATCTGCGCAGTAGCCAGGTCTCTCGTCACAAATTCTGAAATGCACACAGCGTTTAACTGATCCCGAACTATCAAACAAGCTCTCGGTATTTCTGACTCTTTGTCCCAAATGACGGTCGCTTCGCGGCAATTCAGTCCTCTTACCTGACTTCTGTAGATCCAGGGTTCCTAGATCAGCACGACTCTCAGGTGTTGCCTAGCGAAGAGACTCGCTATAACTGAAGATGCCCCCTTGGAGTGGTGGGCGTTCAGTTGGGCAACCCTGGTGGTGTTGTTTTTAATCATTATTCCTTTTGGAAGGAATAATTCCCTCCTCAAGGAGCCTCCTCTCCTCCCCGTCTGAGAGTAATTCTTCTCCCTCTGGGGCTGCTAGCAAAGGGTCGAGGCTGAACTCTTCCGCGCGTGCCACCTGCACCTGCTCCACCTCCATCTCTGGAGCTCCGGTGAGTTGAGCCCCCTCCTCCTGCTCTACTCTGCCAGATTTGCCCCTCTTCAGTCCATGCACAGGGATCGCTCCGAATCTGTAATGGACTTGGTAGCCCTGCTCCCTTATCTTCTCGCAGATAGGCTGTCGATACGAAAACGGGTCAGCTGCCCTATAGCCTTGACATCCTCCTTTGTGCTAAGCGTCTTCCAAAGGGCTACCCGGATATCCGGGTTCTGCACCTCAAGGAGACGAATTGTGTCGCAGTGTCCATGCCTGCACTTCTTGGGAAGAAGATACTGATGGTTTCACCTGCGGGTATATCTTTCCCCACGGCGACCTTCAACTCCGGTCCATCCCAGTTCTGTAGCTTGGGCGCTTGCTCCCGAAACCACTCTATCGCTTCCTAGGTCTTGCATGGGATGACCACCATGCCACTAAGGAACCGGATGTTTTCAAACGTTAGTTTCCCAACGTAGGGCTTCTCTGCTTTTAGCATGGCTTCAACCAGACCTTGCTCTGCCGAAGTCTGCTGTTCGGTGGTCAGGTATCGCCCTGGGTACCCTTTCGGCAGTAGAGCCACCTTGGTGTTGCTCAGTGCCGACGAATACTTCCCCATGAGTTTCACCTGCGAACAATAGGGAAGGTCCCCGGCTTGGCCTTACTTAATACTCTCCCTGAGGGGAGGTGTGACATGCGAGGCACCTCGCTTCTGTGCTTTGGGCGGGGCTGAGATTTTGGGAGCCTCCCGCTCAAGGGCCGCCTTCCTTGCCTCTTCAGGGGCCATGCCCATGAATATATCAGATAGTATTTAATTATGGTAAAGACTGTCAAAATTACGTATTCTACTTTCCACTGAATTGGAGCAATTCTACTTTCTACTAAATCATTGGGGACACTCCACTGATTTTGGTGATTAGTTTATATTACATAAAGCAGCAGTGCGAGCTGTATTTAAACGACCTCTTGTGCACCTTTCTTTAAAGAAAATGGAATTCTGACCCTTCCCTCTATCTACATCACAAAGGGGAATCCGCCGTTTTTGTGAAAAAGTACACCGATGTTTATAATAAAGTGAGTGATATATATACATATAATACAAGACAAATGAATCATTTAGTTCCGGGATACACAGATAAAACATAAAATGAAAAGTATGTATCAAAGTTCAATAAGAATTTTTAATTTGTTGACTAATCACTTAAAAACTATTTTTTTTAAACAAATTCAAAGTAGAAGTAAGAAAATTACTGATTTAAAACTATTATGATCTAAAAAAATTTTACTCTGACAAATTGTATAACTGTCATTAAATTAGCAACGAATATCATATCCGGAGACAATATACAAGTAATTTTAATAAGGGTGATGTTAACAAGAGTAAATTTAATGAAAGTAATTTTATTATTATTAAGTTTATTTGATATACCCGTTTGGGGTTTTCAATAGATTACACAAACCAAAAATTATCTGCAGCTATGCAACACAATATTTAAAAAAAATTGGAAAAAAAAGATAAGATAAGAGGAACTATTATTTAAAGTAAAACATCTCCCAAAGAATAAATTGTTCAAATTTTATCTATTCTTTTTTGCATCATAGTCTTTTAAAACTTTGCCATCTCTAATTGAGTTTTTTCCCACTCTCCACTCACTTTTCCCACTCCCTATTGCTTTAAAAAAATTATTGTCCTTAGCTCTTCTAATCCTATACACTCTGAGATCAGATGTTCTTCTGTCTCTATATTTTGTTCACAAATTAAACACAACTTGCTTGTTTAATTAAACATAACGTGTTCCTATAAATGTATTTTTTGTTTGTGTACTTCCAATTACCTAACCTAAATTCTGCCAACTCTCTTCTCTACTCCAACAACTACCGATTATGAGTATATCTTGCACTTATGTCGTATTGTGATAGGCTCTTGAAGTTACCTATGTGAAGTTGGCAACCCACTTAACGGTAGAAGATTTTTTTTAATTTTATTCGATTGTACTCGGTTTGTACCGGATTGTACCACCTTGACTTTCGTTTGTACCCTAAAGGGGTGAAAAATATAGGGGTGGGTAAAATTGTTCCGCAACTCGTGTTGAGATAAATGATTTTCGTTGATGCCATTGTGAAGAGAATCGTTTGTACCTGTTTGTACCGATGTTAAAAAAAAATTAAAAAAATTTAAAATAAAAAAATTTAAATAAAAAAATTTTTAAAAAATTTTAAAAAATTTTAAAAAATTAAAAAAAATTTTTTTAAATTTTTTTCTTTATTTTCGTATCTCATTTAGGAATAAATTATATGTGGTATCGTTTTGGTAGAGACAATAGTTTCTGCACGTTTGGTCGCAAGCAGAATTCATTTTTATTGCGTTTAAGTACTCGACGATTAAAAACGGGTACAAACGATATAAGTGTCGGTACGCATGGGTACAAACGATTATGAGTGGGTACAAACGATTTGTCGGTGGTACAAACGATAAAAGTGTCGGCACGCATGGGTACAAACGATTACGAATGGGTACAAACGATTTTTCGGTGTTACAAACAGGAACAAAAAATATTATTGTCGGCAAGGCTGGGTACAAACGATTTCGAGTGGGTACAAACCATTTGTCGGTAGTACAAACAATATTAGTGTCGGTACGCATGGGTACAAACGATTATGAGTGGGTTCAAACGATTTGTCGGTGGTACAAACAATAAAAGTGTCGGTACGCATGGGTACAAACGATTATGAGTGGGTACAAACGATTTGTCGGTGGTACAAACAATAAAAGTGTCGGTACGCATGGGTACAAACGATTTGTCGGTGTAACAAACTGGTACAAACGATTAAAGTGTCGGTACGCATGGGTACAAACGATTACGAATGGGTACAAACGATTATTCGGTGTAACAAACAGGTATAAACAATATTATTGTCGGCAAGACTGGGTACAAACGATTTCGAGTGGGTACAAACGATTTGTCGGTGGTACAAACGATAAAAGTGTCGGTACGCATGGGTACAAACAATTACGAATGCGTAAAAAGGATTTGTCGGTGAAACATACCGGTACAAACGATAAAAGTGTCGGTACGCATGGGTACAAACGATTATGAGTGGGTACAAATGATTTGTCGGTAAAATCAACCGGTACAAACGATAAAAGTGTCGGTACGCCTGGGTACAAACGATTACGAATGGGTACAAACGATTTGTCGTTGGTACAAACGATAAAAGTGTCGGTACGCATGGATACAAACGATTACGAGGGGGTACAAACGATTTGTCGGTGAAACAAACTGGTACAAACAATATTATTGTCGGCAATTTATTATTGTCGGATTTGTCGGTGGTACCGACACTTATATCGTTTGTACCACCGACAAATCGTTTGTACCCATGCGTACCGACACTTTTATCGTTTATACCACCGACAAATCGTTTGTACCCACTCATAATCGTTTGTACCCATGCGTACCGACACTAATATCGTTTGTTACGTCGACAAATCGTTTGTACCCATTCGTAATCGTTTGTACCTACTCATAATCGTTTGTACCCATGCGTACCGACACTTTTATCGTTTGTACCAGTTTGTTTCACCGATAAATCGTTTGTACCCACTCGTAATCGTTTGTACCCATGCGTACCGACACTTTTATCGTTTGTACCACCGACAAATCGTTTGTACCCACTCATAATCGTTTGTACTCATGCGTACCGACACTAATATCGTTTGTACTACCGACAAATGGTTTGTACCCACTCGAAATCGTTTGTACCCAGTCTTGCCGACAATAATATATTTTGTTCCTGTTTGTAATATCGAAAAATCGTTTGTACCCATTCGTAATCGTTTGTCCCCATGCGTACCGACACTTTTATCGTTTGTTCCACCAACAAATCGTTTGTACCCACTCATAATCGTTTGTACCCATGCGTACCGACACTAATATCGTTTGTTTCACCGACAAATCGTTTGTACCCATTCGTAATCGTTTGTACCTATACGTAATCGTTTGTACCCATGCGTACCGACACTTTTATCGTTTGTACCGGTTTGTTTCACCGACAAATCGTTTGTTCCCACTCGTAATCGTTTGTACCCATGCGTTCTGACACTTTTATCGTTTGTACCACCGACAAATCGTTTGTTCCCACTCGTAATCGTTTGTACCCATGCGTTCTGACACTTTTATCGTTTGTACCACCGACAAATCATTTGTACCCACTCATAATCGTTTGTATCCATGCGTACCGACACTTTTATCGTTTGTACCGGTTTTTTTCACCGACAAATCGTTTGTACCCACTCGTAATCGTTTGTACCCATGCGTACCGACACTTTTATCGTTTGTACCACCGACAAATCGTTTGTACCCTCTCATAATCGTTTGTACCCATGCGTACCGACATTAATATCGTTTGTACCACCGACAAATCGTTTGTACCCACTCGAAATCGTTTGTACCCAGTCTTGCCGACAATAATATTGTTTATACCTGTTTGTAACACCGAAAAATAGTTTGTACCCATTCGTAATCGTTTGTACCCATGCGTACCGACACTTTTATCGTTTGTACTGGTTTGTTTCACCGACAAATCGTTTGTACCCACTCGTAATCGTTTGTACCCATGCGTACCGATACTTTTATCGTTTATACCACCGACAAATCGTTTGTACCCACTCATAATCGTTTGTACTCATGCGTACCGACACCAATATCGTTTGTACCACCGACAAATTTTTTGTATCCACTCGTAATCGTTTGTAGCCAGTCTTGCCGACAATTTTATCGTTTGTAACGGTTTGCAACACAGACAAATCGTTTGTACCCATTCGTAATCGTTTGTACTCATGCGTACCGACACTCATATCGTTTGTACCCGTTTTTAATCGTCGAGTACTTAAACGCAATAAAAATGAATTCTGCTTGCGACCAAACGAGCAGAAACTATTGTCTCTACCAAAACGATACCACATATAATTTATTCCTAAATGAGATACGAAAATAAAGAAAAAAATTTAAAAAAATTTTTTTTAATTTTTTAAAATTTTAAAAAAATTTTTTTATTTTAAATTTATAATTTTTCTTTAACATCGGTACAAACAGGTACAAACGATTCTCTTCACAATGGCATCATTTCTCTCGAAATATTTGTTTCATTTTACTTCCCCAACTCTCTATGCTTTTTTTTTAGGACACTCCCAATGAATAATTTTATTTTTATTGGATAATAAATTATTGTAATGCTTGATGACATTTCTATATACATTACAATGAATTGGCATTTGTCCTAGTTCCAAAAAAACTCCATAATTTGCGGTAGCATTACTAACCCCTAGTACCTGTTTACAAAATTTGTTTTCCACTTGAGAAATTATATAAAAATTTCTATCGGCTCCCCATATTTGACTACAATATAGCAGAATTGGCTCTATTAAGACATTAATCATTCTCAGTATAACCTCCGAAGGTATCCACCGATTATAATACATAAATTTCACAATAGTTCGAGTGTCTCTGTCAGCACTCTGTCTTTTTCTTGTAACCTATTCAAAATGTTTATTCCACTTTCTATTCCAGTTGAAGCAGAGTCTCAAGTAATTAAAACTATTAACATTTTCTATGTTCATCCCATTATATTTCCACACATCTCGCAAACCAAGCTTAATTCCAATTCAAAATATTACAATTTTGGTTTTAGATTTATTCACTATCAACATATTGTTCCGGCAATATACTTGCAGCTGGTTGAATGCTCTCTGTAACCCAATCCCTGTTTGTGATATTAGTACAATGTCATCTGCGTATAAAAGTATACTTACATCTTTACCGTCCACAGATGGCGAATGCGTTTCGATAGTTGTAATATAGTCTGGAACGTCATTGATGTATAGTGCAAAGAGAATTGCTGACAGTTGGCATCCATGTCTTAATCCTCTATTTGTGGGTCTGATTTCGGTCACTTTAAATGGGTCCATTTATATACAAAATTTATAATCGGTTTATAAAGATTTAATTATATCCAGCATGTTAATCGAAATACCCAATTTTTCCAGTTTTATCCAAAGTAAATCTCTATCGATCGAATAGAAGCTTTTTCTAAATCTACAAAGCATGTGTACAGCTTTCTTCTTTTCTTAGCCAATGTGATGTTAATTAACTCTTTGAGTTCCATAATATTATCTAAGGTTCGTAACCTATCCTAAAACCCGCTAGATATTTATTTATAATGTTATCTTATTCTGCCCACACTTGCAACCTATCACCTAGAATTTTCAGAAATATTTTACTAAACACAGGAAGCTAAGTGATTCCATGATAGATAATAAAATCCGATGTTTGTCCTATGTTCTTATATATATTACATATGATTCCTGTTTTCCAGGTTTCTGGTATGGTTTTTGTCTCGATTATTGTGTTGAATAAATTTGTTAACAATTCGACTATGTTGATATTTTCATATGCAATTGAATTTTCTATAAACGCTTTTATTATTTTGTAGCATACTAGTGGCATATTCTACTTCAGCTTCTTCAATTTTACCATCCAAAATCATGATATTACTATCATGATCGTTAGAAATGTTTGTCATAATACTACTTTCAGTAGTTTAAATTCTTTCCAAATCCTTTTTTGTGCATATTCTTTCATAATTTTCTAACCATTCCATTGCTCCTATATTTCGCCCGTTGAAATTTACTATTCATTTTGTTCACTAATTTCCACAAGTTTTTATCATCCATGTTGTGTATCATTTTGATTATTTCGTCTTTATCTTCCTGCCTTTTCTGCGTTTTTTTCAGTTTGCATAAGTTTGCGTATTGTTTTTTTGCATCACAGTATTTTCGCTTCTAAATTTTCTTAATGGTGTTCTTGTGAGGTATTTTGCATTCTTACATTGTTTATTATACCACGTGTTCTTAATTTATAATATTCTAAAGCTTTTTTTTTCTTTTACTTACATGGATTTTCCTGCCCATTTATATAGCGTCTCAAGTATTTTATAAGCATTTTTTTTTCTATTTCGTTTTCAATTCCATATTTGAATAAATTACATTCCTTGAATTCCATACTATTTTGAAATTGTTTACATACTGAATCATTCCATTTATATTTCTCAAGAAGATGCAAATTTGTGTCTTTTTCTGCATGAGTACAATTTACCATATTAATATTTATTTCGATTGCAAAATGTTGAGCATTTTCTACATTGTCTGTGACTATCATATCCACAGTATTTTGCACAAAAAAATTTGCTTTCACTATTACTAAGTCTATTGTACTCTTCTCGTTATCCGAAAAGTATACTGTCCAAGTTTATCACCACTACATCTTCCACTACAACAATCATATCTAAATCCTTGCACATGTGTAAAATATCTCTTACATATTCATTTACTTCTCTATCCTTATTTCTCCTATTTTCCACAGAAAAATTTAAATCATTAACTGTGTTTGGATATTTTATTTCATTCTCACTTTCCCATTCTTGTAGTTTTCTCCTATTCTTCCATTTAAATCTCCAACCACAATTAGTTCTACGTCTAAATATTTACATTCCATATTCATCATTTCAATTTTTAATGCTTTAAAAAATCCTTCGTTTGCGTACTTCGAATATTTAGGTGGATTGTAAACTGCTGAAACTTCTTATTGTTTTCTTCTATTAAAATCCACATACATTCTTTTATTTCGTTTTGGATTAGTTTATTTTTATTCTTTAAAATATCCCTATAAAATAGAGCGATTCCTCTTGGCTTTCTTCCAATTTCTGCATATTTATTTGGTTCTTTTAATACCATAATCTATTTTTTTTCTACGGCAGGGATGTGGGAAATGCATTGACGCACAGAGTGTGGCACTCCTGGCTAGCCAGACTACCCACTAAAACCCACCTCCCTTTTTAGGGCTTCGAGAACTTGCTCATTAGCCCCCGCAGGTTAAAAAAAAGTAACAAAACAAAACATAACAAATCACAAAATATCACAACACTACCTAGTCAAATGAATTGACTAGGTAGGAAAAAAATAACTATACTATTACCATACTATTACAATAAAAACAACAAAACTTGAAAACTATGTGTAATAAAATGTGATATTGTGGGAGTAAAGGGCCCACAATATCACAGATAAAATCAATAAATAATTTAAAAGCACAAAAACATTTAAAAAGAAGATAAAATCCTACGAGGCTGCAAATAAAAACAAATAAAAGAGACGACTTTTAAAAAAAAGAGATGTTTCCCCTAGAGTCTCCCTCCGTAGAAGGTGTGATTCATTTAAAAATGTAATCATCCTCTTCACGGAGCTTGCATTATATGATATTGCTCGTGCTACATCCTATTCGCAAACGTGTGAGGGCCACACTCTCTCTACGGCTCAGATTTACAGGTGCCGGCATCTTATTGATGCTTGGCTTGACCTGTTTGAGCTTTTCCGTGAGGTTGTTCCACTCACGCTGCCATTTTTCATGAATTTTGAAACGTATGCACACTTTCAGGTCCTTTCTGGGCGTATGGAAACTAGATCCAGGTGGTCTGAATCAGCCGCAACCCGTGTAGCTTCATCAGCCACATCATTCCCATGTGTACCCACGTGCCCAGGCGTCCATACAAAAACGATTGACATGCACAATGAACACGAAAACGATTTTGCACCAGAGGGTCCCTTGAAAGCGTGCACATTAGTGCCTGATGCGCGCTCAACGAGTCGGAACAAATAAGGAATGTATTGTGAAGGTTCGAAAACACTTCACAATATCGCAGGGCTTGTAAAATTGCATAAAATTCAGCAGTGTACACGGATGCCTGTGGGGAGAGGGTCCAAGTGGGTGACCTATTGCCAATGGCAATAGCGCTCCCACACCAGAAACGGTTTTAGATCCATCCGTTTACACGCACATAGAGTCATTGTATTCGCTAATAAGCTGTTGGAAGCAGGTCCAATAGAACTGGGAACTGGTCTCTTCTTTACGGAGACCAGCCAGGTCAAAGCGGCATCTTACCTTTTGGATCAGCCAAGGAGGTACTTCATGAAAACTATAGGGAAGTATCTCAGCGAATTCGAAATTAAGACTCTCTAAAAGCTCCTGCGTTCGAACGGCCAAAGGTCTAGTGACCGTGGCACGTCTCTCATAGAGTATCCTCAGAAATCTGAATTTTCTGAAGAGAGCCGGCAAGTTGACATGATTGGGCTTAGCCCATACCCCCGCGACATAATTGAGGAGCAGGCGCTCACGCCTCAACCTCAATGGGGGCAATCCCGACTCTACAAATAGACTCATAGAGGGACTCGTTCGAAAGGCTCCTGTAGCAAGTCTAATGCCTGCGTGGTGAATAGAATCTAGGATTTTGAGCGATGACATCTGGGCGGAGGAGAATACTACACAGCCATAATCCATCCTGGGTAGAACCAGCGATGAATAGAGCCGCAGTAGCATCTCCCGATCCGCACCCCACGATGTACCAGCCAATCCCTTAAGCTCATTCATTGCCTTGCGACAACTCGCTACCGGGGATTGGAGGTGTGGACGCCACGTTAATTTCTTGTCAAAGACAAGTCCAAGAAACCTAATAGAGTCGGCACATCCAAAGCGGGTAGCTTTTAAGTAAAGGGCCGGATCAGGATGTGCCTTGCGTTTTCTACAGAAATAGACCACTTTAGTTTAAATTGTGGAGAACCAAAAACCAACACTTTCTGCAGAATGCACCACGTCGTTGATGCCCTGTTGGAGTATTGTTTCAATTTTATCCATTGATGGAGCTCCATAGAAAATAACATGTTTATCAACATACAGGCATTGACGAATCGGGGCTGAAGTTGCGATGTGATTGACCGCTATAGCAAAAAGGGTGACACTAAGCGTCGGGTCGTAGATCTTTTCCTTTTAAAGGCTAACAAATTTTCCTTCGTGGGGCGTCTTTTCAATTTGTTAAACGCCCTCTTTTTCTCTACAACCGCTATTCTTACGACATCATTCCACCAGGTAACTTTCTCTTAGGTGGAATGCCGGAAGACTTACTTATAGCGTGTGAAGCTGCTTCAATGACTTTGGAGGTTATTTTGCAAACATACTCTTCTACGTCTCCCTCCAAAGTGGGAAATTGAAAACTTTCCATGAAAGTGTCCCAGTTGGCTCGACAAAGACGCCATCTCGGCGAAGTAGGATGTGTACAATCGGTGAGTTATGAGAAATTTTGATAGGTAGATGGTCACTCCCACAAGGATCAGGGAGTACCATCCATTCCAGTCGATGAACCAGAGCCGGTGAGCATAGTGTCAGATCAATTGCTGACATCTCACCAGTTCTGGCGTTTAATCGTGTTTTCTCACCGGTATTTAAAAGAAACGCGTTTGACTCATCCAAAAAATTGACAGCCCCACAATTGACTGTGAGCGTTAAAATCACCTAGCATCAGAAATGGTTGTGGAAGTTGCAAGGTTAAACGTGCCAGATCTTCGATACTCCAATCGAAGTCCGGCAGATAGATTGTGCATACTATGAGTTCGAGCAATCCGTATATTCTAACAGCTTTAGCTTGTAGGGGGGTGTAAAGCCGAAGGGCCTGGTAAGGTAGGCCCTGTGTTATTAATATTGAGACACCTCCCCTTGCTCGAACATCTGGCAGAACATCTCGCCGGTGGACGGTATAACCCTTCAGTGTATGTGTCTCCGCCGGTCTTAGATGTGTTTCTTGTATACGTACACACATAGGTGTTTGCTCTGCCAGAAGCATGTTTAGCTCACAGTAGCGTTGTTTAATACCATTGCAATTTCACTGTAATATATTTACCATTTCTATTTGCTAGGTTGGATTTCCCCAGAAAGTTGTGGGATCACTTCCTGGGATTCCCCTTCAGCCAGCCTCGTTTATCCCTTCTGTTCGTCTCCTTGTCGGAGAAAATGACGTAATCTGAACTCATCTGCAGCATCACCCTGTAGGAGACGACCGCCCTTTTTTCACGATGCGTGAGGCTACTCGAGCGCATCTTGTGCGCTGGGCTGCCTCCCGGCGATGTTGAAGTTGGAAGCCTCGACCTCTGCAACGTCGGTGAGCTCAGCTCGGCTTGCAGAGCCGGCTCACCCTGTGATGTGGATTGAGGTGGAGTCTTTTCACGATCCACCTCCATTGATTTTGCTTCTGAGGTTGGCTGACTGGTTGCCACCTCCGAAGCTGTCGCATTCGTTTTAAGGGTCTCCCTCTTTCTTTTAACAGTAGTTTTAATAGGGGCATGAATGGGCCCCTCCTGCGTTGTTTTTAAAATTTTAGCTGGCCTTGCTGTCGCTTGGCCATCGCTTTTTTTGTTTAAAAACTCGCTGATGATTTTCATCATCAGCGGAGCGAGCTCATTTGCGAGTGTTGAAGTGTCAGCTGAAGGGGCGGTAGTAGCTATGACGCTGGCATAGGAGACGGCAAGTTGAGTGCGAGAGCTGGAGCCCATCATCCTTCTGCGCGCCTCAGGATAAGTGAGCTTATCAAGAACTCTCACTTTCTGGATAGCCATATCTTCCTTGTGTTTGGGGCAGTTCCTCGACTTTGCCGAGTGATTACCCCCACAATTGACACATGTAATTGGCTCATTGCACGGTCTTCCTTCGTGCAATGGCTCCCCGCAGACACAAATTTGAGGCCTTTCACACCTACTTGCCGTGTGCACGTATCTTTGGCACCGATAGCATCGCAACGGTGCTGGAATGTACGGACGCACGGGGATCTTCTTGTGAATGCCAGCATCGATTGTTGCTGGCAAATCGATTTTGTTAAAGGTTAGTTGGAGGAGAGGTGAGTCTTTCAACTCACCATCCTGCCTCCACTTCATCCTTCGAGCACACCCGCACACCCTGCCTCGGCAGAGCAAGGTTACATCAGTTCTCGGAGAAACTGAGGTCCCATCCTCAGCTACCCTTGACCACTCCCAGCAGGGATGCACGAGACCGCCAGTTAAACGTCTTCAACGAAGACAATGTCGGCCAGATGACGTGTCCGACAAGTAATGTTATGACAGTGCATGAACACCACACACCGAAACCAACGATGACGATGGCGACAGCGCACCTGCTGGCTTGCAGGCTAGGTACTAGGCCCCCCCACCACAACAAGGTGGACCCACGGGAGGGCCTTATCTATTAATATTCAAGTAAATTATTTTATTATTCTATATATCTTGTCATTTTCCTGTTGTTCATCCGTAGTCGTCACAAAACCGCTTTTTGTCCCAATCTGCCGCTGGTATTTACTTTCAAACTGAGGGTCCCTGACAAAAGAAAAAAAAAATGTCGACATAAGTGGTTGATTTCCTTCTACTTCTTTATTTTTATCTATCACCACTTTACTTTTATTTTTTTTTCCTTTTCTTAGTTTCTATTTGCATATGGACTCGGTTTATTGTTCGGCTTTTTGTAATTTTGTGTGATTTTCACTTCTCCATCTCCCTCCTCTGATGATTCAGATATAAGCCGTTTATAATCCGTTTTTAACCTTGACCCTAACTGTTGCTTTCTTTTCTCTACTTCCCTAATTCTCAGAGCTTTCGGAAGGTCATCGTTTATATACATTTGGGTTCCTGTGAGCATTGTTCTTTATATTTTCTTTTACTTTCATACTGATAAACTTGATTTTCGCAGGTCTTGAGTAACTATTTTCGTTGTTTCCAATTGAAAGTAATTTTAACAAGAGCAATTCCAATAAAATTTATTTTATTGTAATTTATTTTGTTTAATTTTTATTTATTTTTGTTTTTGTCTATTGCTTTCGATGTTCCATCTATTTCTAATTGTCAAAGAGTAAATTACGAGTAGCCAATTTATACTGATGATGACTACTTTGTAGCCGAAATACGTATTTGTAATACAAAAACTGATCTAGGTATAGGGGCGAATTTAAAATTTTATTTCAAAAACCGAGAGTTCACATTAATTATCATTTGATAATCTAATATTTGTGTATCAAAGTTCAATAATAATTTTTAATTTGTTGCCTAATCACTTAAAACAACTGTCTTTAAACAAGTTGAAAGTAAAACTAAGAAAACTACTGATTAAATTATACTATTATGATTTAAAAACATTAACTCTTAAAATTTTAACACGTTTTAATTTTTAAATTTTTTTATAACATTTAGGATTGTTGACATATTCAGAATCATGTACTTCACTACATACTATAAAACAAAGTGCTCCGCCGCGTCTATCTCTCTGTCTGTTCACCATAAACTCAAAAACTACTGCACCGATGTTCATGCTGTTTTCACCAATGGATAGAGTGGTTCTCGAGGAAGGTTTTAGTATATAATTTATAAAATTTTTGCGGGCAAAGCCGTGACGAGTAATGCTATATAATTAAATAATGATATAATTGAATAAATAATGATATAATTGAATAACGAGTAATGATATAATTGAATAAACTATAATTATTATTATAATTATACGTTTAAAAATTTAACGTATATTGTCAGTTGAAGAGGGAGAGTGGATACACCCCAGGGCCACACACCTCTTCAGCAAACATAAATTCTCACAAGGCAGCCACGTCTTTTGAAGAAGGTTCACTACGCTTTAGCCGTATAGTTTGTACGTCCGTCAGTAACGCGATGTACAAAGGACCCGTCTGTGTTCCAAGTCAGGGGGTACGTTGGTCATGTGTTCTTGTCGTACAAGCTGCGTCCTTGCACAGCACGGATGTGGAATCTGCAAAATTTAATATAAAAAAACTTCAATGGTGTTCCTTCAAGACAGTGTCATGTGATATCAATGTACGAAGGGCCTATGATCACAGCCTTCTGCATAGAGGTGATTACGTGACGATGATGTGACCAGCAAACCGGAATGGTGGAAAGATTAGACTCTAGAGTGGGGCGTATACCGCCAAGGTAACCGATGATGAGAACAACCTTTTTGACTGGGTAGCCAGGGTGCAGTTGTCGTATTATTATTATTTTTTCTATTTTTATTCAAGGCTGAGCGCGATTAGTATACCGCACGGACATAGTCAAGAGACGGTTAACTGTGTTTTTTATTTATTATTTGTTCTAGTCTGTCATGTCAACCGCAGGATGTGTGTGAGTGTATGTGTCTGTTTGAGGCGTGTTTGTGTGCTTGTAGTGTGTATACTTGAAAATGTATGTATATTTATTGTGTTTGGCAACATAGCCTTTTGGATGGTTTTTGTGGTCTTGTATTGCGTTGTGTTGGCTTTCGTGTTCAATGAGCGAATGGGGGTTGTCCGTTGGCTCTGAGTAGCGTGTTATTTAGTCATGTGTAAGTCGTATTAGTGCTACAATGGGTGAAGTGTTTTGTGTTTGCTTTGAAATATCTGATGGTGTTGATATTTGGTCTTGTGTGAGGCTTGTTAACCGAGCAATAAATGGCGTGTTATGTGCTTCGTTTCGATGAAATGGGGGTGGTGTGTATATGAGTGCTGTTGTATTGTAAGTAATGATGTTGTGTGGTAATGGGTTTGTTTCTAGTGTAGCGTTTTGTGTTTGGTTTGGAGAATGTGGTGATGGTGAGTGTTGGTGAGTGATGTTGTTGATATGTATTGAATCGTGTATATTGTGTTGTTTTTTGCGTGTGTGACTGTGTTTTGTGTGGGTACTTAGTTTCCGTGCTTGGTGAAAGAGTGCTTGCATCGGTCGGAATGTATGTTTTCTTTTTTTTTGTTATGTGTAGAGCAGTGGTTGGTGTTTGTGTTTGGAGAGTGCTTTGCCCCATAGAGAGAAACTTTCTCACTATACGGAAAGTATTAATAATAACCGCCTTTTGTAATTGTATGTATGTGTTTTTGTGTAGTTCAAGTGTATGTAGACTGTTGTGAAGTGTTTTTGGTATGACGCCTATTGAGCTAAGAACCACTTGAACGATAACAACTCGTGTCATTTTCCACTGATCCTTCAGGTCGACAACTATATCGGTGTATTTTGTAAGTTTTTTAGTGTTTGTAGTCTGTAGATTGTGCGTGTTGGGTACTGGAATGTCGATGAGGAATGTGGTTTTTGTGTGTTTTTGTATAAGTGTTATGTCTGGTCTGTTATAGTGTACCGTCTTGTCTATGATAATTGTTCTATCGCAATATAATTTGTGTGTGTTGTTTTCGAGAATTGTAGATGGAGTGCATTTGTAGTATGGTGTTTTGTCTGTTGTGAGTTTGTGTTTTATGGCGAATTTTTGGTGTATTATTTTTGCTATCTGATCGTGTCTGTGTTTGTTCTCTATGTGTAAGGCGTGAGCATGCAGATGTGCAATGTGTTGTATTGTTTCTGGTTTTTGTCGACAGAGTTCTGATTATTGTCCATTATCTTTGAGTATATGTTTTTGTAGTTCAGTGTATGCACGATTTCATCCTGTATTGCAAACATGAAGCTCTCGGTTTCTGGAAAGATATTACACTTGGTCAACCACACCTGCGAAGCCTCTCAGTCAACACAGTCGTGGCTAATCTCATGCAAATACCTTCCATGAAGAACCTTCGTTTTCCATGTCTGCATGTTTGTGGCTGTGTGTTATACTTTGGTTCGTGGAGGAGAGTATTGTATTGTGTGCATGTGAAGTGGCGTGTATGGCTTGTCTGCGGATGTTATGGCTTCGTGTAAGTGTGAGGTGTGTGTTTTAGATTGGAAGTAATCCCGTAGGCTATGGAGCTGGCGATCGTCTAATAGTTGGATTTCTGTGAGACCACGTCCTCCTCGATACCGTGGTCAGACCAACCTGGCTGACGATAATTGTATGTGGTGTATCCTGTGTTTTGTCATGAGTGTTCGTGTTTTAATTTGTATTTTTTTAATGTCTGCGTTTGCCCACTTTATGATTCCGAAGGAATATGTGAGAAATGGTGTGGCGTATGTGTTGATGGCCTTAATGGTATTTCTACCATGAAGACGACTTTTGAGTATGTTTTGCATTCTTTACATGTAGTGTTGGGTAAGTGTTTGTTTTATATCTGTGTATGGGATGCGTTGTGATTGCTGAACACCAAGATACCTGTAAAATTGTGCCCCCTCCATGGAGCTAATGAGACCACAGGTTTGTAGGTTAGATTCAACAGGCGTTCCTGGGTCCACATGTATGTGTTGTGTTTTGCATTTGTCAGGACCGAATGTCCGTAGAGAATATTTCAGTCAGTTGTATTAAATGTGTTAATTGTGTTTCTGTGGGGGCATACAGTTTCTAGTCATCCATGTAAAAAAGGTGTAATATTTTGTGGAATTCCTTGTCTAACTTCACCTTGAAAGCGCATCCCGAATCTGTGAGTGTGTGTCATAGTGGATTCAGAGCGAGGCAGAACCAAAGAGGACTCAATGAGTCTCCCTGGAAAATACCTCGTCTAATGTGTATGGTGTCTGTGGTGATGGTCGTGTTATTGTGTGTTAAATGAAGTGTGGTTGTCCATAATGGCATGGCGTGTGTTAAAAATTGTATAATGTGTTCGTCAATTTTGTATAGGGTCGATATTCTCTGCAGCCAGGAATGCGGCACGGAATCAAATGATTTTTTGTAATCTATGCAAACATGTACACGTTTTTGTTGTTGTGTTTGGCCTGTTCGGTCACCACCGACTGTATAATGACTGTATAATGCTCCTTACAGCCTCTCGATAGTTTCCGACAGTCCTTTTGCTCCTCAGCGAGGATGTTGTTGTCTGTAATGTTTGCGTGTAAATGTTTTTTGTAATGCATGAAGTGAGTAACTTATATAGTGTAGATAGGCGTGTGATGGGTCGGTATTTGGTTGGATTTATTGTGTCATTATCCTTTGGAATCAAGTAAGTGATGTCCTTCATTAAGAAAGGAGGTGTTGTGTGAGGGTGTTGAATGAATTGTGTAAAATGTCGGGAGAGGAGTTCGTGTGTGCAAGTAAAATTTTTGGTTGTGTTGGAATTGAGTGATGTGTATTTTTCGTGTGTGTGCAGCTTTGTATCGTTTGAGTCTTGTAGAGTATACTCTGAGTTTTTGGTGCAGTGCATCCTTCAATTTCTCTAGAACTGTGTTGTGTTCATTGTATTTGGAGTGTATTTTGTATGTTGTTTTGATGTTTTGTATGTGTTTGGTGAGTTTTTGTGTACGTGTTCTTTGTATGTATTGTGTGATCCGGCCTAGGTCCCGCCTAATACTCGTTATACGAGAATTTAATCGTTTTTCCCAAGCCGGTGTGCGTGTTTGTGTAGTGCGTGTGTTTTGCGTGTTTAAGGGTGATGTTCCTTGAAACCATTACACCTAACTACTGCAACAGCTCCTTAGTAAATGATGTTGTGTAAGTCTGTAAATGTTGTGTCCTGAGATAAGTATTTTGGTAAAATATAATTGTTAAGTGTGGTGACTATGTTTGTGAGATTGCTTGAATAGTGTTGTTTTGGTAGTTTGTGTTTCTGTGTAGGGTCTAAATGTGTGAGTTCTGCCAATGTAGTGTTGAGTGAATATCGGATGTGTGTGATGGATGTGTTTTCGTTGCTAGTGTTATTATTGTTGTCATTTTCGGCTGTTTGTGTTGTCTGTGTATCCATGTGTATTATATCTGTGTTGTCAATGTGTAGTAAGTGGTATACTTGTTGTCTTATTTGGTTTTGTATTGTGAGGGGAATGAGTGTATGTGTGATGATTGTGCGGCGTTGATCGGTGAGTCGCTGTTGTGTGATGTGTATAAGGTTTGTGTATTTTTGTGTGAATTGTTGGTGTAGTGTTTGTCTGTTTCCAGTTTTATCCTGTTCAAGTCGGGTCACTTCCAGATAGGTTTATAGTATGAACTGATTCATTTCATCTGTCCACTTCATGCGCCTCCTGGAAGTATTGTCTGTGGTGGCCATTTCCGATTGCGGTAATGGAACATCCACAGACAAATCGTCACGGGTATCTTGTACGTGGTCGGCTGTAACTTCTTGATTGATGGATGGCCGCCTGATCACCAACTCATCACCACCTCGCACACTTTCACATCCAGCGGTGGCTCTAGATGAGCCCTGACGATAACCCCCAAGCAGCGGCTTTTTTCCGAGGCTTTTATTGCTGTGTTTCACCATAAAGATGGGTTGGCTCGGGTCCCGGGAGCGCCAATTCCCGAACAACTGGGGATGCCAGTTGTCCCCGTGAGGGGTTATTATTATTATTATTTTTATTTTTTTTTGCGGCAGGGAGGTGGGAAATGCATTGACGCACAGAGTGTGGGACTCCTGGCCACCCAGACTACCCATTAAAACCCACCCCTCTTTTTGGAGCTTTGAGAACTTGCTCATTAGCCCCCGCAGGTTAAAAAAATAACAAAAACAAAACATAACAAATCACAAAATATCACAACACTTGATCACAAAATATCACAAATGAATTGACTAGGTAGGAAAAAATAACAAAAATAAACTATAAAAAAAAAACAGCAACAAAATATAAAAAAAATAAAAAATAGCAACGTTGCAGTGAAGGTGTAAAAGGCCATCACTGCAACAAATAAAAATACTTAAAAACTGGGTAACAATAAAACAAATTTAAAACTTAAAAAGTAAATAACAATAAAAAGTTTTAAAAACTAAAAAATATAACAACGTGTAATAGTGTGGGTGTAAAGTGCCCACACTATTACAGTAAAAACAATAAAACTTAAAAACTAAGTGTAATAAAATGTGATATTGTGGGTGTAAAGGGCCCACAATATCACAGATAAACTCAATAAATAGTTTAAAATACAAAACATTTAAAAAGAAGATAAAATCCTACGAGGCTGCACATAAAAACAAATAAAAGAGACGACTTTATAAAATATGACATGTTTCCCCTAGAGTCTCCGTAGAAAGTGAGATTCATTTAAAAATGTAATCATCTTGTAAAAGACAAGTCCCAGAAACCTAATTTAGTCGGCACATCCAAGGTGGGTACCCTTTGAGTAAAGGATCGGATCCGGATATGCCTTACGTTTTCTACAGAAATGGACCACTTTAGTTTTAGTTGTGGAGAACCGAAAACCAACACTTTCTGTAGAATGCACCACTTCATTGATGCCCTGCTGGGGCCTCGTTTCAGTTGTATCCATTGATGGAGCTCCATAGAAAACTGCAAGGTCATCAACATACAGACATTAACGAATCGGGGCTGAAGCTGCGATGTGATTGACCACTATAGCAAAAAGGGTGACACTAAGCGTCAAGCCCTGGGGAACACCATTCTCCTGGGAATGGATCCCAGAGTCAGTGCCACCCACCCGGACACGAAATTTGCGGTCACACATAAAACTTTGAATGAACTGAGGCAGAGATCCTCTTAGACCCCAGTCATGTAGCTTCCTGAGAATGCCATACCTCCAAGTCCTATCCTATGCTTTCTCCAGGTCGAAAAACACTCCCACAAAGTGATAGCCCCGGAGAAAGTTGTCGTGAATGGCATTCTCAAGACGAAACTTGTCGGATATTTACTTATCAGATGATTAATTTCCAGCCACCAGACGAGATGTCTGTTCACCATTTTTTCCAAAATCTTGCTGAAGCAGCAAGTCAAAGATATTGGACGGTAGCTTGATGGTTGCGATGAATCTTTACCCTCTTTAAGCAGCGGGATAATATTGGCTTCCCGCCATTGCTGAGGTTAAACGCTCTGCCGAAAAATATTGTTGTATAGATCCAGTAATCCGCACTTACCAGGATAATGCAGATTCTGGATCATGGCATAATGTATTGTATCGGGGCCAGGTGATGTATCTTTTGACCCCTTTCGCGCCTCCAGTAGTTCTTGCATTGTAAAATCGTTGTTATACAGGAGTGATTGATCTGAGAAAAAATAAAGATCATCATGTTGTTCGTGATGCATCTTGATCAGCAGGAAATCTGGGTCATAATTTTGGGAGCTGCAGGCGCGCTCGAAATGCTCCGCTAAACACTCAGCTATTTCGGCATACTGCGATATGACTCGGCCATCCAAATTGAGGAAGGCAGCCGCCGGTGACGAGGAAAATTTCCCCGAAATTACCTTCACCCTCCTCCATACCTCCGAAGATGGCGTGGAGGTATTGATGGCCGAAATATATTGCTCCCAAGATAGCCTTTTCTGATCTCGAATAATTCTTATTGCTGTAGATCTTTTTCTTTTAAAGGCTATCAAATTTTCCTGTGTGGGGCGTCTTTTCAATTTGTTAAACGCCCTCTTTTTCTCTGCAACCGCTACTCTCACGACATCATTCCACCAGGGAAATTTTATCTCAGTTGGAATGCCAGAAGACTTACTTATATCGTGTGAAGCTGCTTCAATGCCTTTGGAGATTATTTTGCACACATCCTCTTCTACGTCTCTCCCCAACGTGGGAATTTTCCATGAAAGTGTCCCAGTTGGCTCGACGAAGACGCCATCTCGGCGAAAAAGGGTGTGGACACATCGGTGAGTTTTGAAAAATTTTGATAGGTAGATGGTCACTCCCACAAAGATTAGGGTGTACCATCCACTGTGGGGCTCGTAGCCCCACAATTGACTGTGAGCGTTAAAATCACCTAGCATCAGAAATGGTTGTGGAAGTTGCAAGGTTAAACGTGCCAGATCATCGATACTCCAATCGAAGTGCGGCAGATAGATTGTGCGTACTGTGAGTTCGAGCGATCTGTATATTCTAACAGCTATAGCTGGTACGGGGGTGTCAAGGCGAAGGGCCTGGTAAGGTAGGCCCTGCCTTATTAATATTGTGACACCTCCCCTTACTCGAACATCTGGCAGAACATTTCGCCGGCAGATGGTATAACCCTTCAGGGTATATGTCTCCGCCGGCCTAAGATGTATTTCTTGTATACATACACACAAATGTGTATGCTCTGCCAGAAGCATGTTTAGCTCACAGCAGCGTTGTTTAATATCATTGCAATTCCACTGTATAATATATTGACCATTTCTATTGGCTAGGTTGGGTTGCTCGAGGAAGTTGTAGGATCACTTTCTGTGTTTCCCCTTCGGCCATCCTCTTTTATCGCTTCTGGTGGTCTCCTTGTCGGTGAAAGTGACGGAATCTGAATCCGTCTCCGGCGTCACCCTGTAGGAGACGACAACCCTTTTTCACGATGCGGGAGGCTACTCGAGCGCATCTTGTGCCTTGGGCTGCCTCCCGGCGATGTTGAAGCCGGAAGCCAGCACCTCTCCAACTTCGGTGAGCTCAACTCCGCCTGCAGAGCCGGCTCACCCCGTGTTGTAGATTGGGGTGGAGTCTTTTCACGATCCACCTCCATCGATTTTGCTTCTGAGGATGGCTGACTGTTTGCCACCTCCGAAGCTCTCGCATTTGTTTTAAGGGCCTCTTTCTTTCATTTAACTGTTGTTTTGGGAGGAGCCTGAATGGGTCCCTCCTGCGTCGTTCTTAAAATTCTAGCTGGCCTTGCTGACGCTTGGCCATCTCTTTTTTTATTTAAAGTCACTAATGATTTTCATCATCAGCGGAGCGAGCTCTTTTGCGAGCGTAGAAGCGTCAGCTGATGGGGTGGGTATGCTGTGACTTGAGCATAGGATACGGCAGGTAGAGTGCGAGGGCTGGAGCCCATCATCCTTCTGCGCATTCAGGACTGAGCTTATCCAGAACTCTCACTTTCTGGATAGGCATATCTTTCTTGTGTTTGGGGCAGCTCCTCGACTTTGCCGAGTGACTACCCCCACAACTAACACATATAATTGGCTCATTGTACGGTCTTCCTTCGTGCAATGGTGCCCCGCAGACAAAATTTGCGGCCGGTCACATCTACCTGCTGTGTGTCCGTATCTCTGGCATCGATAGCATCGCGGTGGTGGAATGCACAGACGCACGAAGATTTTATGTGAATGCCAGAATCGATTGTTGCTGGCAAATCTATTTTGTTAACGGTAAGTTGGAGGAGATGTGAGCCTTTTAACTCACCATCCTGCCTCCACTTAATCCTTCAGACCTCAAGTACTTCCTGGTCGGACAAATTTTCGACTAAATCATCGATTGAGCAAATCATGAGGTCTCTGCAAAAGATCACCCCCTTGGAACTGTTTAATGTTCCATGGGGCGATACTTCCACCTCATGATCGCCTGACAACTTCAGAGATAATAATCGGTCATTAGTGATCTTGTCGCCGAAAGTTTCGACCAAAACCCGTTGTTAACTTTTTTGATGTCTTTAAGACGCCCCACAACCTCGTATAATTTTTTTGCTATTAAGAAGGGGCTCACTGACTTTAAGTCGCTTGAGTCACCCTTCCTCTTTATTAAAAAACACTTAACAATACTTTGCCTTTGGGTACCTGGAAGCAATGCCAAGTTTCCGCGATTTTTCCTTTTATGTTAGGGGGTTTCGTCCACCCTCCATTTACGGAAGGTGGCATTTCCGTTTCGTTTTAGGTCCTTTTAATTTCCATAAACTAATTTTAAACCAGCCATCGCGTGCAATGGGGCGGGCTGGAATAGCCGGGAACGGGTATACCCTCGAACTTTAATATTCCTACCCCAGTACTTTGGGGCCCAGCCTCCACTTTACCAGTCCCGGAAAACATGGATGGACTGGAACTCGCCCGAAGCCATGCAGATTTCGATCTCTGCATCCAATGCACACTATCCTACCAAAGACCGACGCGACTGGTGGCTAAGTCCCGAACACCCTGCCTCGGCAGAGCAAGCTCACATCAGATTCGGAGAAACTGAGGTCCCGTACTCTGCTCCCCTCGACCACGTCCAGCAGGGACGCACGACGAACACCGAACACCGAAACCAACGAGGGCGATGATGATAGCGCGCGATATTCGCACACTGATCCCAACCTAGAGAAGATTGGGACCGTTAGCTTCCCCTCCTGCTGGCTTGCAGGCTTGGTACTAGGCCCTACCACCAAGGTGGACCCACAGGAGAGATTATAATTATAATAATAATAATTATTATTATATATGTATAGGCATGCATTCTGTTCAAATGATTCAATTTGACATAATAGCAATGGGTATATCCCAAGGGGTTCGGCAAGAGTACATTTTGAGTCTACCCTTATTTTCTATATTTACCAGTGATTTTATGATTTTTATACACTAATATTTTATACACTAATAAAATTTTCCTGATGACAGACTCATCTTTAATCGTTTAATAAAGCTTAGATTTATTCCAGTCATAATCAATGAATTTACTCACAGTCAACACTGTAAAACGAAACTTGTTGTGTTCAGAAAAACCAGTAAGCACACATCCGCTTACAAATTCTATAATGATGATAAAACCAATATCTGGGAGCTCCCTTCACAAAATCTGGTCTGCATCTGGACGCAACCGAGAAAGCTATCAAAAAGCAAATATTGCAGTCAATAATATCAGCTATATTCTTACACAAAAAAAATGCAATTTTTTTAAATTAATTTTATTTCTTCCTCGTTTAACGCCCACTATATAACTAGGGCGGAAATGGGTCAATTTAACTTTAGCTTTATGGCTCCGACTTCGATAATGAGGTAGTGTGTTCTTCAAATGTCAGACATAAAGTTTCCAAAAATATGTGATTAAGGTTTATTACATCTCAGTAACAGATTCAAAAACTTCGATGTTAGCATAAAAAATCTCGTCACATTGCGCATCTATTGATTATGTCAATTAAGAATGTGCATTTTTTATTCAATATGTCAATTAAGAACGTAAATATTTTTATAAATGGTGTACGAGACCGAATTATACTGTCGCGGTATCTTGGCTCTCTTTTATCTTCGAAAAGAGTGCTGTCGAACCTGTAACAGATTCCGATACTCGACACAAAAAAAGAAAAAACAAATATTAGTAACGTTTTACTAAATTGATGTAAATTTGAACACGTACTTAAAAACAACTTAAATAAAACTAAAAGTCTATGATTCTCCAAACCTGAAAAATTTGATTTGAACAAAAAAAAAAAAAAAACGAATTTGAATTTGAATTTGAATAATTTCCTCTTTATTTTCACAATTGAGTCTTTTCTCTCGATTTTATGCAACAATGTACAACTCAATTCATCTTCTGCAACTGAATTTTATACTTGAACAATTTTAATTTTTAACTGAATATTGATCGATACGATGCCAATTTTTAACTATGAATTTTATCAAATGAATGTTAATTTTTAACTAACATTAAATTGGGTCAGGCCCCGGCTTCAAAGTTATTTGATTTTATGATTCAGAAATATTTGTCAAATTCGTTTGGTTTTCATAATTAAATAGTACGTGAAAGTGTTGTTTTTTATAATAAAGTTATTAAAATAATTAATTGAAAATTTTCAATTAACATGAGACACTGTATATTAAGTTAGGTTCATAATTTGTAACATGAATACAGTTTTTTATAATTTAAAATACTTTGATAAATATATAATATTTTTTATTTACCAGAAATTTTTATTATAAATAAACACTTTTTGTTATTTATCCTAGTAAAAATTTTAGTTGAAATTTTTTTCATAAGTGAAAACAGTTTATCATATAATTAAAAGAATTTACAGATAATCATAATAAATAATATTTAAAAAAAATTCATTGAAAAATAAAGATTTATTTCTGTTTAATCTTCGCGCCAGTTTGATGACAACTTAGCGAATATCCTTAGAATATATAAATCACTCTCTAGTGGTCATAATTTTAGTGAGATCAAAATGAAATATAATATCTGATCGGATCGGAAGACTATAGTATTGGCAAAAATTAAATTTATTAATAGCAAAAATAGAACGATATATAACGATTATGGTATATAGTTACTATGGAAACGACAATCAAAATTGACATTTCAAAATTAAAACAAAGTTTTAATAAAATAATTTTATAGTTTATTTTAACCAACTCCAAAACAAGAAGGAGGAAATTCTATGTTTGACTGTAAAGTAATGTAGCAAGTAACTGACTTACATGTTTGAATACCTAGTATGTACTGAGTTGTATATCAATGATTAAATTGTTAACATTCCTGCGTATTCAAAATGTTAACAATTCTTTCAGAGGAACATATAATCACAAATTATAAGAAAACTATTGAGCTTATGAAAATCTTTTTCAAACAAAACTTGTGCATTTTTGAAAAGAAGATTTTTTGTTAACAAATTTTTTTCTATCTCTTACGGTCTCAAAGATGTATTTATACCCCATCCCTCCGAGCGAACTGAAACACGTTCCAATGGTTTCAAAGATAAGCTGTTTTGCCCAAATATAGTCTGATTTTGCCCATTAACGAACTTGACCTTACTTTTTTGGTCTAGAACACATTTCAGCTTGTTATCTCTTTTCGTTTTTGGTTCATCGTTTCCACAGACAGACAGGCGGACATACGGAAATGGCCAAATTTTATGAACACATATACCAAACATTCATGTCTACGATCAATATTTTTAAGCGTTACAGTCGTGATCAAACTTAATATAACTTGTATATTTACATAAACTAAATTATACATAATAGGTTTGGGCAAGAATTGTCTTTTGGATTAAATCTGTAAATTGTTATTTTAAGCTTTTTAATATAGTGACTTTTTGTGTTTTTTGAAGTGGGTTGAATTTTTTTTGAAGTTTTTACAATAAAATATATATCATGTATTCGTGTCAAACAAACACAAAAAATAAAATATATCTCTGAATATTAGAATAATCAAAAGAATTTTAACTTTCAATCTTTAATTGTAAATATTTCTGTAAATATTAGTGTAACAGAAAAATTATAAGAAACAAAATTACAGTAAAATTTAGTACCTACAACTTAACTCCTGATAAATTTTTCGATTTTTAAAATATTAAGGGAGATATTCAAATTTTGTATTTTCCCCTCCATCTAAACCCCTTTTCCCCTCGTTCGATTTTACCAATTAATGAACTTGATCTTTAGAATACCAAAAGCGGCTCAAATACCAAAAAATCATTCCAATCAGTAATTGCGTTTCTCTATAAAAATAAAAGAAACAACATTTAAAGCCTATACTTCAGATCCTTTTAATTAAATTTTATTAAGATTGATAATTTTGTAAATCCAATTATTTTCATAAATTTGTCAACTGTCAATCATGATCTGTAGTAGCAGGCTTTAAAGACAAATTTAACAAGAGTGAATATTAGAGGTTTCTTTACATCTCCCCCCTCAGAGAGAAAACAAGTATTTGTAATTGTTTATCCATTAAACGCTGGATGTAGTTTTGAAATGTGATATAAATTTGATTCCACTTTCTTGTGACCGGCATCAACTTCATAGATTGAATCGGAAATCTTTTTCAAAATTTTGTATGGTCCAATCCTGAATTCATCCATTTTTTTCATATTTAATCGATTTCCGTTTTCAACGTAGACTCTATCTCCTACTTCCAAATTCAATTCTTTTCTTCGCTTATCGTATATTTTTTTAATATAATTGTTCGACTTTATTGTGTTTTCCAGAGCTACTTTCCTATCTCTTTCTAGATCTTCTTTTGTACATTTTGATTTCAGTTCAGGAGATAAAATATTCACATTTTCCCGTTCTAAAAGGTATTTTGGAGCAAACTTCGTAACAGTGTGTTCTGTTTCGTTGTATTTTTCCACACATTTCTGTGAAATAGTACTCCATGCTATTTTCTTTTCACTTTCATTTATTTTACATCTTATCTTATTGACTAAAGTTTGATTTAATCTTTCATTAAGTCCATTTGAAAATGGTGTATCCACAGGAGTGAAAATCATTCTTATATTTTCCTTCTCCAGAAACTCTTTAAATTCTTTGGAATTTATACCAGGGTATTGGTCTGTTAATACCATATCAATATTGTAGCTTTGTGTCACATTCTTTTTTTGTTTAATAAAATCACTGGAGCTTTGATTCTTTGATGTGTAAATATGAGCATATCTTGTGTAGTGATCGACTAGAAGACGTAAGTATTTTTTTGTTGACCGGGATCCTCCAAAGCCTCCAATGGTATCAATAGATATAATTTCAAATGGTCGTTTTGCAAGACCTAAATATGACATTAAGCTGTATTTTGATTGCTTCCTTGATTTGTTTGTTATACAAGTTTCACATTCATCACAAATTTTTTTAATTTTTGTTATGATATTCTTTGCGGTGTAATTGGTGTTATTTTATTGATCATCTGGGTTCTTCCAATGTGACAATAATAATCGTGCACATCTTTAATTAGAGTTTTTTCTCAGTTCTTCTGATAGTATGATTTTTTTTTCCTTTTATTATTTTTGTAGTAAATTTCTTTTTCTAACATAAATTTTTCTATTTGTAGGTTTTGATTTTTATGCTGGTCATTTTTTATGTCTTGTAGGCTTACCAAGTTTACTACATTTAAAAAATCATCAGTATTATCATTAGGTTCTAGAACTGGATGTCTGCTTAAGCAGTCTGCTTTCTGGTTTGATTTTCCTGGGTTATATTTTATTTTGAAATTATATTGGGATAAATAGTACATCAAATCTCTTACTTCTTCATCAGTCCTTGCTTTGATGTTCATGTTTTCTAAAGGTTTATGATCGGAGTGTACTATAAATTCTTTTCTCATTTGCCAGTGTTGCCAATATTTTACAGCTTCTTTTATTGCCAGACATTCTAAGTATATTCCCTTCTTCTGTTTTTGAGTTTCAGTTAATTTTTTTGAAAAATAAGCAAATGGTTTATTATTCCCATTTTTTATCTTCTTGTTTCAACATAGTTCCCACTCCCTTGATACTAGCATCCGTGTGTATGTTTATTGGTAGTTTAGGGTCAAATATATTCAGAATCGGTTTTGAACATAGCAATGTTTTTATTTTATCAAAAGATTTCTGACATTTTTGTGTCCATATGAATTTTACATCTTTACGTAATAAATTGTGTAATGGATCCAAGATAATTGCACTGTGTGGTATAAATTTATGATGAAAATTTACTTTTCCTAAGAATTGGCGTATATTTTTTCTTGTTTCAGGAACTGGAAAGTTTTTGACAGCAGATAAATAATCTTTCAGAGGTCTGACTGAATTGTTTTCTATTATGTGACCTAAATATTTTGCGTACTTTTTCGCAAAACTAATTTTGAAAATTTCAATCTAAAGCCTTCTGTTAGCATTGCCTCGAGTAATTTTGATATGTGTAGTATATGTTCTTTAAGAGTTTTAGAAAAAATTAAAATGTCATCTATGAAATTTACCGCAAAACTAGAGAGTTCGTATTGTCTTATGATGTTTCCCAATATTCTCTTGAAAATGGCTGGAGCAGTCTTTAATCCAAATAAGAGACACTTCCATTGAAAATGGCCTTCTTGTGTGACGAATGCAGTTTTATATCTGTTTTATATTTGTATTTTTTAAGGGATTGACAAAAGTGCTGAATTTATGTCAAAAGTAGAAAAGTATTCGCAGCTCACAGTTTTAATCATTAAATACTCAATCAACGGAAAAGGTTGTGATTGATGGATGACAATTTTATTTAATTCTCGCAAGTCAACGCATAGCCTTGTTTTCTTTTCATCATCTTTTTTATTGGCAAGAGTTACTGGAGCAGCAAATGGGCTATAAGATTCCTCTATTAAATTCTTTGATCCACTGGTATGCGTTTGAGTTTCTGCCAGTGAATTTTTCAATCACAAAATCCTTTGCAATTTTTCCTAAATTTTGAATTTCAGATTTTGTTTCTTTATTTTCAAGCAATTTCTCTAACAGTTCTTTTAGCGTTTTATTTGAGCCACTAGGTACAGATTCAGCATGACTTGCTTCTTCTGAAATTTATTCTCAATAAAAATCATTAAACTGTAAGTTCTGTTCCTCATCCAAGTATATTTTTGATCATTTGTCAAGGTTATCCATATTTTTCTTGTTTGATGTCTTTTATTAAATGATTTTTTTATCTTGTCATAGTTGGAAGTACTAGAAATTACTTTGTGTACGTTTGCAGGTTGGTATTCGTCTGGTATTCCAAAAACCTTTCCATCAGGTGTATCTATTGAAGTTATACATATGATGTTTGACTTTCCATCTGCTGATGATTTCACAGCAAAATCAAACCTCAACTTTTCCATTTTGCTTGAAATAATTACAGATAATATTATATAATATATATATATATATATATATATATATATATATATATATATTTATATATATATATATATATATATATATATATATATATATATATATATATATTATTATATCCAAATAAAGACGTAATTGCGTTTCTCTATAAAAATAAAAGAAACAACATTTAAAGCCTTTACTTCAGATATATATATATATATATATATATATATATATATATATATATATATATATATATATATATATATATATATATATATATATATATATATATATATATATATATATATATTATTATATCCAAATAAAGATGTAATTGCGTTTCTCTATAAAAATAAAAGAAACAACATTTAAAGCCTTTACTTCAGATCCTTTTAATTAAATTTTATTAAGATTGATAATATTGTAAATCCAATTATTTTCATTAATTTGTCAACTGTCAATCATGATCTGTAGTAGGCTTTAAAGACAAATTTAACAAAAGTGAATATCTAATAATATCTATTTTAAAATCTAATAGATTATATAATAATAAGCGTTTACTATGAATGTTAATTGACAAAATTTTACTTGTATATATATTATTGTTTTTGAACAAAATTTCTACTTGTTTTGATAAAAAAAATTTTCACAAAATTTTTGGTAAACTGTAAATTATATATAAATTTTTTTATTTCAAAATCAGTTTTTTTCAACTTTTGATTTTAAGCATTTTTCAATAATATAAATTTTCATTGAGTTTATAAAAAAAAGGAACTTTAAAGAAGAAAAAAAATTTTAAATCAATATATAATATTTTTTTTCCAATTATTTGATTTAATAATTTATTTTTCCAAAACAAAAACTCTACTCTTTGTCAATATCATTTTCTTTTTGCGATTATATAAAAGAAAAAACTCCTTTCGTTCTTTTATGGAGAAAAAACATCTCTAAAATTTTACTTTTCGTAATTAGAATAAAAAAAAACTCCTCTCTTGAGGAGAAAAACCACTCTCTTGAGTGTTGGTTTCAGAAATATTATTCTGAATTATATTCAATACAAGAGTACTTTGTATAATTTAGATGGAGAGCAAAGTCTTCTCAATATTTGTTTAGGGGGGAGATATTTTATATAATAGTTGCTCCTTAAAAACTGATGATATCCCAATTAAAGAGCCGAGCTATTTGTTAAGTAAATAGTTAAACTAAAATGTAAGAATTACATTGGATATCACTACTTTTTGTAAGGTATATATATATATATATATATATATATATATATATATATATATATATATATATATATAGATTTATATATATATATATATATAAATTATTCCCTTTCATTTGATAACCATATCATCGGGGTTAATGTGGAAATTATAATTCGCCATTTGCGGCGGCCGCCATATTAGGTTAAGAATAACGTCACTTTATATACTGTGTTTCGCTCATTAAGTCCTTTCATTTAATACCCATATTATAGGGGTTTATGTGGAAATTGTAAATCTCCATTTGTGGTGGCCGCCATATTGGATTTAGAATGACGTCACTTTACTAATTGTGTTTTGCTCATCAGGCCCTTTCGTTAGATACCCATATCATAGGGGTTAATGTGGAAATTGTAAATATCCATTTTCGGCGGACGCCATATTTGATTTAGAATAACGCCACTTTATATACTGTGTTTTGCTCATCAAGCCCTTTCATTTGATACCCATATCATTAAACCACCATTTGCGGCGGCAGCCATATTCGATTTAAGATGACATCCTACACTAATGTAGATATCTAAATAATTTTGAGGCGCCAAAAAATTTCTATCGAAATGGAAGAAAAGTGGGTCTGATTTTCGGTTAAAAGTACACTTCAAAAAATTATTATAATAATTTGAAAATAAAGTAAACAAATAATAAAAATAATAATAATAATAATTTGAAAATTGAGTAAATAAATAAATACAAAATTAAAAATTATAATAATTTGAAAATAAAAATTAAATAATTTAAAAAAAAAAAAAACTTAACAGAAATATTTATTGTTATATTAAAAATATTTTTTAACAATCGATATTCTCACAAAGTAAGTATAGTTTACAAATGACGTACAATTTTCTCGACCCACGATACATGTATATGGTAAGTGATTTTACGACACACACGAATGATGTAAGCTTGTTGGGTTAGTATATTATTGTAATATAATTGGTTGATACCTAACATCTTACAATTTATAAATATTATAAACTACTTCAACAAATTTAGTTTTTTCCCATTTTTTCGGATGTTGCGTTGGGAAAATTGAATTTTTTCGATCTATAAATAGGTTTTGAGATATCCCTAGTTGAATGCAAAAATTCGCATCCTTCTAGCATTTCTGGAAGTGGAGCAATAAAGTTTTATACGATCGCGCACACCTCTCACAGGTGGTATGTGCTTACATTTTACTATAAATATAGAAATATGGACCAATCATAGAACAGCAATATTTCGTATGATAATTTTATCAAAACAAAAATGCAAAAGTTTTCCCATTTTCTGATATAAATTTCGTGATTTCATAACTTTCCCTGTGCCTTGGGTACTAGACCTAACTATATACCAAATATCATCTCTAAAGGATATCTGGTGTAAGCCCTACGTTTTTATCCTGTCTAATGAAAATTATGGGCGTACCCGCTATTTTACGGTTTTGAACCGAAATAACTTTTTAACCGTTTATTTCTTAACGAAAAGCAAAAACTTGTTCTCTTTTAATTTCCTAAATCTAGAGCACGGTAGTGCGAAAGGCCGAGGTCAGATTTCGGGGTCAGATTGGCTCTGATTATTCGTGTAGTAATAGTACTGTAAGCGCGAAGGCACAAAAACCCCTTGAACTTGGTCCGTCGCACTACCGTGCTCTAGATAGCATTTTTCATAGCATCATCTTACCTGTGAAATACAAGTAAACAGTATTCTTGTTCTTATTATAATTAATTATAATTATTAAATCCTTATACCGACTTATGTATCAACAAAAGTTTCGAAGCTTGAAGAAGTAGTGGCTACGAAATAAGTGTCTAACCATAGATCATAAAAAAAAATTATTTACCGGGCCTGAATACTATCAATCATCCTGTACAGAGCCAGATCTAGCCCGTACGACAATTCTCTATCATCTGTGTTTGCAACCTATATAAAATATTTGTTATATATATTACGAAAAAGATTATGTGAAATGTGATGTATTACAGGGTTATATAGATTGACACGTATATACTTTAAAACCGTTTTAACATTACTCACTACAAATGAAAATATACATACATACATTGTACACATATATGTATATAGATGTTATATTTGTAAGCATTGATAGTAATAACGAATATAGAAAATGTTTGTATATTAGCGAATTTCCTGAAAGGAAATAGGGCTATTGGTCTTGTACCGACCTCAAAATTTTTCAAAAATTTCTTCAAATGTCCATCGATCCTACCTAGTAGATGTCGAAAAACACCATCTGTAAAATTTATATATATATATATATATATATATATATATATATATATATATATATATATATATATATATATATATATATATATCTATATATATAAAAGAAAGTCGTGTTAGTTACACTATTTATAACTCAAGAACGGCTTTACCGATATGGCTGAAATCTATATATATAAAAGAAAGTCGTGTTAGTTACACTATTTATAACTCAAGAACGGCTTTACCGATATGGCTGAAAATTGGTGAGGAGGTAGCTTAGAGCCAGGAGACGGACATAGGATATTTATTCCGTTCGACAGCGTTCCCGTGTGACTTGACATAAAACATCAGTCACTATAAAACGTGGTATAACAAAAAAGAATCAGACTTGGAATAACAAAACACAAATGACAGCTATGTAATGGACGTATGGATGACAATTTGATTTTTGTAAGAAATCAATATTAAAACTATTTCTATTAAATCTTAATATATAAAACAGTATAGGGTTTGTTCGAACACTTATAACTCGAGAACGAATGGACCGATTTTCATGGTTTTTGATTTGTTGTATTTGTCGCCGTCCTGAATAGCAGAATAACTATTAAAAACATTGGGAAATTGAAGAAAACGGCTGGACCGATTTGGATGAAATTCTATAAAATAATTTTATTAAAATTTTGAAATGTCAATTTTTATTGTCGTTTCCATAGCAATATATCGTAAACAGCGTGAATTATTCTACTATAGATAGATAGAGCGATTGATGGATGGAATGATAGATAGGTAGATAGATAGATAGATAGATATGTAGATAGATATATGGATAGATAGAAAGATAGATAGATAGATAGATACATAGATAGATAGATAGAGGGATAGATACATGGATAGATAGATAGACAGATAGATAGATAAATACATAGATAGATAGATACATGGATAGATAGATAGATACATAGATAGATAGATAGATAGATAGATCAATACATGAATAGATAGATAGATAGGTAGATAGATAGGTAGATAGATAGGTAGATAGATAGGTAGATAGATAGATAGGTAGATAGATAGATAGATATATAGGTAGATAGATAGGTAGATAGATAGGTAGATAGATAGGTAGATAGATAGGTAGATAGATACGTAGATAGATACGTAGATAGATACGTAGATAGATAGGTAGATAGATAGGTAGATAGATAGGTAGATAGATAGGTAGATAGATAGGTAGATAGATAGGTAGATAGATAGGTAGATAGATAAATAGATAGATAGGTAGATAGATAGGTAGATAGATAGGTAGATAGATAGGTAGATAGATAGGTAGATAGATAGGTAGATAGATAGGTAGATAGATAGGTAGATAGATAGGTAGATAGATAGGTAGATAGATAGGTACATAGATAGGTAGATAGATAGGTAGATAGATAGGTAGATAGATAGGTAGATAAATAGGTAGATAGATAGGTAGATAGATAGGTAGATAGATAGGTAGATAGATAGGTAGATAGATAGGTAGACAGATAGGTAGATAGATAGGTAGATAGATAGGTAGATAGATAGGTAGATAGATAGGTAGATAGATAGGTAGATAGATAGGTAGATAGATAGGTAGATAGATAGGTAGATAGATAGGTAGATAGATAGGTAGATAGATAGGTAGATAGATAGGTAGATAGATAGGTAGATAGATAGGTAGATAGATAGGTAGATAGATAGGTAGATAGATAGGTAGATAGATAGGTAGATAGATAGGTAGATAGATAGGTAGATAGGTAGGTAGATAGATAGGTAGATAGATAGGTAGATAGATAGGTAGATAGATAGGTAGATAGATAGGTAGATAGATAGGTAGATAGATAGGTAGATAGATAGGTAGATAGATAGGTAGATAGATAGGTAGATAGATAGGTAGATAGATAGGTAGATAGATAGGTAGATAGATAGGTAGATAGATAGGTAGATAGATAGGTAGATAGATAGGTAGATAGATAGGTAGATAGATAGGTAGATAGATAGGTAAATAGATAGGTAGATAGATAGGTAGATAGATAGGTAGATAGATAGGTAGATAGATAGGTAGATAGATAGGTAGATAGATAGGTAGATAGATAGGTAGATAGATAGGTAGATAGATAGGTAGATAGATAGGTAGATAGATAGGTAGATAGATAGGTAGATAGATAGGTAGATAGATAGGTAGATAGATAGGTAGATAGATAGGTAGATAGATAGGTAGATAGATAGGTAGATAGATAGGTAGATAGATAGGTAGATAGATAGGTAGATAGATAGGTAGATAGATAGGTAGATAGATAGGTAGATAGATAGGTAGATAGATAGGTAGATAGATAGGTAGATAGATAGGTAGATAGATAGGTAGATAGATAGGTAGATAGATAGGTAGATAGATAGGTAGATAGATAGGTAGATAGATAGGTAGATAGATAGGTAGATAGATAGGTAGATAGATAGGTAGATAGATAGGTAGATAGATAGGTAGATAGATAGGTAGATAGATAGGTAGATAGATAGGTAGATAGATAGGTAGATAGATAGGTAGATAGATAGGTAGATAGATAGGTAGATAGATAGGTAGATAGATAGGTAGATAGATAGGTAGATAGATAGGTAGATAGATAGGTAGATAGATAGGTAGATAAATAGGTAGATAGATAGGTAGATAGATAGGTAGATAGATAGGTAGATAGATAGGTAGATAGATAGGTAGATAGATAGGTAGATAGATAGGTAGATAGATAGGTAGATAGATAGGTAGATAGATAGGTAGATAGATAGGTAGATAGATAGGTAGATAGATAGGTAGATAGATAGGTAGATAGATAGGTAGATAGATAGGTAGATAGATAGGTAGATAGATAGGTAGATAGATAGGTAGATAGATAGGTAGATAGATAGGTAGATAGATAGGTAGATAGATAGGTAGATAGATAGGTAGATAGATAGGTAGATAGATAGGTAGATAGGTAGATAGGTAGATAGGTAGATAGGTAGATAGGTAGATAGGTAGATAGGTAGATAGGTAGATAGGTAGATAGGTAGATAGGTAGATAGGTAGATAGGTAGATAGATAGATAGGTAGATAGGTAGATAGATAGATAGATAGAAAGTTAGATAGATAGATAGATAGATAGATAGATAGATAGATAGATAGATAGATAGAAGACTTGAAAGAAATAGAATAATTAAATAATTTAGACATAGAGACAATAGTAAACAGTGAGTTATCAAAAAATGATGACTCAACCGTAGATTCGTTAGAAGTAGTTATGGAATCGAAAAATTTAAAAAATTAAAATGTTAAATTAAAAATATTGTATTTAATGTCAAGCTGCTATTCCGGGATTTGTCTCTCATTATTGTTTTTTTTTTAACTTTAATATAACAAAAAAGTTAATATAACTCGGGTAATAACTAAACACAACATTCATTTATTATAAGGCGGTACGAAGTTTGCCGGGTCGGCTAGTATACATATATATATATATATATATATATATATATGTGTCTGTAATCGCTCTAGTGGTCACAATTTTAATCTGATTGGAATGAAGTTTGGTATTTGAGACGCTTTTGATATTCAAAAGGTCAAGTTCGTTAATGGGTAAAATCGGACAAGGGGAAAGGGGGTTTAAAGAGAGGGGGAAACACAAAATTTGACATATCTCCCTTTATATCTGAAAAATCAAAAAATTTATAAGAAGTAAAATTGTAGGTACTAAGTTTTACTATAATTTCGTTTCTTACCATTTTTTCTGCTACCTTAATATTTACAGAAATATTGACGGTTTAAGATTGAAAATTAAATTCCTCAATATCTCTGTACTCATTAGAGTTTAAGCAAAAATGATTAGATGATGAATTGTAGCAAACATGATTTTCGCATTTTTGGATTGTTCTAATATTAAGAGAGATATTTTATATTTTGTGTTTTCTTCTTTCTTTATGCCCCCATTTCCCCTTGACGTATGTCATTTATTAATTAAATTAGCCTTGCAAATACTAAAATCATATTCGACATTTCAGTTTGATCAGACTAAAATTGTGACCGCTAGAGAGTGATTTATGTATTCTAAGGAAATTCGCAAAGTTGAAGCAGCTCCTGCGTAACGAATTTTTTTTAATATTATATCATTTTACTGTTGCACATGTAATTGTTTTTGAGATCTTGTTGTGTTGAAAATTATTGAAATAGTTTTTAGGACCTCAACACTTAATTCTAAGTACAAAAGGTGTAAGGAAAAATATTTGAGACAAGATAGTTTTCTCCTTAAAGAAGTTCTTTTTAAGTACAAAAAGTTATAAAGGAAAAATATTTAAGATATAATACTTTTCTCCTTAGAGAAGTAATTTTTTTTAAAGTATAATCCGTATTAGGAAAAAATAAGATCATAATTTGGATTTTTTTTTAATCAAATGCAATATTATTTTATTTTATAAAAAGGAATAATTAGAAAGTATTCGTACAAATGAAATTTTTTTTAAATAAATATAAACAAGTACAAAAACAACTATTATATTGCTACTGTATATTGTAAATTTGCAAATGGTAAATGTGAATTCAAATAGAGGAGCGTGCTAAATGGTCATGCTAGAGAGATCCCAACCGAACCATCGAACCAATATAATTTTTAATGTAAATTTATCCATTACCACCCGTCTGAATGCGACCATGAATGACAAGAAACGTATTTTTATTAAATTTCTATAGAAAAATATGTTTGAAACAAACTTGGTTTTAATATGTTTCGAATGGATTAATGTTCTTTAAATTTTAATTATAAATATGACGATAGATTTTGAAATTCTTGCGCCTCAGAATCTCACCAATTCCATAACATTTAGTAATTTAGCAATTTAACTTAAAGTAATTTAAGTTAATTTAGTCAAACACATTTCGTTCAGTAACAGTCAATAACAAATGTCTTGTCAAAAAAAACTAGTTAAATGAATTAAATATTTAAACAATATGACATTTAAAATGTTGTTCTAAAATTAACAATATACATAAACAATAATTTCCACAATTTTTTTACAAATATAAGACGAAAAATATAACTATAATTATGTAGGCAATTTGATAGTTGAATTTTTTAACTCTTCTTCGAATCCGTAACCAATTTTTAACACGTAAGACAATAGTTATGAGCCATTATTTACCAGGAAGAAACCTCTGTTGTTGTTGGAAATATCGTCTAATTAATGTTTTGATCCGACAATGGAGATAACCCACATGTTTTCGGAAACTGCCAATGGACATTATTCCGAAATATTCAGTGCCGGAGTGCCACTGTAATTCAAGTATTATATTAATATTTGTTTGTTTGTGTATACTTTCGTGTCCACATAACGTTGTTTGTCCTAATTCTTTTCGAATAAGTATGACAAACTGTAGAAGACTATAGCGTATACTCCGACAAATTTCATTGTCATTGAATTTATTAATTAAATTAAATACTTATATGAAAAAATTAACTCGTCAACCAGGAATCGAACCTCGGGCCTCTGGATAACTAGTCCAGTGTGCTTCCTCTACACCAAAAACGGTTGTGATGTGACAGCCAACTTTTTCATATTATTCTAATTTTTTTATTTATTAGATAGTATTTACTTCTTTCTGAAGTGATTTGTTTATTAATATTTGTTTGTTTGTGTATACTTTCGTGTCCACATAACGTTGTTTGTCCAAATTCTTTTCGAATACGTATGACAAACTGTAGAAGACTATAGCGTATACTCCGGCAAATTTCATTGTCATTGAATTTATTAATTAAATTAAATACTTATATGAAAAAATTAACTAAATTAACTAGGTTCGATTCCTGGTTGACGAGTTAATTTTTTCATATAAGTATTTAATTTAATTAATAAATTCAATGACAATGAAATTTGTCGGAGTATACGCTATAGTCTTCTACAGTTTGTCATACGTATTCGAAAAGAATTTGGACAAACAACGTTATGTAGACACGAAAGTATACACAAACAAACAAATATTAATAAGCAAATCACTTCAGAAAGAAGTAAATACTATCTAATAAATAAAAAAATTAGAATAATATGAAAAAGTTGGCTGTCACATCACAATCGTCTTTGGTGTAGAGGAAGCACACTGGACTAGTAAACCAGAGGCCGGAGATTCGATTCCTGGTTGACGAGTTAATTTTTTCATATAAGTATTTAATTTAATTAATAAATTCAATGACAATGAAATTTCTCGGAGTATACGCTATAGTCTTCTACAGTTTGTCATACGTATGCGAAAAGAATTTGGACAAACAACGTTATGTGGACACGAAAGTATACACAAACAAACAAATATTAATAAACAAATCACTTCAGAAAGAAGTAAATACTATCTAATAAATTAAAAAATTAGAATAATATGAAAAAGTTGGCTGTCACATCACAATTATCTTTGGTGTAGAGGAAGCACACTGGACTAGTTATCCAGAGGCCCGAGGTTCGATTCCTGGTTGACGAGTTAATTTTTTCATATAAGTATTTAATTTAATTAATAAATTCAATGACAATGAAATTTGTCGGAGTATACGCTATAGTCTTCTACAGTTTGTCATACGTATTCGAAAAGAATTTGGACAAACAACGTTATGTGGACACGATAGTATACACAAACAAACAAATATTAATAATCAAATCACTTCAGAAAGAAGTAAATACTATCTAATAAATAAAAAAATTAGAATAATATGAAAAAGTTGGCTGTCACATCACAATCGTCTTTGGTGTAGAGGAAGCACACTGGACTAGTTATCCAGAGGCCCGAGGTTCGATTCCTGGTTGACGAGTTAATTTTTTCATATACGTATTTAATTTAATTAATAAATTCAATGACAATGAAATTTGTCGGAGTATACGCTATAGTCTTCTACAGTTTGTCATACGTATTCGAAAAGAATTTGGACAAACAACGTTATGTGGACACGAAAGTATACACAAACAAACAAATATTAATAATCAAATCACTTCAGAAAGAAGTAAATACTATCTAATAAATAAAAAAATTAGAATAATATGAAAAAGTTGGCTGTCACATCACAATCGTCTTTGGTGTAGAGGAAGCACACTGGACTAGTTATCCAGAGGCCCGAGGTTCGATTCCTGGTTGACGAGTTAATTTTTTCATATAAGTATTTAATTTAATTAATAAATTCAATGACAATGAAATTTGTCGGAGTATACGCTAATGTCTTCTACAGTTTGTCATACGTATTCGAAAAGAATTTGGACAAACAACGTTATGTGGACACGAAAGTATACACAAACAAACAAATATTAATAAACAAATCACTTCAGAAAGAAGTAAATACTATCTAATAAATAAAAAAATTAGAATAATATGAAAAAGTTGGCTGTCACATCACAATCGTCTTTGGTGTAGAGGAAGCACACTGGACTAGTTATCCAGAGGCCCGAGGTTCGATTCCTGGTTGACGAGTTAATTTTTTCATATAAGTATTTAATTTAATTAATAAATTCAATGACAATGAAATTTGTCGGAGTATACGCTATAGTCTTCTACAGTTTGTCATACGTATTCGAAAAGAATTTGGACAAACAACGTTATGTGGACACGAAAGTATACACAAACAAACAAATATTAATAAACAAATCACTTCAGAAAGAAGTAAATACTATCTAATAAATAAAAAAATTAGAATAATATGAAAAAGTTGGCTGTCACATCACAATCGTCTTTGGTGTAGAGGAAGCACACTGGACTAGTTATCCAGAGGCCCGAGGTTCGATTCCTGGTTGACGAGTTAATTTTTTCATATAAGTATTTAATTTAATTAATAAATTCAATGACAATGAAATTTGTCGGAGTATACGCTATAGTCTTCTACAGTTTGTCATACGTATTCGAAAAGAATTTGGACAAACAACGTTATGTGGACACGATAGTATACACAAACAAACAAATATTAATAATCAAATCACTTCAGAAAGAAGTAAATACTATCTAATAAATAAATAAATTAGAATAATATGAAAAAGTTGGCTGTCACATCACAATCGTCTTTGGTGTAGAGGAAGCACACTGGACTAGTTATCTAGAGGCCCGAGGTTCGATTCCTGGTTGACGAGTTAATTTTTTCATATAAGTATTTAATTTAATTAATAAATTCAATGACAATGAAATTTGTCGGAGTATACGCTATAGTCTTCTACAGTTTGTCATACGTATTCGAAAAGAATTTGGACAAACAACGTTATGTGGACACGATAGTATACACAAACAAACAAATATTAATAATCAAATCACTTCAGAAAGAAGTAAATACTATCTAATAAATAAATAAATTAGAATAATATGAAAAATTTGGCTGGCACATCACAATCGTCTTTGGTGTAGAGGAAGCACACTGGACTAGTTATCTAGAGGCCCGAGGTTCGATTCCTGGTTGACGAGTAAATTTTTTCATATAAGTATTTAATTTAATTAATAAATTCAATGACAATGAAATTTGTCGGAGTATACGCTATAGTCTTCTACAGTTTGTCATACGTATTTGAAAAGAATTTGGACAAACAACGTTATGTGGACACGAAAGTATACACAAACAAACAAATATTAATTAACAAATCACTTCAGAAAGAAGTAAATACTATCTAATAAATAAAAAAATTAGAATAATATGAAAAAGTTGGCTGTCACATCACAATCGTCTTTGGTGTAGAGGAAGCACACTGGACTAGTTATCCAGAGGCCCGAGGTTCGATTCCTGGTTGACGAGTTAATTTTTTCATATAAGTATTTAATTTAATTAATAAATTCAATGACAATGAAATTTGTCGGAGTATACGCTATAGTCTTCTACAGTTTGTCATACGTATTCGAAAAGAATTTGGACAAACAACGTTATGTGGACACGAAAGTATACACAAACAAACAAATATTAATAATCAAATCACTTCAGAAAGAAGTAAATACTATCTAATAAATAAAAAAATTACAATAATATGAAAAAGTTGGCTGTCACATCACAATCGTCTTTGGTGTAGAGGAAGCACACTGGACTAGTTATCCAGAGGCCCGAGGTTCGATTCCTGGTTGACGAGTTAATTTTTTCATATAAGTATTTAATTTAATTAATAAATTCAATGACAATGAAATTTGTCGGAGTATACGCTATAGTCTTCTACAGTTTGTCATACGTATTCGAAAAGAATTTGGACAAACAACGTTATGTGGACACGATAGTATACACAAACAAACAAATATTAATAATCAAATCACTTCAGAAAGAAGTAAATACTATCTAATAAATAAATAAATTAGAATAATATGAAAAAGTTGGCTGTCACATCACAATCGTCTTTGGTGTAGAGGAAGCACACTGGACTAGTTATCCAGAGGCCCGAGGTTCGATTCCTGGTTGACGAGTTAATTTTTTCATATAAGTATTTAATTTAATTAATAAATTCAATGACAATGAAATTTGTCGGAGTATACGCTATAGTCTTCTACAGTTTGTCATACGTATTCGAAAAGAATTTGGACAAACAACGTTATGTGGACACGATAGTATACACAAACAAACAAATATTAATAATCAAATCACTTCAGAAAGAAGTAAATACTATCTAATAAATAAATAAATTAGAATAATATGAAAAAGTTGGCTGTCACATCACAATCGTCTTTGGTGTAGAGGAAGCACACTGGACTAGTTATCCAGAGGCCCGAGGTTCGATTTCTGGTTGACGAGTTAATTTTTTCATATAAGTATTTAATTTAATTAATAAATTCAATGACAATGAAATTTGTCGGAGTATACGCTATAGTCTTCTACAGTTTGTCATACGTATTCGAAAAGAATTGGGACAAACAACGTTATGTGGACACGAAAGTATACACAAACAAACAAATATTAATTAACAAATCACTTCAGAAAGAAGTAAATACTATCTAATAAATAAAAAAATTACAATAATATGAAAAAGTTGGCTGTCACATCACAATCGTCTTTGGTGTAGAGGAAGCACACTGGACTAGTTATCCAGAGGCCCGAGATTCGATTCCTGGTTGACGATTTAATTTTTTCATATAAGTATTTAATTTAATTAATCAAGTATTATACTTAAACCTGGATTAATCAACATTGAGTAACCTTTTTGATCTAAACAAGAAGAGTGATTAAATTCTGTATCATTTTTTTATTAGGTCGGCCACTGTGAGGAAAATGTTTTGGTTTAATAAAAATTTATAAATAAAGTGATTTACCGCTTTTATACAAATAATACCCTTCCTGCCATCTTGCGGAGTGATAGTTAATTGTGCGTTGCTCTCTTAGACTTGATGAACACTGGATTGGTAGTCATATATACTCTACCTTTTGTCGAAATTAAAAACATGATTAATAAATCTATTTTATATTTAAAGCCTATATTTAATAGTAGCCGTTGATATAACGTTTGAACGGTTGTCTAAAGGAACATACTTTAATATCCGCTAAATGTAATTATTTTAATGCTGTATATTTAACAAACAGATGTTTTTTAAATAAAAACTAAACAAAAATATATTTCGCTATATCTCCTGATATTTTTTATTTTATTCATTTATTATAATAATAAATAATAATAAATAATATCAAGTTGAATATTAGCTAAAAATATTTTTGTATTTATTTAAAAAACATCTGTTTATTAAATATGTTTCACAAAGTTAAGCTCCAAACCATACAGCTGTATATTTGATTCACGCCTTCAACAAAAAATTTTAAGAAAACTTAAAAATAAAATATACTTCTCAAATATCAAAAAAATTGCACAGGACCTCCTAAAAAGTAAGTGTTATGTTTGTCTTTATTTTAAAAATAAATTGGTGCACGATTTTTCAAAACAATCACGTGAAAAATTCTAAAAAATCACACCATGTTGCTGTCAATAATCCAACTACAGCAACACTCTGATACAATTTGCAAATAGTTATCGTTGATGATAGGGTTTTGAAATTTTATTATTTTCCAAATCTTAGAGCTCCACCGTCACCGGAGTTAGAAATAGTTTTCTGCTTTTATCAATATCCGTCAACATATGTGATTTTTGTAGAAACAAATCACCAAATCGACAACTTTCCCCTATTGTGAAGCGACGTTCATTAATTTTCTTTCGTCTGTCTCTGGCTTTTTGTAATGACTCAACAATATCCTGCTTCGTCACTCGATGATCATTTTTACTGACACTTCCCAAATATTGTCGAGTGGTCGTCGAAGTTCACGACCAAGAAATATTTCCGCAGGGCTCACTCCTGTGCTATCATGTACGGAGTTATTTAAGCTAAAACAGATTTGTTTTAAAAATGTTTCCCACTTATTGTGTGAAGACGCTGTGGTTTTTATCAGAATTTTTAAATTGTTGACTAGGTTGTGTTTGACTCTTTCCGAAGCATTTGAAGCTGGACGATCAGTTGAAGTGAATACTTGCTTGATTTCAAATACTTGCTTGAAACAGTAACTTTTAAAAGCTTTACTTTTAAATATTTTATGGTTGTCACTGATCAATATTTTGCAAGTTCTGAATCGACTCCAGACTTCCTCTAGCTTATTAGTGCAAGACGCAGTATTCCTAGTCAACGCAAACAATTCTACCCATTTTGATAAACCGTCCACTAGCACTAACACATTCTAATTTCTGTTGTCAGCTTTAATTTTCCAATAGTGTCAATATAAATGTGACTGAAAATTCCATCTGGAATTTCAGAAATCATCCCCGATCCTAAATTTTTCTTGTAGGGCTTGCACCTCTGACATACGTCGCAGGATTTCAAGAACTCTTTGATTTCTTCATACGTATTTAGAAACCACCATTTTCTAGCTACCGAATTGTATGATTAAGTACATTGTTATTTAGTATATTTTCAGCATCGTCATTGTAAAAAATGATGATTTTTCTTATTTTTAGAGGTAAATATCCATCCCTTACCTCGTATCCATTTACATGTTCTCAAGCAGAGATTCGCTCGTACATGGCACGAGAAAATTCGTCGGATTTCTGATTTTTGCGAAGTTTGGTAAAAATTTCGGGTATATCCTGTAGATGGTTAATGTTGTCGTAGTTGGGATAGTTTTGAAAATAATTTTCATGGTCTTCAGAGAAAAGGCTTGATAAAGTATCTGACACTATGCTTGTTTTGTCATCGTTATGTTTTAGCTCGATGTTATATTTTGATATCTCGATACCTAGCTGCTTTCCCAAATTTTTTTGAGTTGTTGCCAGCCAGAAAACATTCTGAGAATCCACTTATGGCCCTGATAGGATGGCCATAGACAAAGTCGTGGAAACGCCTAAGCGAAATTAACAGCGAATATAACTCACGTTCCTGAATCGAGTATTTTCTTTAAATGTTAGAAAACTTTCTACCGGTAAATGCGACAGGTCTTCTGAAGCAGTAATCCCACGCTTGCAATATCACTTGCATCGGTTCTAAGTATGAAGGGCTTGGACCAGTCAGAGAGTTTCACGTGACGGGCGTGGTAATTGCTCGTTTCAAGGTTTCAAACGACTCGATTTCTTCGGAACCCATAAGAAATTATACTCCGTTTCGTTTTAATTTATTCAAGGGGCCTGCCAATTCCGAGAAATTTGGGATGAATCTTGAAAGAAACCGATTAATCCTATGAAGCTTCGTGCCTGTTTTATATTTTTCGGTATTAGTATTTATTCAATTGCCAATACTTTTTCTTCAACTACTGAAATTCTCTCACTGGATATTACAAAACCCAGGAACCATAGTTTAAGCCGCAGTTGGTAGTTTAAGCCGCAAGACATTTCGGTATTTCCTAGACGGGTAAATACTTTTTCTAGAAGTTCTAGGTGGGTTTCCGGGTCTTTAGTAAAGGATCAATAAATCGTCGAAATATGGCACAACTCCCCGGTGCTGAAAGTCCCCAAATAGCTCCATCATAATTCGATTTAAAGCGGCCAGAGAGATACAAAGACCAAATGGTACTCACGTAAAATGATAGATGTCATATTGACACACGAAACCGCTGTATATTCGTTACGACTTTTTGATCAAAAGTTGGAAGTAAGCCGAGTTAAAATCAAAAACACTAAAGATCATGCTTCCATTTAATGTTATAAACATATCTTCTGCTTTCGGGGTGGGAAAATGATCCATTAAAGTTTGCTTATTAATTGACCTGTAATCAATTATTAAATGAGGTTTTCTTTTTGGTTTAATTAACACAAATGCCGGCGAAGTATATCGAGAATAACTATTCTCAATGATATTTTTTGCAATATTTTATCTCTTGGTGGATTCATGATACATGGAGCCTTCTAATCGGAGTCCTTGAGCTGAATTTTCATTGGGAAACGATCAGTGAACCTATTTTTATCCACCGTCACGTGGGTGAATTTAATTTTTAAATGGTCTCTTTTTATTTGCAGATGATCAGATAATGAAATCGAACGTACATCGTTTATTTTAGCAAACTCCAAGCGATCGCTCATATAAATGGAACCTGAACAAGGGAGAAAGGGAAATATACAAAATTGTCCAGTTTATGGCTTTAATTTGGCGAAGTCCATGATAACAAAAAAAAAATGTGTTATAAAAAAGTTCACTAAAAATTTAAAAATAAAATTTTTTTTACAATTCCCGTCTTCAAAAAGGAGGATGGTTCTCAACTCGTCTTTTTTTTTATGTATGTTACCTCAGAACTTTTTTCTAGATGAACCGATTTTGATGATTTTTTTTGTTTTTAGACAGTTGGTATTTGGTACTCATTTCCACACCACCCACTGAGGTAGAGTACATTGGTGCGTTTTTTTTTTACGTGGTGTCCCCAGTAGGCCTAAATCACGTTTATTTGAAGATACTACTTCAAGTATCTTCAAGTAAACGAATTTTTGCGCCAGGTAGCGCAGAAATATCTAACTTTAAAAGCGTAAGAAATAGAAGAGCAATACGAGAATATATTTTTGCGCAAGGTGGCGCAGAAATATATAACTTTAATAGCGTCAGAAATAGAATATTTAGAAATAGAATATTTGATAATAAAATTGTGTTTAGAGTCAGCGAAGCGGACGTGTAGAAGCTAGTTATTTCTATAATACCACGTTTGATCTGATGAAAAAACCATTATGCACCGTTTTGCACCGGAACTCCGGTATAAAACATAGCATCCTAGCCGTATTTGAAATTGTATTATGGTCAAAAAGATTTGAACGGTATATCGCCCGGAATATTTAATCCTCGAATGGTTCCTAGAAACATTTCATCTGGCATGACGGCTCGTTCATCCATGTCTTCACAAAAGTTATCATCGTCATGTATAATTTGTTTACCAACACATAACATGGGAGCATTGTCACCAACGGTTTCACGCGCCGCTTTAAGTGCGGTAGCGTGCGCAATTCAAGACTGTTGAATAATTAGCTCAGCATGAGCAAACTTTAGCGATTTCATTTTCGAACAGTAGCTCGCCTTCATTACGAAATGGTATGTGACATACTATTAAACCGTAATAATATGCTTCTTTGTCACTATTAATAGTACAATAGCGGGTCCGTAATACTGCCGATCTATTTCTTACGCGCATTCTTGTATTGTCCTGCAATCTGATATACCTCATAGGCGAGATATCTTCGTCTCTCAGTTCAGGATCCCCATTGTCCTCTGACCATGTGGCGTTAAAGACCGTTTCAAAACGCACGGCAAATTCATCAAGGCTTAAATTCTCCAGCTCGTTTGGGCGTAATACATATCGATCAAAAATATAATTGTAAATACCGGTTTGATTACTGTCAAATATCAGAAGTCTGAAACGTTCCTCCGGTCTGCAACTAGTTACAAAAACAGTCTTTCGCGACGACATTTTTAATGGCAAATGGCAAAATCTATATGCGTATTCGGGAGCACTCACCAAGCGTTAATTTAAAATAGTCATTGTCACTGAAAACAGTTGTTTCCAAACATCACCACCTTGTCTCTTAGCATTCGAAATAGCGTTTCGAATAACATCACCTGTATCATGTGGTTCGCATTTACTTGCATATTTTGCGACGTAGTAAGCCACAACGGTGACATTACCACACGGTTTCACGTCAATGTTTCCCTTCGATAGACTTAAAAGAACTGCATTGTAATTGTTTACCATGGTTTCATTTGACGATCGTTTCAGTAAACAGAATCGTCCATTATTAGCAAGTGCTTCATCTGGTCCGAGACAAACGGTGTTAACACTTTCTGGCTTTGGAAAATCAAATCGACAACCATCAGATTGGCAATTTTTTTTGCATGTCGCAGTGTATTTATGAATCTGCAAATCCTCGACTAATTTTCGCAGCTTAGGGTCATTTTGAATTAATGAACAAGAAACCACCCTTTCAATTACGGTAATTCCTTCTGGAGTATAGAAATCCGGAACATTACTACACCAAACTAACATATGCAGACGTGGGCTTCCGCGGTTTTGAAACTCCACTCGGTACCAAAATTCCTCAATAGGACCACCCAAGCAATCTTTATTTGTCTTTAAGAAACGCATGAGAGCATTAACACGCACTGTGAACTGTTGTGCAAACCCTACGGGATGTTTAGATGCACTAGATTCAAGCGCTCCGAAATGACAGGCGATCGACGTCCTCGATGTCACGTCCATCGGCGATTAGCAAGGCTTTTATCATGCCTGACCAATTTAAATCATTGCATGAAAATGTTAAAAACAATGTGGGAGGCCCCAAAGTTCTAACCATTGCAATCAATTCAGAGCAACATTTCCGCCAATATGACCTCGACCTTGTCACATCCTGCATGATACAGATATGCTTGATTTCGCACGAAAGTATTCAACAATGGATAGAGCATAAAATAAATAATCATTTCTGTTGAACCTCTTGTCAACACTCATTCCCCGGTTTTGGAAGTAATCAAGGGGGTACACGCATTTTCTCTTTCCTCGCCAAAGCCATTCTTACCATTTGGAAAAAGAAAATACCAACACAATTCCTCCATACGGCGTTCCCGCTCCAAATTCAAGGGCAGTGCAGTTTTCCTAGTGATAGTGGGCAATCTCATTATGTCATCGGTTGAAGAGCGATTCATATTAACAACACTTTCTAAATTAAGTACATTATCGTCTATGTTTTGGAGCATACTTGTAGATTCGATATAAATGTTGCCCAAGGAATTATGGACTGGTAATGGTAGTTGTGTTGTTGTTTGGAGGGGAATACTAGTTTGTATTATTGGTTGGAGGGAACCGTTTGGTGTAAACTTTGGACTCTCTATCCTTACTATTGTCGATTGTTCCAATATGGGCGATTGGATTTGGATGTCTAGAGTTATAACTAATGCTGTTAATGAGAACACATTAAGATTATCCCGAAAGTTGCCTTCTGGCACTTTATTTGGCGACACAAATAAATTGCGACGTAAAATGGCATGCAAATCATCCAGTTCACAGAATCGCATACAACAAGCGTTACCATTTATGGGAGCGGAAGCCCCCTTGGGACCACGCGAATGGAAGTCAAACAAAAAGTAAGTTTGATTATCGGGTAAAGTTTTGCAATGTACTGCTATGGAGATGGCGTTTGCTGTAAGTATCCGATTGGAGTGTTCTCTGAAAAAACTTACTAGTGCATTTTTAAGGGAATCCATCGGAAGGGTTGTCATTGTCAATGTGACCATTGCAATTGGTTTCCTCAACTAAATTTTGTCCATTATATATAAGTCTTGGACTAAGATCTGTTACAGCAAGGTACTCAGGGTTTACCTCACCGGGCGCAGGATTATCTCTAGCAGCGATGCAGTTATTGTAGTATTTATCGCCAATGATTACAATGTAATCAATATCACTTTTGGCCCACTTGTTTGGATCTAATACACTAAACGCTGCACAAGCAACAGCTGCTATCCCAGTACATTGCTTACCCCGAGATAAATTAAATCGTAAATCACCTTGATTAAATGATCCGCGTAATATTGACTTTCTACTACCAAAATTAAACCAGCTTGATGTGGTGTCAGTGGTAACTGTTCAGCTATTTCTACAACCTCCTTTACAAATAAAATGACCTGCCCTTTACACCAATTTTGACTGAAACGGTTATTAAGTTTAACAATCTTTAAAAACGGTATGATGCGACTTAAAAATCGTTCTTCAGCGCTCGTCAAATTGGCTAATTCTAGCGGTACTTCTGCGGGTACCATTTTATTCCAATATGCAGTTGTTGGAATTTTTCTTTTCCTAATATTTTTGTTACAGCAAGAGCATGTAGTTATTGTACCTAAAGCAATCTGTTCTTCAGGTAATAGAGCACTATACATATCTGCTCGTAAATTGGAACGCTGTTGTGGATAAAGAGTTCATTTACAAACGGCGCGTGGCACATCAGCAAAAATAGTAATAGCCGTTTAAAAACATTGTTCATTTGCAATGTCTCTACAAACATGACTGGCTTGTTGCATTCTAAGTCGAACTGAACGAGCTTCAGGTGTTTCGTTTGATAAGCGATCGTGAATCAATCCGAGACGGTTGACACGTTGCTCTTCCATCTCATTTGATAGGCGATCGTGGATCAAGCTCAGACGGTGGGCACGTTGCTCCTCGGTCTCATTGGATAGATGAACGTGGATCAAGCCAAGACGGTGGACACGTTGCTCCTCGGTCTCATTAGAGAGGCGATCATGGATCAAGCCAAGACAGTGGACACGTAACTCCTCGGTCTCATTGGATAGGCGATCATGGATCAAGCCAAGACGGTGAACACGTTGCGCCTCGGTCTTGTTGGATAGACGATCATGGATCAAGCCAAGACGGTGCGCATGTTGCTCTTCCGTCTCATTCGATAGGCGATCGTGGATCAATCCGAGATGGTTGACACGTTGCTCGTCCGTCTCATTCAATAGACGATCATGGATCAAGCCAAGATGGTGGACACGTTGCTCCTCGGTCTCATTGGAGAGGCGATCATGAATCAAGCCAAGACGGTGGACACGTTGCTCCTCGGTCTCATTGGATAGGCGATCATAGATCAAGCCAAGACGGTCAAAACGTTGCTCCTCGGTCTTGTTGGATAGGCGATCATGGATCAAGCCAAGACGGTGGACATGTTGCTCTTCCGTCTCATTCGATAGGCTATCATGGATCAAGCCAAGACGGTGGACACAGTGCTCTTCCGTCTCATTCGATAGGCGATCATGGATCAAGCCAAGACGGTGGACCCAGTGCTCTTCGGTCTCATTCGGTAGACGGTAGTGGAGCAACCCGGTGGGCATGTTGCTCTTCCGTCTCATTCGATAGACGATTGTGGATCAAGTCGAGACGGTGAGCAGGTTTTTCGATATTCTCCCTGTTCACAACTTTTATATTGTAAACCCGCATTTTTGAAAGCCTATTTTTGCATTTCTCACAAGTTTCTTTTGAAATGAAAGCCCTTGAGACAGATTGGCTAATTTCAGAAAGACGTTTCTTCCTTTCTTCGTTTGGCTCATTTAAACGGCACTGTCTCATATGAGCAGCGCGTTTAGTAGGTCTACCAATATTCGCTTTCAATAAATCAGTCACGCAAGATTCAATAAAAAGCAAGGAAACAGAATTTTTTTTTAAATGACTTCAAAAAAATGTTTACAAAAAAAAGCCGATCTAAAAAAAATATACAATGAAAAAATGCACTTAAAAGTTAAAAATAAAAAAATTTTTTCAAAAAAAAAGCATCCAAAAAAATCTGCTAAGAAATAAAACTGCACTATTAAACTTTTGTTATAGTGCACTATTTTTATAAAAAAATTATTAAAAACCGACTCAAAAAAAAAATTTTAAAAGAAAAAGGTACTAAAAAAATCTGCTGAAAAATGCACTAAAAAGTTAAAAATAAAAATTTTTTTACAAGAATACTAAACTAAACCCGATTCCAAACAATAAAAATGGATCTAAATAAATTTCTATGAAAAATTGCTCTAAAAAGTAAAAAATAAATCGTTAATTATTTACTTAAATTTACTTATAAATATCAATTTTTTTTCAAGTCAATTATTATTATTTTTGGAGTTGGGGCCAACCGCATCTGCTGTATTGTTGTCGATTATGAAATGCTCATATGTAATTAATTATAATATGTAATTAAATATTAAGTGCCGATATATAATCAAATTTTTGCTTACTTGTAACTCGCTAATTCCTTAATACAAGTATGTTAACAGGTTTGTTAAATAAAAAAAATATTAACATTAAATGTTTAATACTTGTATGTTAATAACTTGTTGTTTAATGCTCAGAATTTCGAAGAGTTAACCAATAGTATTACAGAAGTATTATGTACAAGGCCATACCATTTGTGTTTGTCGTAAGATTTCTGTCTATATATATATATATATCGTAGAGTCGGTTGACTATACGATCATTCAGTCCGCTTGGTTGAATTAGGTATACATTGAATGTCACTTTGACTGCGTAGCATTTAATAATCGACAACAATACAGCAGAGGCGGTTGGCACCAACTCCAAAAATAATAATAATTGACTTGAAAAAAAATTGATATTTATAAGTAAATTGAAGTAAATAATTAACGCAATTACCAAATTACCAAAAAAAAAATTTTTACAAAAAAAAACCAAATGCATGTAAAAAAAACTGAAAATCTGTTAAGAAAAAATGCACTAAAAATTAAAAAATAAAAATAAAAACGGATAAAAAAAAATGTGTTATAAAAAAATGCACTAAAAAATAAAAATAAAAAATCACTCCAAAAAAAAAAATTGTATGTAAAAAAAACTGAAAATCTGCTATGAAAAAATGCACTAAAAATTAAAAAGTATTTGCATATTCTTATGTAAATTTTAGTTCACCTAAGCAAAAATTTTTAAAAATATATGTACAATTTTGGAGGTGGTGTCAGCATAGAAAAATTCACATAAAATTTGGACACCGCTTCCAAAAGTAACAATAATTGTACATATAAATTTAAAATTTTAGGTGAACTAAAATTGACACAAGAATATGCAATTATTTTTTACTTTTTAGTGCATTTTTGTTTCAGAATATTTGATTTTTGAAGTCGGGTTTCCATTTTGTGAAAATATTTTTTATAATTGTTAGTTAAATTTAGTGTATCTTTATGTAAGTGATTCTCTCTATTTTAAATTTATATTAAACTCTCTATATTTTTTTGATAAGATACCGCACTAGTGAAATAAACAAAACTACCGAATAAAAATTTATTCCTTTTTTATTGTGAAAACCCTAATTCTTGGACAATGCTATTGATTGTGTATTATCCGTTTAGAATATAAAATTTCCTGGGCGATGCTCCTGTTTTGAAACAAACTTAGTATTAATATGTCTCGAACAGAATAATGTTCTTTAAATTATCTATCTATCTATCTCGCTATTTATCTATTTGTCTATCAATAAAAAAAATTGATATCTAGCTATAAAAAAATAGGGGTTGGTGATAGATGTTTGAAAATTTAGGGTTGTATGTATTTTTTAATGCCACATAATTTAAACAAAAAAAATAAAAAAATTTCCAAAAAATAGGTCCACCCCATAAAATAGTTTGGGGTGGACCACCCTTATTACTAAGGGGTATGAAAAATTAACTACGACCGATTCTCAGACCTACCGACTATACATATAAAATTTCATAAACATAGATCAAGCCGTTTCGGAGTATTTAACAGAAATTTCAAAAATTATAAATAATTAACACACACACGCACCCTTCTTTTTGTGTCGGGTTAAAAAAGAACAAAATTATAAAGAAAGTTTGGATATTATTATTTTAATGAATTTTTTTGTTATTATTATTTTCAGTTTCTTCATTACGACGTATTTTTGATGCCTTCGCCTGGGAACTATTTCTTTATTTAAAATAGTTTAAAAAATTTAAACTGCCTTCGAACTAAATTATTTGCTTAACTTTTGAACAGGAATTACCTTTCTTAATTATATTGCAGTTTAATTTACTTCTTATACCAACGACTTTAACACACCATTTGTGAGAGGATATAAAATTATATACACGTAACAAAAAATAAAAATAAAATATTTGGGGTGGACCACTCTTATCATTTAAGGGTATGAAAAATAGATTACGACCGATTCTCAGAACTACCGAATATACATATTACATTTCGTAAACGTAGATCAAGCTATAAAACCGATCTTAATTGTACTTCAGTTAAATTTACTTCTTATACAAACGACTTCAACACACCACTTGTGAGAGGATATAAAATTATATAAACGTAACAAAAAATAAAAAAAAATGTTTGGGGTGGACCACCCTTATCATTTAGGGGTATGAAAAATAGATTACGACCTATTCTCAGACCTACCGAATATACATATAAAATTATAATCAATTATTGTGAAAACCCTAATTCTTAGTCAATGCTATTGATTGTGTATTATCCATTTAGAATATAAAATTTCCTGGGCGATGCACCTTTTTTGAAACAAATTTAGTCTTAATATGTCTCGAACAGAATAATGTTCTTTAAATTATTAGTATGACGATAGATTTTCAATTTCTCGCGCCTTAGAATCTCACCAATTCAATAGGTATTTATATTTAGTAATTTAGTTTACATTTAGTAAATTTTAGTTTAGTTGGTCATATTTCAAACACATTTCGTTCACTAATCAATTGTCAATAATAACTGTCTTGACAAAAAAAAAAATTATTGAATTAAATTTTTGAACAATATTATAGTTTAAATGTTGTTCCACAATTAACAATATACATAAACAATAATTACCACAATTTTTTAACAAATATATGACGAAACATATAACAATAATTACTTACGGAATTCGTTTGTTGAATTTTTAAACCATTCTTCGCATCCGTAAACAATTTGTGACACGTGTTGGCTGAATTAATACAAGAAAGTAGTGTTGACTCATCATTTACCAGGAAGAAACCTCTGTTGTTGTTGGGAATATTATTTAATTTTTGTTTTGGTTCGACAATGGAGATAACCAACATGTTTTTGGAAACCGCCAATAGACACTATTTCGAAATATCCAGTGTCGGAGTGCCACTGTAATTCAAGTATTATACTAAAACCTGGTGAGATTAATCAACATTCTGTAACATTCATTTCTTTATTAGGTCGGGCGCGAATCAAATTGGATATTAATTATGATTTGTAACAATTTAATATCGTTACATGTTTTTCAAAAAAAATAATATTTTTTTATTCGTTTTAACATGTCAGTCTTCTGACACTCTATAAGGCCCAAATTCACAATTAAGTTTAAAATTAACATTGGTTCAATTAAGAGCAGTGAATAATTAACAGTTGAGCAATTAACATTAGTTGTAAAAATTTTATTGTTTAAAAATTGAAAAGTGTTGCATTCTATTATATAAAGAAACTAGCTGACCCGGCGAACTACGTACCACCTAATAATTAATAAATATTGTGTTTAGTAATTAGCCGAGTCGTCTATCTATCTATCTATCTATCTCGCTATTTATCTATCTATCTATCTCTCTATCTATCTATCTATTGATCTATCTATCTTTCTATCTATCTTTCTATCTATTTATCTATCTGTCTATCTATCTATCTATTTATCTATCTATCTATGTATCTATCTATCTCGCTATTTATCTATTTATCGATCTATAAAAGAAATAGATATCTAGCTATAAAAAAATAGGGGTTGGTGATAAATGGGTGAAAATTTAGGGTTGTATGTATTTTTAATGCCACATATTTTAAACGAAAGAAATAAAAAAAATTTCCAAAAAATAGGTCCACCCCAAAAAATAGTTTGGGGTTTTTTATCACTTAAGGGTATGAAAAATAGATTACGACCGATTCTCAGACCTACCGAATATACATATAAAATTTCATAAACATAGATCAAGCCGTTTCGTAGTATTTAACAAAAATTTCAAAAATTATAAATAATTAACACACACACCCTTCTTTTTGTGTCGGGTTAAAAACGAACAAAATTATAAAGAAAATTTGGATATTATTATTTTAATGAATTTTTTTGTGATTATTATTTTGAGTTTCTGATATTCTTCATTACGACGTAGGCTTGGGTAAAAAATTCGATATATCAAAATATCGATATTTTTTGAGAAAATAATCGATATATATCGTCGATATTTTAAATCTCAAAATATCGATATTCGATAATTATTTCCGAGTATCAAATTCAATATTTTTTTAAGAGCTCAGTACATACATACGTACTGAAAACAACAAAATCCGGCAATGAATGAAACTGATGATGCTGCGTATTTTAATAAAAATAAAACTAATAAAACTGCCAGGATGTGTTTATTTTTTTCACTCTTGAATAATTTGACAGTACTTTTAGGTTACCATCACTTGGGGTAAAAATATCTATATATCGAAATATCGATATTTTTACTCTACATATATCGATATCTTTTAAAAATATCGATACGATATATATCGATATATTTTTTTATTTGCCCATCCCTATTACGACGTATTTTTGATGCCCTCGCCTGGGAACTATTTCTTTATTTAAAATGATTTAAAAAATTTAAACTGCCTTCGAACTAAATTATTTGCTTATTTTTTTAGCAGGAATTACCTATCTTAATTATATTGCAGTTTAATTTACTTCTTATACAAACGACTTCAACACACCACTTGTGTGAGGATATAAAATTATATACACGTAACAAAAAATAAAAGTAAAATGTTTGGGGTGGACCACCCTTATCAATTAAGGGTATGAAAAATAGATTACGACCGATTCTCAGACCTACTGAATATACATATTACATTTCATAAACGTCGATCAAGCTATAAAACTTATCCTAATTATACTTCAGTTTAATTTACTTCTTATACAAACGACTTCAACACACCACTTGTGAGAGGATATAAAATTATATACAGGTAACAAAAAATAAAAAAAAATGTTTGGGGTGGACCACCCTTGTCATTTAGGGGTATGAAAAATAGATTACGACCTATTCTCAGACCTACCGAATATACATATAAAATTTCATAAACGTAGATCAAGCCGTTTCGGAGGAGTTTAACTACAAACACCGCGACACGAGAATTTTATATATTAGATTGACTCAAAATTGTGAAATTAAATTATATTCAAACTTTTTTTTATCAAATCAAATAAAGTCAGAGTAGAATCATAAACTTTTCGTTTTTATTTTATTTTGTTTCTTACTTAAATTAAGAGCATGTTGTTTTAATTGATAAATTAGTAAATAAATTTAGTATACTGTTACTAATACTTTGTGTATTTTTGTGTGTCGAGTATCGGCGTCTGTTTTAGGTTCTACAGCCCTCCTTTGGAAGTTAAAAGGAGTAAAGATACCGCGACAATCTTATTAATACAATGTTAAAACTTTACACAGTAGTATCATTCAAACGGTTCTCAAAAAATCTGTAATTATCCCTGTATTGAAAAATGATTTAAACAATGATATACAATTTTACGACTCATCAAAAATAATTTAAAAAGTTATTAATAACATGAGAGTAACTTTTCTTGAAAAATACAAAATAATCTATACCTAGAAAAAAATTAATAGATGCTGAAGTTACAGCTAACAGTTTTTTGGATTTGAGTAGAGCTTTCGACACTGTAAATACTGACTGGTATACTTTAAGCTTTCATTATATAGATTAAGAGTCAATACCTTAGATTTGATTACCTAATACCTAACTAACAGGCAATAATGCGTGGAACTTTGATACACTGTAAATAATGATAAATATAGAAACCTTATGAAATTATTAGACGGTACCTTGAAAAGTTCCTCAAGTATCAAAAAAAAGGAATATTTAAGATAATCCGATAGTGTAAAATCATATAAAAATTTACATCATTTACAAAATAGCTCCAAACTAGTGTCCATCAAATGTCCGAGTACCAGCAATAACACGAGTATTGTAAAGTGGTGCAACCAGAGACATCAATAGAAAACAAAAGAATTACAGTATATTCAATATTTTCTAGAAAAGGGACTGTGCAACTCGTTGTGTGATTGTCCTGGTTGAACTCCTTGTACAGAATCCCGAAGTGATACTGGTTGGGTTGAACACTGATTTTGAACTTGTATGAAAGATCAAATTGAACTGCTTGGGTTGAAAAACCAAATTGAACTGATTTAATGAATATCTGACTGTCATAATGTAAGCTCGTGTTATTGCTATGTGTATTTAAAAAAAAAATTAGTGTTTATAGAAAATAATTAGTGTGTGTGTATGTAAAAATATACCACACTTTATAGAAAATAATTGAATTAACAATTATTTTCATAAATATTGGAATTTTGATAATTTAGTAATTTTAATTAAAAGAGGTATTATGATGTATTTTTTAAAAAAAAATAATGAAAACTAAATATACGGTACTAAAAAAATTAAATACATAAAAAGACATATTATTATTACATCTGGTTGGAATCAGTTTCTTATGATTTTACAAATAATATACTAATAGATTGAGTTTTTCTGTAGAACACCGAGTACTGTTTTGAAATATGAATTAAAATGCAATGATCTTATGGAAAATCAGAATAAAATTAACACATTTTGACTATTAAATAAATATAGAAAAAATAGAAAACTTGAAAAAATATCACTCATAAAACAATAGCATCAAAGATAATATTTATAGAAAACTGTTGTGGCCTTTTTTTTAATTTATGAAATTTAATATGCTATTTAATATATATTTATATATTTATATAATTGTGTATTTAAAAAAAAAATAAATAAAAGTGTTTAGTTTAAAAAAAAAAACTAAACACTTTATTGAAAATAATTGAATTATCAATTATTTTCATAAATATGAAATTAAGTTAATTTAGTAATTTTAATTAAAAGAGGTATTATGATGTATTTTAAAAAAAAAAATAATGAAAACTAAATATACGGTACTTTAGAAAAAAAAATCCAAAGCAGAGTATTGTATGTGGAATTATGAAAATTGGAAAACGATCGGTGCTAACGCGATACACGTAAATATAAAAAAAATAACACGTTGAACCGAAAGTCTTTCAATAAAAGCTGGGCCCATTAAAAAAGATAATATTGAGGTAGTAAGATCTTTACTATCCAGTAAGTGTCTAAGTTATCGACTAGTGATTCGAATCAGAAATACTGAAAATAAAAAAAAGTACAAAAAAGGAACAAAACAAAATATATGTAAAAATAAAATATATTTGAAATAAATAATTTTTAATTTAATATGTTGATAGTATAACTATCCTTAAAATACTAAGTTTGGTTGTACAAGTTATAAAAAAAATTACATGAATATGTACTAGATTGAACTGTAGTAAAAAGAAATATCGTATATATAAAAAAAAACGACACTACAGTAAAAAAAAATGTTCAAATATGTCTGATTTGCAAAAATATAAATATACACTACAAATTTAATTCAGATACATAGTTGTATATAAAGGGGACTTTACGCTTCTGTAAAGAAAAACTACAAGGCCAAAAATACCAAGCGTATACAAAACAATATAGTTATAAATTGAAAAAGTCATTGCATATTCACATAAAATACATAAATTGTACAGCCAAAATGTGTATAGAATGTGTATTGAAATGTGACAAGTTTGAAAAACCACAAGTTTCGGAATGGTGAATTAAATAAATTATACAAAAAAAATATACTTAGAAACAATCAGATAGAAACCATTAATTCGCCTATTCGATACTTCAGCACAATCCATAATAAATATTCAATTTGTAAATTGAAGAAATAAAAATTCAAAAATACCATCTGATTAATTCATGTGAAACAACTACTTTTAGTAACTGTACTGTGCCAACTAATTTTAGTAACTGTCTTGAGACAAGTACTTTTTGTAACTCATTTGAAATATGTGCGGAAATATCGAAGTAAGCTTGGATATACGCAAGTCATATCCGATCTAAGTAAATGTTTGTTGAAATTATGTAAATTCTCAACTCGCATAAACCAATAATTATATAAATTATTATTTTTTGAATAATAAAAATATGAAAACAAAATAATAAATTTTAAACAGTGGAGTACTAAAAAAAAATTATTCTCCACTCCAGGGGGCCAAAAAAATTAGCGACATGCTAATTGAAAAATATTAAACCAAGAATGACACGAATAGATGAATGAAAAATCTTACAAATGTGGATTAGACGTGAAGATTTAAATACATTTAGATGTTTAATTAGGATGCAGTAACGTTACCATTCCCTTGATATCCTCTGAGATAGTATGGCCGAATGTTGTATATCGACATGCCGAAGGTTTTCTTATTAGATTTTGGAGCTTTTAGCCTAACTGAAGTTGGTGTAGTGAACTTTATTATCTTGTACGGTCCATTGAATTTTGAAGCAAATTTAGGTGCGATATTCTTGTTCATATTCGGGGCCAAGTTTTTTACCATGACCAATTGACCCACTTTATATTTAGACAGCGTTGGTTTATTTAAAGTTTGGTTGACTCGTTGTTGGTGAGCAATCTTTAACGCATCTTGTATATGTGCTTGTGATGGTTTAGCAGAACTCGTGATTAACTCAGTTAATTCGTTTATAATCACAAACGGCGTCATTAACTTTCTACCAAAATAAACTTCAGCTGGTGTTGAGTCGATTGTACTTTTGTAGGAGTTGTTGTAATTGAAAATTACAAAACTCAAAAATTTTGACCAATTTTTATGTTCTACAGAATATTCTTTGAGAATGCATCCTAAATTATATTTTATCTGTCGATTGAGGCACTCGCTCTTGTTCGAAGATGGTGTATAGCTCGAACAGTAGGCAGCTCTAATACCATTATTAAATAAGAAGGTTTTCCACTTGATCGACGCAAAGGCTGGTCCGTTGTCGGCTACAACAACCGTCGGATATCCGTTTTGCAGGAAAATCTTCTGTATTAGTGAAATGGCAACGTCACTGGTCTGCCTTTTACATGGAAAGGCGAAAGCAAATTTTGAAAATCCATCTGCAATAGAAAAAATATATTTAAAACCTTCACTTGATCTAATAATAGGACCGATAAAGTCGACGTACAAAGTATGTAGGGTATACTCCGGCACGGAACTACTCAACTGAACCTTATCGTTACGTGTATATGGCCTTATAGCCTGGCACACTTTACAGGTTCTGACATAGTCCCTTACTTTTGCATAGAGGTTTTTGTAGTAAAAAATTTTACTAATTTCACGGAATGTTTTAATTACTGAATTATGCGCAGCATATTTAGAATCATGATAATATCGAAGAACATAGTCGAGTAAATTATCAGGTAAAAATATACGTTTTAGTCGATTCTTTCGGACGAACTTATATATTAACCCATCCTTTATGCAAAAATTAGGGACATTCATCTGAGCCTTAAGGTTCTGATAAATGATTTTACATTCGGGAGAGTTACGTTGCTCGCTTTTAATAGAAAGGTAATCAAAATTTGTATTAGCTAAAACGTTAATAAAGTTCAGTTGCGCATTGTTCCTGATTTCTTCATTCACCGATTCTAAGTCAGTTTGATCCAAAGTATTGGTTATCTTTTTTAAAAGGTTTGCATAACCTGGATCATTGCTATGCAACTCTTTAACTTTAATGAAATTTTTGCCTGAATTTTGATTTGAATCAGAAAATTTGTTCACTAATATATGGTCAGTTTCGTATAACCTAGATAGAAAATCGGCCATATTGTTCAATTTGCCCTTAATATGTTCCGGGGTAAAGTCATATCTCGAAATTTTAAGGATCCACCTAGATAATTTATTAAATTTATTGGGGGTATTAAAAATCCACAATAACGACCTGCAGTCAGTCTGTAGAGTAAACTTGCGGTCGGTTAAAAAATCTTTAAATTTATCTAGGGCCGTTACTACTGCGAGAAGTTCTAATTCATGACTGTTATATTTTAATTCGGCTGGATTCAATTTTCGAGAACAGTACATAATGGGGTGCAAACCGTCATCATACTTTTGAAGTAATACCGCGCCCAGACCAGTAGCTGATCCGTCAGTCTGTAGCACAAAAGGTTTGTCAAAATTAGGATGTTTTAAGACAGGCGCACTTACTAAAGATTTTTTTTAAAGTAGAGATTGCATCAAGATGAACCTTAGTAATTTTGAACCTAACACCTTTCTTTTTTAAATCGTTTAACGGAGCTACAATCTGACTGAACATGGGAATATAGCGGGAGTAAAAAGCCGCAGCCCCAACTAGACGCATAACTTCTTTGACGTTTTTTGGAGTTGGCATGTTATTGATTGCTTGCACCTTAATAGGGTCTATAAAGCGTCCCTCAGCGGATATTACGCTACCCAACAAACGTACCCTCGACATACAAAATCGAGCCTTAGAAGGATTAATAGTGATACCGATAGACTTTATTTTAGTGAACAAGAGATTCAGGTGATTTAAATGTGATTCAATGTCGGGTGAATGTACAATTAAATCGTCATAATAAATAAGAAGAAATTTATGACGAAATTCTGCGAGACTGGAATTTAAAAAACGAGCTAATGATTGACTAGCCACCTTTAGCCCGAAAGGCATGGTATTGTACTCAAACAGACCATATTGTGTGACGATCGCGGTGACATGTTTCGAGTCATCTGATAATTTTATCTGATGAAAACTGGATTTCATGTCGAGGAGTGTAAACACTTTCGAATTACCTAAGCTAGCGAAAATATGAGCCATACTGGCTGAACTCATCGGATCAAACTCTATATGTTTGTTAACAAACCTATAGTCAGCGACTAACCGATAAGAATCGTCTTTCTTTTTAACAAAGAAGACGGGTGAGCTATAATTAGAGTTCGAAGGAGAAAGTACCCCTTGTATAACAAGCTCTTGAACATGCTCGTCCAAAAGTTTGGCTTTATCGGGTGCCAGATAGTAAGGAGCTTTACAAACCGGAATGTTATCGATTAACTTAATTTTATATTCAAAACCCTTGGCAAGACCAGGAATGTCAGAAAAAATCGATTTAAAGTTTTGAAGAAGTGTTTGCAACACTTTGGTTTGTTTGCTATTAAGATTTACTTTCGCTTCGACAATGGTATTAATAATTCGATTATTATTACAAAAACCCGAAAACGGTATTTCAACATTAGGATGAAAATAAAATTTGATCGTCGACTTAAAGAAGTCCAAAATGATGTTGCAATCTTTAAGTGTGGCAACACCTAAAATTACCTCAAACGGTAATGAATCTACTACAAAAAAAGTTTGAGTCCATGAAAAATTAGCCAATTTAAAATGAAGTTTCGCAGTTAAATTACATTTAAAAAAATTATTTCCCGGCAAAGAAATAGTTTTATCAATTGATTCGGTGACGATGTTTCTATTGTTAGATTTTAACTTGTTAAAAGTCGCAGTTTTAATAGCATTAACAGTAGCACCGGAATCAAAAAGTGTTAATAGAGGATAACCTTGAATGAAAATGGTTTGTAGAGGTAAAATAGTATAATTTAAAATAACATCATTAATAAGAAACTTGGGGTCTATTGCGAGTTTTTTGGAACCGTAGTACTAACATTTATATTATCCTTCTTTCTTTTAAAACAAAATTTAAAATTGTGATTAGTACCTTTACAGAAAGTACAAAAAAATTTAGAGTCATTATGCGTATTTTGAATTGAAGTAACGTTTACACTGACGGGTGTTGTAGTTATTCGCGCTTGAATTTCCTCAATTTTAGTGATTAGTTGATACAAATCTTTATAAGTATCGGGAATTTGATATAAACCAAGAATAGATAGTACAGAATTATTGGCATGAGCAAAAATAATTTGTATGATTTCGGATTCAGATGAATCATTAAGTAGGATGTTCGCGAATTTTATTATTGAAGGAACAAATGTCGAAAATTTTTCAGTGTCAAGTTGATTTCGCCGGACTAATCTATCAATTAATATCTGTTTAGTCAAAGGTGGAATATAAACTTGTAATAAATTATGTTTAATATTTTGCCAAGACAAAGAGTCAGCCAAACAAGTAGACCAAAATGTTTGTGCGTTCGAAGCACACCTATTGATTAAAGATTTCAAAAGAACGTCTATAGGTAAAAAATTAATATCAACTAAATGTTGAGTATCGACAATAAACTGTATAATATTTTCTGGAACCGAAATGTCCAGAATAGTGATTTTATTTATAAAGGAATCTATACTCGGTTTTGCAAAAAAACTAAAATTTGAAGTTAATTGATTTGAACTAGTGTTATTATTTGATAGAGTAGTTGTTATTGTTGCCAAGGCATCGGTAATGCTACTTATCTGCTTGCTTTGCTGTTGTATTTGTTGCTGTACATCCGAAACGTGCAGCACTGACGCATGGAACTGTTGAGCTGTAGTCTGCATCTGCGTAGTTATAGCCGCTAAGTTAACCGCTGATACTTGATGAGGCGTGATGAATAAGTCATCTGGTGCAGCTGGAGGATCGTCATCTCCTGGGGTACCTGGTGTATTACGAGTTGTTCTCGGCATAATGAAAATTTAAACCACAAACAAAATAGAAGAAAGAGAAAAAAAATTAGTACTAAGTTAAATATAATTATAGAATTAAAGAAAATGTAAAAGATATAAATGTATAAATATAAAGAAAAAATTATAATCATTTCAACTTTCAAAAAGAATTTCAGAATCACAAGTCGAGCTTTGTGAAAACTATCGAAAACAAAAGACACATATGGATATTTGCTCTGCTTCCATATGTGTATGTAAAAAATATTAATTAGAGTTCAATTTAAAAAAAAATTGGGTGTTTAGTTTTAAAAAAAAAACTAAACACTTTATAGAAAATAATTGAATTATCAATTATTTTCATAAATATGAAATTTTGTTAATTTAGTAATTTTAATTAAAAGAAGTATTATGATGTATTTAAAAAAAAAAAAAAAACAATGAAAACTAAATATACGGTACTTTAGAAAAGGAAATCCAAAGCAGAGTATTGTATGTGGAATTATGAAAATTAGAAAACGATCGGTGCTAACGCCATACACGTAAATATAAAAAAAATAACACGTTGAACCGAAAGTCTTTCAATAAAAGCTGGGCCCATTAAAAAGATAATATTGAGGTAGTAAGATCTTAACTATCCAGTAAGTGTCTAAGTTATCGACAAGTGATTCGAATCTGAAAAAAAATAAAAAGGTACAAAAAAGGGAACAAAACAAAATATATGTTAAAATAAAATATATTTGAAATAAATAATTTTTAATCTAATACGCTGATAGTACAACTATCCTTAAAACACTAACATTGGTTGTACAAGTTATGAAAAAAGGGATTACGTGAATATGTGTTAGATTGAACTGTAGTAAAAGAAAACTACAGTAAAAAAAAATATGTTCAAATATGTCTGATTTGCAAAAATATAAATATGGATTACAAATTTAATTCAGATACATAGTTGTATATAAAGAGACATTACGCTTCTGTAAAGAAAAAATACACGGCCAAAAAAAACCAAGCGTATACAAACAATATAGTTATAAATTGAAAAAGTCAATGCATATTCACATAAAATATAAATTGTACAGCAAAAGTGTGTATAGAATGTGTATTGAATTGTTACAAGTTTGAGAGACCACAAGTTTCGGAATAGTGAATTAAATAAATTATACAAAAAAAAATATACTTAGATACAATCAGATAGAAACCATTAATTCGCCCATTCGATACTTCAGCACAATCCATAAAAAAATATTCAATTTGTAAACTGAAGAAATAAAAATTTTAAATACCATCTGATTAATTCATGTGAATCAACTAATTTTAGTAACTGTCTTGAGACAAGTATTTTTTGTAACTGCTTTCTTTTTGTAACTTCACAGAGAGAAGTAATTTTTGTAACTCCCAGAGAGAAATACTCTTTGTAACTATTTTTTTTGTGACTCTACTGAGCCAACTAATTTTTGTAACTAATTTGAAATATGTGCTGAAATATTGAAGTAAGCTTGGATATACGCAAGTCATTTCTAATCTGAGTAAATGTTTGTTGAAATTATGTAAATTCTCAACTAGCATAAACCAATAATTATATAAATTACTTTTTTTTGAATAATAAAAATATGAAAAAATATCAATACTAAATTTTTAAACAGTGGAGTAGTAAAAAAAATTATTCTCCAGCATAACCTGGATCATTGCTATGCAACTCTTTAACTTTAATGAAATTTTTGCCTGAATCTTGATTTGAATCAGAAAATTCGTTCACTATTAAATGGTCAGTTTCGTATAACCTAGATAGAAAATCGGCCATATTGTTCAATTTGCCCTTAATATGTTCCGGGGTAAAGTCATATCTCGAAATTTTAAGGATCCACCTAGATAATTTATTAAATTTATTGGGGGTATTAAAAATCCACAATAACGACCTGCAGTCAGTCTGTAGAGTAAACTTGCGGTCGGTTAAAAAATCTTTAAATTTATCTAGGGCCGTTACTACTGCGAGAAGTTCTAATTCATGACTGTTATATTTTAATTCGGCTGGATTCAATTTTCGAGAACAGTACATAATGGGGTGCAAACCGTCATCATACTTTTGAAGTAATACCGCGCCCAGACCAGTAGCTGATCCGTCAGTTTGTAGCACAAAAGGTTTGTCAAAATTAGGATGTTTTAAGACAGGCGCACTTACTAAAGATTTTTTTAAAGTAGAGATTGCATCAAGATGAACCTTAGTAATTTTGAACCTAACACCTTTCTTTTTTAAATCGTTTAACGGAGCTACAATCTGACTGAACATGGGAATATAGCGGGAGTAAAAAGCCGCAGCCCCAACTAGACGCATAACTTCTTTGACGTTTTTTGGAGTTGGCATGTCATTGATTGCTTGCACCTTAATAGGGTCTATAAAGCGTCCCTCAGCGGATATTACGCTAACCAACAAACGTACCCTCGACATACAAAATCGAGCCTTAGAAGGATTAATAGTGATACCGATAGACTTTATTTTAGTGAACAAGAGATTCAGGTGATTTAAATGTGATTCAATGTCGGGCGAATGTACAATTAAATCGTCATAATAAATAAGAAGAAATTTATGACGAAATTCTGCGAGACTGGAATTTAAAAAACGAGCTAATGATTGAATAGCCACCTTTAGCCCGAAAGGCATGGTATTGTACTCAAACAGACCATATTGTGTGACGATCGCGGTGACATGTTTCGAGTCATCTGATAATTTTATCTGATGAAAACTGGATTTCATGTCGAGGAGTGTAAACACTTTCGAATTACCTAAGCTAGCGAAAATATGAGCCATACTGGCTGAACTCATCGGATCAAACTCTATATGTTTGTTAACAAACCTATAGTCAGCGACTAACCGATAAGAGTCGTCTTTCTTTTTAACAAAGAAGACGGGTGAGCTATAATTAGAGTTCGAAGGAGAAAGTACCCCTTGTGTAACAAGCTCTTGAACATGCTCGTCCAAAAGTTTGGCTTTATCGGGTGCCAGATAGTAAGGAGCTTTACAAACCGGAATGTTATCGATTAACTTAATTTTATATTCAAAACCCTTGGCAAGACCAGGAATGTCAGAAAAAATCGATTTAAATTTTTGAAGAAGTGTTTGCAACACTTTGGTTTGTTTGCTATTAAGATTTACTTTCGCTTCGACAATGGTATTAATAATTCGATTATTGTTACAAAAACCCGAAAACGGTATTTCAACATTAGGATGAAAATAAAATTTGATCGTCGACTTAAAGAAGTCCAAAATGATGTTGCAATCTTTAAGTGTGGCAACACCTAAAATTACCTCAAACGGTAATGAATCTACTATAAAAAAAGTTTGAGTCCATGAAAAATTAGCCAATTTAAAATGAAGTTTCGCAGTTAAATTACATTTTAAAAAATTATTTCCCGGCAAAGAAATAGTTTTATCAATTGATTCGGTGACGATGTTTCTATTGTTAGATTTTAACTTATTAAAAGTCGCAGTTTTAATAGCATTAACAGTAGCACCGGAATCAAAAAGTGTTAATAGAGGATAACCTTGAATGAAAATGGTTTGTAGAGGTAAAATAGTATAATTTAAAATAACATCATTAATAAGAAACTTGGGGTCTATTGCGAGTTTTTTGGAACCGTAGTACTAACATTTATATTATCCTTCTTTCTTTTAAAACAATATTTAAAATTGTGATTAGTACCTTTACAGAAGGTACAAAAAAGTTTAGAGTCATTATGCGTATTTTGAATTGAAGTAACGTTTACACTGACGGGTGTTGTAGTTATTCGCGCTTGAATTTCCTCAATTTTAGTGATTAGTTGATACAAATCTTTATAAGTATCGGGAATTTGATATAAACCAAGAATAGTTAGGACAGAATTATTGGCATGAGCAAAAATAATTTGTATGATTTCGGATTCAGATGAATCATTAAGTAGGATGTTCGCGAATTTTATTATTGAAGGAACAAATGTCGAAAATTTTTCAGTGTCAAGTTGATTTCGCCGGACCAATCTATCAATTAATATCTGTTTAGTCAAAGGTGGAATATAAACTTGTAATAAATTATGTTTAATATTTTGCCAAGACAAAGAGTCAGCCAAACAAGTAGACCAAAATGTTTGTGCGTTCGAAGCACACCTATTGATTAAAGATTTCAAAAGAACGTCTATAGGTAAAAAATTAATATCAACTAAATGTTGAGTATCGACAATAAACTGTATAATATTTTCTGGAACCGAAATGTCCAGAATAGTGATTTTATTTATAAAGGAATCTATACTCGGTTTTGCAAAAAAACTAAAATTTGAAGTTAATTGATTTGAACTAGTGTTATTATTTGATAGAGTAGTTGTTATTGTTGCCAAGGCATCGGTAATGCTACTTATCTGCTTGCTTTGCTGTTGTATTTGTTGCTGTACATCCGAAACGTGCAGCACTGACGCATGGAACTGTTGAGCTGTAGTCTGCATCTGCGTAGTTATAGCCGCTAAGTTAACCGCTGATACTTGATGAGGCGTGATGAATAAGTCATCTGGTGAAGCTGGAGGATCGTCATCTCCTGGGGTACCTGGTGTATTACGAGTTGTTCTCGGCATAATGAAAATTTAAACCACAAACAAAATAGAAGAAAGAGAAAAAAATTAGCACTAAGTTAAATATAATTATAGAATTAAAGAGAATGTAAAAGATATAAATGTATAAATATAAAGAAAAAATTATAATCATTTCAACTTTCAAAAAGAATTTCAGAATCACAAGTCGAGCTTTGTGAAAACTATCGAAAACAAAAGACACATGGATATTTGCTCTGCTTCCATATGTGTATTTAAAAAAAAAAAAAATTAATGAAAAGTGTTTAGTTTAAAAAAAAAACTAAACACTTTATTGAAAATAATTGAATTATCAATTATTTTCATAAAAATGAAATTTTGATAATTTAGTAATTTTAATTAAAAGAGGTATTATGATGTATTTTTAAAAAAAAAAATAATGAAAACTAAATATACGGTACTTTAGAAAAAAAAATCCAAAGCAGAGTATTGTATGTGGAATTATGAAAATTGGAAAACGATCGGTGCTAACGCGATACACGTAAATATAAAAAAAATAACACGTTGAACCGAAAGTCTTTCAATAAAAGCTGGGCCCATTAAAAAAGATAATATTGAGGTAGTAAGATCTTTACTATCCAGTAAGTGTCTAAGTTATCGACTAGTGATTCGAATCGAAATATGTTTTGAAGTTAGACGGAACGATGTTTCAATACATGGTGCCTAGCAATTATTGCCAAATAATTTAGTTGATTTTATGTGTTTCATATGTGAAAATCCCGATTCATAGATAAGAAGATGCGAAACAACTACTAAGTTTTTTATTTTTAATAATTCTGGATATTCAAACGAAGAAGGGTTTTCTGTGACGATTTCTCGAATACTTTTTGTGCTCGTGTTCATGGCTCCTAATAAATTATGATTTGTTGGAAGGGTAATCATTTCGTATAATAACGCGCAATCTTGAAATCAGGAAAAAAATTTAGAAAAATTTCTATAAAAACGGAAATTTTAAATTTTCTATTAAAAGGAGCCACTAAAAAATCAATCGTTACATTTATATTTTCGAAATATTTAAATCGATTACTAAACTGTAAAATTTCCGTTTCACTAAAATCGCTACTTTTATTTTTTTTGAAAAAATAAATTATGCGAAAAATAATTTTCACCCCCTACCCTCCCAGCCTTATCATTGGCATGTTTATTGTACACCACCAGTGTCATCAAATTCCGATGACACTATACCAAGAAACAACAGTTAAATCATGTAAATAATTGTTTATTAGTTCTCCGATGTGTAATAGTTTCGGAAAATTATTCGGAATTTCCAAAATATAAACCATCAAAAAAATTTACAGCTGTCTCTTAATGTCTAAACTATTGTTCAATTCTATTTAAATTCTTAGCAAAAATTTTCCTCCTTTATAATTTACCTCTTATATTTTATTCATACACAAATATATTCAAAAGATACATTTTATGTTCCAAATTACCAGCCCAGAAGAAGCTATTTCGGAGCAGTAAAAAGCTGTTTCGGAGCAGTTAAAAGCTGTTTCGGAGCAGTTAAAAGCTGATCCGAAGCAGTTGAAAGCTGTTTCGGGGCAGTTAAAAGCTGTTTCGGGCCAATTAAAAGCTGCTTTGGAGTAGTTACAAGCTGTTTCGGAGCAGTTAACAGCTGTTTCAGACAGTTATAAGCTGTTGCGAAGCAGTTAATAGCTGTTTCAGAGCAGTTAAAAGCTGTTCCGGAGCAGTTTAAAGCTGTTTCGAAGCAGTTAAAAGCTGTTTCGGAGCAGTTAAAAGCTGTTTCAGAGCAGTTGAAAGCTGTTCGGAGCAGTTAAAGGCTGTTCGGGAGCAGTTCCGGAGCAGTACAGAGCAGTTCCGGAGCGGTTTTGGAGCACTTCGGAGTAGTTTCGGGGCACTAGACAGCTTCTTTTATATTCACTTTAATATCTATATAAGCCAGTTATATCAATTTTTTACTCACTTGCATTTATAATTTCAGTTTATAAGCACATTAAAATGTTTGAATGTTCATATTGCCGAAGAATTTTCTCATGTAGTTACAACATGCATCGACATGTAGATCGTTGTCATGGAGGCTCAGCACCAGAAGCAAATGATTACCAACCAAAAAAGATATGGAACCAGCAATCCTTTGAAATAAATTGAAATGATTACGCATATAAAACTAACGAACATAACAACAGGATATCAGGGGTCCAGTCAACGGACATGTTATCACATAGTTCATCCAGTCTAGATGGATACCTACCTACAAACCAAGAACATAGTTATCATGAAAATGAATTTTAACCTCCATGTAACCTCGAGTCATCGAAAAAAAAGGAACGAAGTTAGCGAATGGATTAATAGAATTGACTGTCTCAAATATAGGTTTGGAAGCAATAAAAATATGTCAACAACTTAATTGTGAAGCGGACATCGTAATAATAATGTAATATTATAATATTAACTTTTCTTTAAATTTAATGTCAGATATATTTTTTTTTTGTAAATACCTATAATGTTATTAAAAAAAACACGGATGTTCCTTTAAACATACAGTAAACTCTCAATCAAACCGTTTTTATAATGTATAATACCTATGTTTAATTCGTAATAACAATAATATGTTTACAAAAAAATTAGTTGATAACTAAGTGTAATGTTCATTTATGATACTAGTGCTAAATATATATTTTCTGTCTCCTATTTTGTCGGATTTTATACTTAACACCTTTTTCCAGAATCTATTGCATACCAGTCACATACGCGCAAGCGCGTTTTATCAAAGTTATCTAGGACAGGTGGACTTTGTACCATCATAGCCAAATGCAACGAAGGTTCAAGTCAACCATCAAACAAGTACACGCATGTTTAAGGTTAATATTCAAGTGCATCATGTTCCAAGAAAATAATGGACATAAGAGTTGTGCAATACGATTACAATGAATTTATAAGACTTAACAAGATTATCAACGACGCGTGGACTTTGGTTCTTAGTCACCATTTATAATTAATGATAACCTTGGAACAAGCACAAACATGTTCAAGGTTCTATATCTTAATCGGTAGGTCTAAATTATCCCACTCTATTATTGCATAATGTTTCAAGAAAATAACGGGCTACCCGCATTGCAAAAAGTGTTCCTACTAAATAGTGTGGTATATTAATCTATAATAAAATAATGTTTTTTTTTTTTTTTAATTAGGATGTAAAAAGATACCAATTTAAAAAAAATACTATTTTTATTAGGAAATGAAAAGATAACAATTATAAAAAAATATACTCTTTATTATCACATGTAATTAATTATTTTTAAGAAAAAAACAGTGTTAAAAAAGATAATAATTATACAAAAATAAACTATATATTATCACATGTAAATATTTTTTTTAAATATACTTTTTAATATGAATTTTTTTTTCCGCAGTGTTTGAACTAACGCATACAGAGAATATTTCAACAGTTTTGTTGTTGATTTCATTACCGTACACGTTAATCGATAGCTGGGGGCTCATTTTCTCAAATTTCTTTATTTGATCTAGAGACATGGAGAATGTCAATCCATCATATTTTAACTGATGTTTGAAGTGCTGGTACATTTTCTAGCGTTAAGCATCTTTTCCAACCGGGAACAATGCTGCCATTATTGCCCAGAGAAAACAATGTTGATCAGAGTTCCGGACATGGATAACAGCTTTTTTGTTTTTTATAGAGGATGGTAGATCACAAAATGTTCCAGCTGTAATCGGAACGTACTTATTCATGTGGATTCGAATATTTACGATCATTCATGTCAAGAGCCCAACCGCTATCTCATTCCTGAAATTCTTCTAATTTCTTCATCAGATTGTTTTTAACATGATCGTTGTACCACTCCTTTATGTCTGTAATCACTCCTTTATGCTTTTGGCTGGTGTTATAATAATAATAATAATAATATTATATTTATTTATCCAAAAAAGTACAGAGTACATAGAATAAGTTACAATAATTTTGCATCATATAGCAAACTTTTCTATACTGTAATAATTTTATTGTAAAAGCATTTTTTTACATTAGATTTAAAATGATTGATTGGGAATGATTTTAACTCATCTGGTATTTTATTAAAAATTTTTATACAATTGTTAATTGTATTATTTAATATATATTTTTATTTGTTTGAATGGTTGTTATTTTTTTATCTTTATTTCTTGTCAAAGATGTTATTGAACAATTCGCTAAAACAACAACATTATTTATTATTGTACCATTAAAATTTATTTCATTAATTTCAGAACTATTAGTATTACTTTGATTAAGAAGATTATTAATAATAGCCCATGTTGCTTTAGTTTTGTTGTCTGCGATATTTATAATGTTATTATAAAATTCCTGACGTGTTTTTTTAACAATTGTTTTCATTTTATTACTTAAAATTTTGTATTCATTTTTTAATATTGCAGAGTTGCAATATTTGAGTTCATTCCACAATTGTCTTTTCTCAAGTGACAGCTGTTTAATTTCATTAGTAATCCATTCTTTAGTATTTTCGTTAATATTATAATGTTTTAACATTAATAATTGGAGAAGCTATATCGAAAAAATATTTAAATTGTTCATGAAATAGTTCGAATGATTCATTCGCATCATAAACCTGCATGATACTATCCCATGACGTATTTTGTAGCAAACGTATATATATATTTTGTTTAGATTTCGATTCTGCCAAGGGATCTTCGAAAAAAATATCGCTTAATTACTGCACCCTTTGGCCAAAAACTCGCATCATATAGCTTTTCTTGTAATTTCATGTTTGCTTTTATTTTGAAGCATGCGTTTACACCTTTAGTTTCTAATTGCGTCACTTCAAACTTATCTTCCGGAAGTTACTTTTTTTTAAGTATGTTGTTGGTCCGCGGTTGTACTTTTGTCCATTCGGTCCAGAAAAATCCAAAAGTTCCGCTCTGCGACCGAAAGAGTATTGTCTTCATCAGAGTTTCCAATGATGACATTTCTTGTTTTTCTTCTTCTGACTTCTGTAAATCCGTCAGATCTATAGCTAAACCATTTATTAGCTTTTGGGCAAAAGTGACTTGTTTCGTTTGTCTAGGGTCACTCGATTTTTGTTTTTGTCTAGTTGACAAGCCAGCTCCACCACAGTGAACATTTGATGAACCTTGCATATCATTATTTTGGTTCACGTCTTCGCTTATTGCATAAAAATTGGTTGCTTATAAAGGCTTTGAGATCCTCCTCTTTGGTAATGGGCTTATTAAAATTACCCGTAAAAACAATATACTCCTCAAATAAAATTAAATATTTAATTAATTTTCTTTTTTAAATATAATTATTAAATTTTACTTAATTTGAGTGGATGTTTCCCTAACTCACGCCGTATGTGTCGTCGAAACATAGGAAATACCCGGTTGAAAAATACTAATGGATCTTTATAGTCCAAATTGGTAATCATACCAGTCTTCAATCGACCCTGGTGATGGGTTTCAATCAACTCCCAGATTAGATGACGATTGTGATTTCTTACAACACCAACACCTTGTTTAATTAGCTTCAGTTTTAGTTGGTGAAGTTGCCGCAGGTTTGATTTACGCAATCCAACATTTGCTTCAAGACGTAGAGGATTTTCCTTCTTCGCTGCTAATAATTACCTAAATAAACGCAAATTTTGTTTATTTAACAGTATCCATCGATCAGCTTCCTCTACCGACCGAATCATTTTCATCGCCTGTTCTATTTTCTTTGTCATGTCCATACTACTGCTACCATGTCCATCACTTATAATTTGTAATTGCGCTCTATCAAAGGTATCCATTTTTCTATGATATTCAAATATAACCATTTTTATATATCAAAGCACACGCCGACAAAAAAAAAATTCAAACAAATACATTATAATATGATCAGATAACTGTATTGGAATTTTGATTAATAGACAATTTTTATGTAATATGATACATCATTACAATAAACACAAATTTACCGAATCAGCAAAGTTCAGTTCTAGTTAATTTCAACAAAACTAACTGCAGAAATAACAAGTTCTGACATGTTCAAGGTTATGACTTACGTCACAACAAAATACCTGCTATGCTTATGAATTGAATTTTGATTAACAGACAATTTTTATGTAATATTATACATCATTACAATAAACACAAATTTATCGAATCAGCAAAATTCAGTTCTAGTTAAGTTCAACAAAACTAACTGCAGAAATAATTAGTTCTGACATGTTCAAGGTTACTACTTACGTCACACCAAAACACCTGCAATGTTTATCAATTGACTCCTCCCAATTAAATCTCGCGTCAACACGATCGCAGCGCCCCTACCAATTTCCATCCTTCTAACTTAGCCGAGATCAGAACCTTTCAGAGCACACGCCCCTGCCCCTCCACTCGCTTAGCAAAGTTCCGAACCACAACCACCGATCGCTGCGCCACCAATGTCCGAACCACATCCACCGATCGCAGCGCCACCAATGCCTCTGGAGGACAAATTTAGAAGCTGTGGCCCAGGAGTGACTTGACTCTTCTACTATTAATAACACTAGCAACAATTATTTCAACACTGCATTGGCGGAATTTACAAATTAAGACCCTATACAGCAACACAAACTACTTTAACAACACCATTTACGCAATCTCAACATAGTCACCACACTTATCAATTACATTTTACCAAAATACTTATCACAGGACACAACATTTACAGATTTACACAACTTCATTTACACCTAACGAGCTGTACAGCAGTTAGGTGTAATGGTTTCAAGGTAACATCACCCTTAAACACACATAACACACGCACTACACAAACACGCACACCGGCTTGGGAAAAATGTTTAAATTCTCGTATAACGAGTAATAGGCGGAACCTAGGCCGGATCACACAATACATACAAGGAACACGTACACAAAAACTCAACAAACACATACAAAACATCAAAACAACATACAAAATACACTCGAAATACGATAAACACAACACAGAGGAATTAGGGATACACTACACCAAAAGCTCACAGTATACTCTGCATGACTCAAACGATGCAAGGCTGAGTGCAAAATACACAACATTCAAATCCAACACAACCCAAAATTTTTCTACCGATCACTCACACACAACAACACGTCACAACACGACACACAACCACCCACAGAACACTCACTTTTTACATATTGGTCTGACCTTTGGTCCGAGGGAGTTCAGCTCAATATTGAAACCTGTTGGATCGAAGACGAGATTCACAAAACAAACAACATTATACACATGACACAAAGAACAATTTCTACACAAGACATACACCAAATTACACAATACTTACACAATTGGAGGAGCCCTGGAGTGGATCAAATACACAACTATTGGCTGAAACACTTTACTTGCACACACGAACACCTCGCACAACATTTTAAACAATTCATACAACACCCTCACACAACACCTCCTTTACAGACAACATCCATGCTGAGTAGCAAAAGGGCTGTCGGAAACTATAGAAAGGCTGTAAGGAGCACCTCATTATTGACTCGGTGGTGACCGAATAGGCCAAACACAGCAACAGAAACATGTACACAGCTTACATAGATTACAAAAAAGCATTTGATTCCGTTCCGCATTCCTGGCTTCTTACCTTATACAAAATTGACGAACAAATTATACAATTATTAACACACACCATGCCATTATGGACAACCATACTACGTTTAACACACTAACATGACCATTACCACATACACCATAAACATTAGACGAGGTATCTTCTCTTAATCCACTATCAAACACACTCACAGATTCGGGATGCGCTTTCAAGGTGAAGTTCGACAAGGACTCCATAAAATATCACACATTTTTTACATGGATGACTTGAAACTGTATGCTCCCACACAAACACAATTCACACATTTAATACGACTGATTAAAATATTATCTGTGGACATCCGGATGAAATTCAGTATAACGATGCAAAACACGACACATATATGTTGACCCAAAAACGCCTGTTGAATATAACCTACAAAATGGTGGTCTCATTAGCCCCATGGAGAGGGGACAATTTTGCAGGTATCTTGGTGTTCAGCAATCACAAGGCATACCACACACAGATATAAAACAAACACTTACACAATATTACATACAAAGAATACAAAACATACTCAAAAGTGGTCTTGATAGTTGAAATACCATTAAGGCCATCAACACATACGCTACATCATTTTTCACATATTCCTTCGGAATCATGAAGTGGACAAACACAGACATTAAAAACATACAAATTAAAACACGAACACTCATGAGAAAACACAGTATACACCACATACACTCATCGTCAGCCAGGTTGATCTTACCACGGTCTCTAAGAAGACGTGGTCTCACAGACATCCGACTATTACACGATCGCCAGTTCCATAGCCTACGGGATTACTTCCAATCTAAAACACACACCTCACACTTACACAGAGCCATAACATCCGCAGACAAGTCATACACGCCACTTAACATGCACATAACACAACACTCTCCTGCGCAACCATAGCACAACACACAGCTACAAACATGCAGACATGGAAGGTATGTGCATGAGATTAGCCACGACTGTGTTAACCAAGAGGCATCGCAGGCGTGGTTGACCAAGTGTAATATCTTCCCGGAAACCGAGGGCTCCATGTTTGCAATATAGGATCAAATCATACATGCGCTGAACTACAAAAAACTAATACCCAAAGACACTGCAAACAGACCTCTTTCGACAAGCTGTTGACCTGAGGAATCAGTGGAAAATGCCACGAGTTGTTATTGTTCCAGTGGTTCTAAGCTCAATGGTTGTCATACCAAAAACACTCACAACCGTCTGCATACACTTCAACTACACCAAAATGCATACATACAATTACAAAAGGCAGTTATTATTAATAGTTGCCGTATAGTGAGAAAGTTTCTCTCTATGGGGCAAAGCACTCTCCAAACACAAACACCAACCACTGCTCTACACACAAGAACAAACACAAAATGCATTCCGACCAATGCAAACACACTTACACCAAACGTGGAAACTTCACATCAGCACCCACATAACACACAATCACACATGAAAACACAGCACAAGAAATATACACGATACAATACAGTATATCTACAACGACACTCACACACGCACCGTCACCACATTCTCCCAAATAAACACAAAACACTACATAAAAAACAAACCCATCACAATACAAAATCATTATTTACACTACAACAGCACTCATACACGCACCACCCGCATTACATCGAAACGAAACACATAACACTCCACCCATTGCTCGGTTAACAAGCCTCACACAAATATCAACACCATCACCAACAGATATTTCAAAGCAAACACAAAACACTACAGCCATTGTAACACTAACCCGACTCACATATGACCAAATAACACACTACTCAAAACCGACGGACAACCCCCATTCGCTCATCGAACACGAAAGCGAACACAACACAATACAACACCAAACACACCACCTAAAAGGCGATGTCGCAAAACACAATAAACATACATACATTTATACACACTACAAGAACAAAAATTAAAAATATAAAATAAAAATAAAAAAACAAATATAAAAATTAAATAATGAACACCATTACAAATATACACGCACACTCATACACATTCTCCGATTCACATGATCGACTAGAACAGAAAATAAATAAAAATAAAAAACACAGTTTACCGTCACTTGACTATATCCGTGCGGTGAACTAAATCGGGCTCAGCTTTGATAAAAGAAGAAAAACAAGAAAATAATAATAATAAATTAAAAAAATATAAATAACATTAAATTTAAAAAAAAATTAATTTACTCCTTAATCTCTATTTTGAGGAATGTATTAAAATTTCTGGCATACATAATATTCGTTTTTTAAAGAATTTGAAAAAAATAATTATAAATTATGTTGAAAAACTACAATTTTTCAAAAAAAAATAAATTTTATACATGTCTATGCAAGTTTATTCAAAATAATAATAAAATATATTGTTCAGTTGCTTACTTATATTAACAATATTTGTGGTACATACTAATTAGTCCAGTAGCCATGTACATTCTACCTGGAATCAATTCCAAAGTTAACGAAAATTGGAGGGATTGTTTGGGGATGGTAGAGGGTGTGTTTGCTGAGTTTTCAAATACGAGGACCGTTTTCGGATTTTTTTTGGCTTTTTGCCCATATCGTCTAACTATGTGGTTTAGCGAAAATCCGCGGTCAAAAAAGGTCCAATTTCTGAAAATGTGAAAAAATGCAGAAAAATTCAGCTTTGGGCTATTAAAATTATATTTTCACACATATCTATGTATTATTACACATATTATGCATACCCCCTCACCTCTCCCCCTCCTTCTGCCAGAACCCCCTCAAGATGTGCTAATATTGCCTGTATGTTTGCATTCAGTGTGTCTATACTATATACATTCTTATTTGAAATTGCATCCCTCTTAAGAGTAAGTGCTTGTTTAATTTGTCACCAAATTCCTATTAACAATTTTATTCGTTAAGGATGAATCGACACATGAATAATGAATCGGCCATAGAGCATTGTGGTCCCAATTTTGTTAAACTACTTTTTTGCTGCCAACTCTAATGACCATTATGTTTGATAAGCAGCCATAAAGTGACAGTTTTCAAGTTTTAAACAGTTAAATGTTTGAGAAAACGCATGAACGTTAAAATTCTTAAATGATCTTTGAACATCCCTTAACAAAATCCTGAAGAGTCATAACAGATTATTTCATTCTAAAGTTTTGTTCGCAAAATATCTCAAAACTATTCGGATAAAAATATTCTTTTAATCGGGTTGGTAGGAAAAAAATAGGGACCACAATGCCATATGGGAAACTGCATTTCTATAATATTTAGTATATTTAGAAAGCATTCTGACAAAAACTTGCGTCGGATTAGTTTCCGACACTCATGTAGCGATTCCCCTAGAATCTAGGGCCTTGACTATATATCTAATATGAAATGTTTAATACTATGATAATACCCCAGGAGAGATTTGTTGCAATAAATAACTCCCTTACTGCATTTTTATAATTTTGTAGCAAATATAAATGCTCACTTTTTTTTTCTGAACAACTTTTTCGAAGCGTCAATAGTTTAGCTGAAAATGGCGAAAAAATAGTGCACCAAACAATAAGATTTTTAAAGAATATATACATGCCGGGAATTTTTTCGACATAAATGGTCAACTACGAAACTATAGTAAATCAAATTTGGAATATCAATGGTCCCAATTGTTTTGCCATTACAGTCAATATTTACGAAGATATGAAGGGGTAAATTATAATGCATTATGCTGATTATTAATATGTTTATTTCTGAACTGGTTAACATTTTTATTCAAAATTTGATATAATGTATGTATGTTGATGTTTATTGATATGCTCTAATGAGCGATTCAAAAACACAAACATAAAAAATTTACAAAAATTATATCATATAAAAGAAAAATTTCATAATTAAATTTATAATAGTGCCCAAAGTCAAACTGAGGTTTACGAAATTATCGAAAGATACAACAAAATTAAAGGTATTACTTAATTGAAAATAAAAATTAATTAGTTTCTACTAGCTAGATTAACGCACAAAAAGATAATAATAATAATAATAATAATAAATATAATATAATATAATAATAACAGTAATAATAGTAATTATAACAATAACAATAAATATATTATAATATAATAATAACAGTAATAATAGTAATTATAACAATAACAATAACAACAACGAGAACAATAATAATAATAATAATAACAATAAATATAATATAATATAATATAATAGTAACAATAAATATAATATAATAACAATAATAATAAAAAAAATAACAATACCATGAATTACCATATTAGCAACATCAATGATAACAATAACAATATCACAAAACAAAATCATTTGTTGAAATGTTTCACAGGATCAGTGTAAGTATTTGTCTCTTTTGTTCGAAATTAATGTACTTATATAACTTATATAACTATTTAATATAATGATATAATGTACATATATAACTATTTTCATCAAAAAATCCACCAACAAGAAAATAATTAAAAATATATTATTGACGTATACGTTTTTGCGCCTCATTTTTTTTGTTTTTGGCTAAGAGTGTCTGAACTATTGGCGCTACGAAAAAACTATAAACACTAACCATAAATGTGTGCATTTTTATTTCCTGCATTATTGCTCCTAACAACTTTTTCAATAAACTAAACGGTTGGGGAGATATCAAGGAACAAAAGATACTTATCCCCGTCAAAGAAAATGGGACAGGGGAGAGTAGATCCAAAGCGGTTTTCGTACTTCACGATTTTTTCATAAAGATGAGATTTTATTTTAAGTATGTACCTTGAAAAAGCAATTCACGATTTCTCCGTTAAATAAAGAGCGAAACTTTTTCTTAACACAACTTATAAACGACAAAATAGCGGCTAATTATGAGCCTAGTTTTAAAAAGTTTTATTGAGAAACAAAAAGTTGTTTCGCTAAGTTAACAACTTAGCACACCAACACATTTCTCCGTTGGATGAAGAGCGACGAAATATTTTTAAACACAACAAATTCACGACAAAATAGCGGCAAACTAAGCGACTTTTTTCGACCCGATTGGAAACTGTTGTTTCGCAAAGTTGATTGTCAACTTAGCAAAACAATATTTTTCTCCGTTGGAAGAAGAGCGACAAAATAGCTTCAAATTAGGCGCCTACTTTCGACCAGATTGGAGAATATTTCTTCGCTAACTTGACTGTAAACTTAGCACAACGTTGAATGAAGAACGACAAAATTTTTGTACATAACTATTTAATGACAAAATATCAGCAAATAAGGCGCCCACTTTCGACTCGTTTTCAAAAAGTTGTTGTACTAAGTTGACTATTTACTAAAAGTAAGGTCTATTTCGTTCAAATGGGCAAAACGGGCATAACTGTGTATCTTTGAAACCATACGAGATAGAACAAAAGTTTAAAGACAAAATATGTTCCTTTTTAAAAATAAACAAATTCAGTATATACAGGGTATGCAATTAACTAAATTAGTTGTTATTTCAACTTGTTTTTATTTCTATTTTAAAACTTAATTTATATTCACAAACATTATTTAGTACTGAGTAATAAAACAAAATAAAAACATTCAATTTTGTATAAACAAATTAAACTATTAAAACACAGTACAAAGTGTTTCATAAGTTTAACAGATTCACTCTAAAAATAATATTGTAACACAAGTTACAATATTAAAATAAGTTTGTTCATTTTAGCCACTTAATCACTTCACTGGTTATGTGCACAGATTCACCTAAGCATGCAATGTCTCGAGTAGGCAAGTTTTGGCTGAGGAGAAAGTTTGTGACGAAGTGGCCAACTGGTAACTCCATGTTACATTATTGGCACCGAGGTTTCCGGCTATGCTAGAGTGATCGGGTATCTAGTCCTATATCATAGGTCTGATTTCCCAGTTTTTGTAATAAATTTTGTATAACTGATGTTAATATTATATTGGGGTTTTACGTGATTGATTTGATAGTGCACAAAAAGTCAGTAAATATGATATATTTTCTGTTTTGTTGTGCTTGCATATGTTTCAAAGCTTTGACTATTACTGTGTGTTCCACAGTAAAAATGGTACATAATGGATGAATGCACAAAGAGTCAGTAAATATGAGATAGTTTTTGTTTTATTGTGCTTGCATATGTCTCAAAGCTTTGAGTATTACTGTGTGTTCCGCAGTAAAAATGGAACAAAATGAATGCAGTTTTTACGTTCTTCCGATTTCTTCACCGTAAATAGCAATCGGTGTATACACTATCTGATGCCTTGGATCCATCAGTATAAACGACTTTATTATTTGAAAAATATGGAAGATTAGTTAGATGTTCGCATAACTCGTCATTGTAAAGTTGAAGTGAACTGATTGCTTTTTTTCAAGCCTCAAAGTTTCGTTCGATGGAAACGTTTAGCTATTTTTATTGTTGCACAGTTGTTTCATAGCTGAAAAAGTTTTATGTGGATAAGGATCGTGTTTCTTTGTTGCATACAATAATAATTTAAAATCATTTACTGAAAAATTAAATAATGCAGAAATGAATTACTAAATAATAAAATAAAAGACAATAATTCAAGCATACGTTTCATAACACTTTATATAATTGTTTAAATAAAAATTATTAAGAAAGAAGTATGAAATAATTGTTTTCAATTCTTATTAATAAACTATGATTACTTTTTTAAATAAAATTGTTTAAATAAAAATTATTAAGAAAGAAGTATGAAATAATTGTTTTCAATTCTTATTAATAAACTATGATTACTTTTTTCATCGATGATGAATATATATATATATATGTAGGAATGTCCTCAGTTTTCATTCTGATGCCCTGACATATCTCAAACAACAGTTTTTAATTTTTTAATTATTTTATGGCAAGCAAATTTTCAAAAGCTTGTGAAATTAAAAACTGTTGTGAGATATGTCAGGGCATCAGAATGAAAACTGAGGACATTCATACATATATATATATATATATATATAGTTTTCATTCTGATGCCCTGACATATCTCAAACAACAGTTTTTAATTTCACAAGCTTTTGAAAATTTGCTTGCCATAAAATAATTAAAAAAATGTTATCTACAGCACGGTAGTGTGCAAGGCCGAGTTCAAGGGACACATTTGGACTTTTCACTACAGTGCTATTACTACAGGAAATATTAGAACACTGTTTAACCGCGAAATATCTTCTGAACGAAAAGAGCTACAGGTTAATGAGTTAACCGTTAAAAAGTAATTTCACTTCAAAAACGCAAAATTCACGGTATACGCCTTAAAACCATAAGTATGACCTATTATAATTATACGGTACTTCCAGATATCCTGTAAAGTTGATATTTTGCATACGGGTAGATCTAGTTCCCAAACCGACGGGAAAATTGCGAAAACTGGAAATCAACTTTAAACTTCGTTTTAATCAAATTAGCATTAGAACGCATATATTTATCTTATTCGTTGATATTTTTATAGAGTCCTATCTGATTGGATGACACTTAGGTACTTAAATATTGATTGTTTTAGACCATATCAGAGTTAAGAACCATGTAGAAAACACAATGAACTATATGATCCCTAAATATTTCTTTAACAGATGGTAATGGCAGTGGCTTGCTGAATACAACAGTTTTCGTCTAGTGTTTGGAGTTAAGCCATATTGTTTAAAATCAGTACTTCGATGGGTGGACATTGTGTGCAGTTGTTTTTTTTTGTAATTTTGTAAACATTATATTATATTCTCATTTTAACTTTTTTATTATATTTTGCATTATTTATTACTATTATTTTTAACCCGACTTCAAAAAGGAAGATGGTTCTCAATTCGTCTGTATTTTTTTTTTTAATGTGTATCACCTCAGAACTCCCTCATTTATGAACCGATTTTGAATTTTTTTTTGTTTTAAAGGGTTTGGTTTCCTATTGGTCCCATTGTCACCAAATCGCATTCTGATAAGGGTATGTCCGGGAAATCGAGGAAAATCCTCATTTTATATGTGATAACCGATATCTGCGAAATTTGGTTTTTTTTTTAAAGGGTATACTCATTCATAATGGGAAATTATGAAAATTTTTTACAAAAAAAAAAAACCGATCCTAAAAAAAAAAATTTGTACAAAAAAAAACAAAATACTTGTAAAAAAAACTGAAAATCTTTTATAGAAAAATGCAGTAAAAATTAAAAAAACGGATAAAACAAAAAGTTAAAACGGATAAAAAAATTCACTAAAAATTAGTTGGTCGTTTAGTAGGTCTACCCATATTTAAACAAATAAAATCAATTATAGAACTTCAAAGTCACTAAAAAGCGAGAAATAAAACCTATTTTGACAAAATGGAAACCCGACTTCTAAAATCAAGTATTCTATAATAAAAAATGCACTAAAAAGTAAAAAAATAATTGCATATTCTTGTGCCAATTTTAGTTAACCAAAGCAAAATTTTTTAAATTTATATGAACAATTATTGTTATTTTTGGAAAATCGGAAAAATACCCTCCAAAATTACGTTTTTCTGTTCTATATATGCTAGAAAGATGGAATTTTCACCAATAGACCCAAAATAATGTCAAATTAATAGAAAACTTCATTACCTCCATCGCAACCCCCCGAAAATGGGAAAAACATCCCTTAAACTGACCTTTTCACTTCTATTTATGCTAGAATGATACGGTTTTTTGCATTCGACGTGAAATTGCTTCAAATCGACGAGAAAAATCGGTAAACTTCAATTTTTTTAGTGCAACCCTCCGGAAAATCGGAAAAACCTACTCCAAAATTACTTTCTTCTGTACTTAACATGCTAGAAAAATGAAATTTTTATTAATCGACCCGCAATAACGTCAAATTAATAGAGTATTTTGAAAAATTTCATTACCTACATCGCAACTCCCCCGAAAAGGGGAAAAACTTCCCTAAAACTGACCTTTTCACTTCTATTCATGATAGAAAGATCGGTTTTTTTCCATTCGACCTGGAACAGGTTCAAAATAACAGAATTATTTGAAGGAAGAAAATTTTTCCAACACAACCCTTCGAACTTGGGAAAAACACCCCCAAAACCAACCTTTTTGTTCTATACATGCTACAAGATGCAGTTTTATGCAATCGACGCATACTTGCTACAAATAAGGAAGTTATTTCGATGGAATTTTCACCAATCGACCCGAAATGAAGTCAAGTTATCAGAATACTTTGGAAAATTTCATTTCCTACATCGCAAACCCCCCCCCCCCCGCCCTCCCGTTAATAAGGAAAACAACCGTAAAATTGCCACTTCACTTCAATTCTAGTTAGAGAGATGGGATTTTCCATTTAAAGTCAAATTGACACATTACATTGAAAAATTTCATTATCAACATCGGAAACCTCCGAAAATGGGAAAAACACCCCTTAAACTGCCTTTTTCACTTCTATTCATGTTAGAAAGATCAGGTCTTTTTCATTCGACGTGGATCGGGTTAAAAATAATAGGATTATTTTAAGAACGCAAATTTTTCCATCGTTACCCTTCGCAAATGGGATAAACACCCCTAAAACTACCCCTTTTCTTGTAAACATGCTAGGAAGATGTAGTTTTTTATATTCGACGCTAAAAAGCTACAAATTAAGAAAGTTACTCAAAAACTTAAAAACTTTCATCACTTCCTCCCCAAAAAAATCTGAAAAGCATCTCCGAAGCTGCCCTTTTAACTTCTATTCATGGTAGAAAGATGGAATTTTCACCAATCGACCCAAAATAATGGCAAATTAACAGAATACCACGAAAATTTCATAACCTACATCGCAATCCCCAAAAAGATGAAAAACACCCCTAAAACTGCCCTTTTCACTTCTTTTCTAGTTAGAAAGACCGGGTTTTTTTTATTCAACGTGGAACTAAGAGTAAAAAGAGTAAAGTATCGCGAAGAGTAAAGAAACGCAAGGCATACGCGAAGCGTAACAAAACTAAGGGAAAACTTACGAAATAAATTTCAACCAAATTTTTTCTTACATTTAATCAATTTACCCCTCAATTTTTTTTAGTTAATAGTTTACCGAGCTATTTACTTTGTAAATAGCTCGGCTCTTTAATAGGTTATCATCACTTTTTAAAGAGCAACTATTATATGAAGTCTAGAGCTATTTACTTTGTAAATAGCTCGGTCCTTTCTTCCATATCATCTCTTTTTAAGAAGGGACTATTGTATAAAGTCTAGAGCTATTTACTTTGTAAATAGCTCGGTCCTTACTCTCATATCATCACTTTTTAAGAAGGAACTATTACATTAAGGATTTTCCCGAAAACTCGGCCTTTTCTTACATTTATGTTTTTGGTCGGATAAATAATATTAAAAAGAACTCTAGGATTTTTCGAAATGATTTTCGATTTTTGCCACAATTTGGTGCAGACCGTCACCATATTAGCAACAAGTAACATCTCCTCGAAGAATAATTACAATTAGCCAATTCATACTGACGATGACTACTTTGTAGTCGTAATACGTATTTTTAAAACACAAAAAATTTTGATCTAGGAAATTGGGGCAAAAATCTAAATTTATTTTTAAATAAAATGTTGTTATTTCAAAAAAAAAGGTTTTGTTTCTTGGGCATTCAAATATAATTTTGTATTGAATGGGTCGTTACTTGACGAAAATCCATTATAATTATTAAATAAAACAAATATTTCAAATTTTCGTAAAAGCACATTGTTTGACAAGTTTCAAATATTTATTCTATTTAGTAATTAAAATTTAAGTCATACATTTTTTCGCAACGTAATAGCGAGATTGGCGCCATAAAAAATAGTTCCGATTTTATATAGGACGAATCTTCATAATAAATAAAATCTAAATCGATTTAAAACACTTGCCTAGAAAACCCTGTGAGAACCTTGTTAGAGCACCAAATCTTTATCGCGCATCACTTTCATTTTAATATTTTTACTGCCCAAAAAAAAAGAAGTTTTTCCAATATAAATGGCAACTTTTTTCATATATATTAGAGTTTCTAAGAAAATAAATTGTCAGAGTATTTTCCCTTCCTCTCGCAGAGATCTGACCACATTATATCCTGTATTTTTTTTGTCTTCGCAGAACTACCAATAAAATGATACGTCATCCATCAATTCGTGGGGCTAGAAATTGTATTTTTGAATACCGAAGTGTTTTCCCTGCTGCCGTATCAGGTTCCCACAGGATTTCCTAGGAAAGTGATTGACGTCGCTATATATACTATCTTTTCTGAATCTTTCATCCTCTATAAAATTAGAATCATTTATTACTGTCGCTGCAGTCGTACTAAAATTTGGATAAAAAAATATCAACGGGTTATTGTCTCCTACTTAAACATTGTTATTAAAAAGTTAAATATCTCCTTCGTTGTCATCAATGCACCTCTTCTTTCCCTCATTTTCTTCAAAATCTTCGTTTATAATTTCATTTTCTTTCATATTGAATCAATTAAGTGAAAAGTGAATTAAATTGACTATCTTTTACTTTGACACTTGGATTTAATTGCTAGCACTATAAAACAATCAATTGTGTGGAACATATATATATATATATATATATATATATATATATATATATATATATATATATATATATATGTATATAGTTAAAACCCGAAATGGAACTATGCCGTCGGTTTGTGGAAAGTCACAGCTCATCATGACCGTCAATTGGTGATGATGAAATTCTTACAGATGGGAAGTAACTATCATTAACCTTCTCAAATGAAATTGATGGTGACTTCCATATAGTCTAACAAACTAATGGTTTCAGAACCATTTCAACTTCCACTTCGTCAATTAACAGCATAAATACTTTGATTGCTTAGAACCTGAAGAGATGAATTACTGGTACATTGACTCAGCTAATCAGATCAACGGTACAGTGAAATATCCCGTGGAACTTGTATGTCCAGCCATAGTCTTCATTTTAAAGTGAGTGCACCAGGTTTGTTGCTGAGAATTTTCAACGCACGCAAAATATGTAATGGGACCAAACTGAAGATTAAGACTTTCCACAGGAATATTATAGAAGCCACAGTGTTAATTTACTCTGCGACCTGCGTAGCTGGTCTCTGTGTTCATGCCATCTGAGTATTCTTTTTATTTTTAAGATGCTTTTTCGTGTTGATTATTAGTAAAATCAAGTAGGGGCGCTAGGGTTGGCAGGTATTGCTTTTTGGAAGGTTTGTTTTTCGCATGGACAAATTAAATTTCATAAAATAATTTCTAAATAGCTATATCAATTTAGTTTTGCAAAATTTAAGTCTCTTCATTAGTTGTTATAAATTACAGAAAATACATCGATTTTAGATAGAAAATTAAACGCTGGTTTTTCGGAAAATTTTTGATGATCATATGGTTGGTTAGGGCACCTTTAATTAGGGCGAGTGATTAACGTGAAATATTTAGTTAAACCAGGATAAGTTCAAAGATGATACTTTATCACAGTGGCTAGCACTATCTACTTTACTATTAACTGAATATTTTTGATAAAACAATTGTTTTAATTCAGAATCACTGAAATATTAAGTGATTTTGGGCCTTGACTATACATACACACATATAGCTAGCAAAAAACTCGAGATAACGAAGTGTCTGATGAAAGTCTCTTTGGAGAAACGGAAAATCAACATCCCAATCGCAATAGGTATTGGTATACCAGCTAGTGAAATAAAACAGACAGAGAAGTAGGATATCATACAAAGTTAAATACATTTTACTCATAGAATAAGAATGATGGTAGGTGTCGTAAAAGAATGATCATAGTGAAATGAACTAATGTATGTACGATGTTCCTCTTTGATTTTTGAAACAATAATTAGATTTAATACTCATTTGATGAACCATATAATTATTAAAGTCAAATTAGCTTCAAAAAGCCGGTTTCAGGAAAGTTGCTCGGATCCGCATTTGTTTTAATCAGTTCATCTTGACGTTCTGAATATGACGCAAAATTTTGACGGTCAATCTCGTGAGGGTGAAAATTTAATTTGTTTGTATCTTTTTTAAACTAAAAATTTAAAAAATGACATTGATTATTATGGAGTTCTATATAACAAAATAAAACAAAGGAGCCTATAAACATTAAAATCGGTTTATTAGAATTCGAGGAAAAAATTCCCAAAGTTCAAAAAACGGAAAAAAATTAAATTTAAAAAAAAAATTGATTAATTTAATCAAGCTGTATTTTAATTACAAAAATATTATTTTATAATTAAAAACCGACAGATTTTAAACTGGTTTTATAAATAATATTAAAGAGAACTCTTAGATTTTTGCCCCTATTTCCTGGATACAAATTTTTTGTATTTTATAAATACATATTTCGACTACAAAGTAGTCATCATCAGTATGAATTAGCTAATTGTAATTATTCTGCGAGGAGATGTTACTTGTTGCTAATTTGGTGACGGTCAGCACACAGTTTTTTGGTATGTGCACAATTTATACTTTCTAAAAACCTACCTAATTGTTATGCCAACTAATCAACATCGATCACGTGTTAAGTGATTGGCCAAAGTTCGGCCAATGATGTTGAAGTATTGTACCACGTGATTTTGACAGTTCAAGATCTCAAAATTAATAGATTCCAAAGCCGACTTAAGAAACCAAATCGTTTAAATTTTTTCTAAATTGGTCTTAGCTTCAACAATTCAATCTTAATTCTGCCGAATCCCGCCGAACTAGATGCATTGCAGATTGTTTATAAGTAAATTAGCAATAGGGAAAAAGCATGATAACTCTCTAAAAAGCTATCGTATCGGAATATTTTTTTTTTAATTAAGGGTCTATAAAAAATCTATAAGTTAAAAGAAAATAAAGTTTATTTAAATAATTTCTTAACTGTTTTTTTTTTTTAATTTGTTTATACCGCGTTATAAACAAATTGAAAAATAATAGGTAGAAATACAGTTTAAAAAAATATTTTCTTTTTCATTTTATAGATATTTTTAAGACCTTTCATAAATAGAAATTTATTCATCTTAAATGAAATGTCCCTTTTTATTTACAAAAATCGGTGACCCGGGATTTAGTGAACTGTCGGGGGCCTAATTTTTTAAGGGCTAATATGGGGCACCTTATTTTTAACATATAAAATGAATACTTTGCCATTGTTAAAAAAAGTAAAGTAATTTTTACATTTTTTATTTTAATTTAAAATTTTTGCGTTTTTCGAACTTTGGTAATTTTTTCCTCGAATTCTAATAAACCAATTTGAATATTTATGGACTCATTTGTTTTCTTTTTTTGTATAGAATTGAATAATATTCGATGTCATTTTTAAAATTTTTAGTTTAAATAAAGATATTAAGAAAAAACGCTTTTTTGTTATAAACAAATTAAGTTTTGACCCTGTTCCGGCACGAGTCGCATCGTATAAATTTAGGATCATATTCAGGACGTCGTAGGATCATATTCAGGATCATATCATAGTCAGGATGAATTGATTTAAAAAAAAGTTGCGGTTCTAAGCAACCTGCATGAAAAATCCTAATTTGACTTTACTAAATAATAGTATGTACAAATAAAAATACACTGAATATCAAAAAAACTGAGAAATAAAAAACAAAACAGCATCGTAGCAGTTCGTTTCAGTAAATCACTTCTTGCTTAAGCATTGGGTGCATTCGTCTTGGACGTTCACACGCTTTGAGCGCTCACGCTTATAAGCACAAATTATTGGTGTTCATGTTGGCTTACGAACGCTTAGAATCGATCAGAAAATATCGTTCGTTTTGGACGTTGTGAGCGTTAGTTTTTTTATCAACATGGCGACGTTTTATTTTGTCGAAAGTAACAGATATAGTATACGTACCAGATTCTGAATCATTTAAATCGATAGAAAATAATCTGGGTAATAGTTAGCCATTTTTACTGATTTGTCAACGATTTTAATTTTAAGTAATTTAATAAATATGACAAAAGTTTGGTTAGCTTACGCTTACATAGCATTCGTTTTGATAAGTAGTAAGATTTGGCGCTCACGCTTTTGCTGCCCTACCTCTGTGGAGTAAGCGGTGTGAGCGCGAGGTGTACCTCATGAACTCAGCCACAAGTGTGATTTTTTGACACTCACAGCGCCAAGTCGAACGATGAAATCGACGATTGAGCGCGCTGAAAGCGTGTGAGCGTCCAAGACGAATGCACCCCTAATATTATTATTATGGCAAAAAATGAAATCCAAACTTGTTTATATCTGATTGTACAAATATAGGTCTTTAGTCGTGAGTAAGAAGGCGGTGATAATTTGTATTATCATGATTATAAAAGTTGTTGGTACAAATTCAAATTTATCATAATAATCGAATGAAAATTTTATGACCACAGATAAACCAGTAACATATGGTCACATTTCCATAATAAACCTTAATAATAATTTTTTTTTTCCGAATACGTATGACAAACTGTAGAAGACTATAGCGTATACTCCGACAAATTTCATTGTCATTGAATTTATTAATTAAATTAAATACTTATATGAAAAAATTAACTCGTCAACCAGGAATCGAACCTCGGACCTCTGGATAACTAGCCCAGTGTGCTTGCCTGTACACCAAAGACGATTGTGATGTGACAGCCAACTTTTTCATATTATTCTAATTTTTGTTTTATTTATTAGATAGTATTTACTTCTTTCTGAAGTGATTTGTTTATTAATATTTGTTTGTGTATACTTTCGTGTCCACATAACGTTGTTTGTCCAAATTCTTTTTCGAATACGTATGACAAACTGTAGAAGACTATAGCGTATACTCCGACAAATTTCATTGTCATTGAATTTATTAATTAAATTAAATACTTATATGAAAAAATTAACTCGTCAACCAGGAATCGAACCTCGGACCTCTGGATAACTAGCCCAGTGTGCTTGCCTGTACACCAAAGACGATTGTGATGTGACAGCCAACTTTTTCATATTATTCTAATTTTTGTTTTATTTATTAGATAGTATTTACTTCTTTCTGAAGTGATTTGTTTATTAATATTTGTTTGTGTATACTTTCGTGTCCACATAACGTTGTTTGTCCAAATTCTTTTTCGAATACGTATGACAAACTGTAGAAGACTATAGCGTATACTCCGACAAATTTCATTGTCATTGAATTTATTAATTAAATTAAATACTTATATGAAAAAATTAACTCGTCAACCAGGAATCGAACCTCGGACCTCTGGATAACTAGCCCAGTGTGCTTGCCTGTACACCAAAGACGATTGTGATGTGACAGCCAACTTTTTCATATTATTCTAATTTTTGTTTTATTTATTAGATAGTATTTACTTCTTTCTGAAGTGATTTGTTTATTAATATTTGTTTGTGTATACTTTCGTGTCCACCTAACGTTGTTTGTCCAAATTCTTTTTCGAATACGTATGACAAACTGTAGAAGACTATAGCGTATACTCCGACAAATTTCATTGTCATTGAATTTATTAATTAAATTAAATACTTATATGAAAAAATTAACTCGTCAACCAGGAATCGAACCTCGGACCTCTGGATAACTAGCCCAGTGTGCTTGCCTGTACACCAAAGACGATTGTGATGTGACAGCCAACTTTTTCATATTATTCTAATTTTTGTTTTATTTATTAGATAGTATTTACTTCTTTCTGAAGTGATTTGTTTATTAATATTTGTTTGTGTATACTTTCGTGTCCACATAACGTTGTTTGTCCAAATTCTTTTTCGAATACGTATGACAAACTGTAGAAGACTATAGCGTATACTCCGACAAATTTCATTGTCATTGAATTTATTAATTAAATTAAATACTTATATGAAAAAATTAACTCGTCAACCAGGAATCGAACCTCGGACCTCTGGATAACTAGTCACATCACAATCGTCTTTGGTGTACAGGCAAGCACACTGGGCTAGTTATCCAGAGGTCCGAGGTTCGATTCCTGGTTGACGAGTTAATTTTTTCATATAAGTATTTAATTTAATTAATAAATTCAATGACAATGAAATTTGTCGGAGTATACGCTATAGTCTTCTACAGTTTGTCATACGTATTCGAAAAAGAATTTGGACAAACAACGTTATGTGGACACGAAAGTATACACAAACAAATATTAATAAACAAATCACTTCAGAAAGAAGTAAATACTATCTAATAAATAAAACAAAAATTAGAATAATATGAAAAAGTTGGCTGTCACATCACAATCGTCTTTGGTGTACAGGCAAGCACACTGGGCTAGTTATCCAGAGGTCCGAGGTTCGATTCCTGGTTGACGAGTTAATTTTTTCATATAAGTATTTAATTTAATTAATAAATTCAATGACAATGAAATTTGTCGGAGTATACGCTATAGTCTTCTACAGTTTGTCATACGTATTCGAAAAAGAATTTGGACAAACAACGTTATGTGGACACGAAAGTATACACAAACAAATATTAATAAACAAATCACTTCAGAAAGAAGTAAATACTATCTAATAAATAAAACAAAAATTAGAATAATATGAAAAAGTTGGCTGTCACATCACAATCGTCTTTGGTGTACAGGCAAGCACACTGGGCTAGTTATCCAGAGGTCCGAGGTTCGATTCCTGGTTGACGAGTTAATTTTTTCATATAAGTATTTAATTTAATTAATAAATTCAATGACAATGAAATTTGTCGGAGTATACGCTATAGTCTTCTACAGTTTGTCATACGTATTCGAAAAAGAATTTGGACAAACAACGTTATGTGGACACGAAAGTATACACAAACAAATATTAATAAACAAATCACTTCAGAAAGAAGTAAATACTATCTAATAAATAAAACAAAAATTAGAATAATATGAAAAAGTTGGCTGTCACATCACAATCGTCTTTGGTGTACAGGCAAGCACACTGGGCTAGTTATCCAGAGGTCCGAGGTTCGATTCCTGGTTGACGAGTTAATTTTTTCATATAAGTATTTAATTTAATTAATAAATTCAATGACAATGAAATTTGTCGGAGTATACGCTATAGTCTTCTACAGTTTGTCATACGTATTCGAAAAAGAATTTGGACAAACAACGTTATGTGGACACGAAAGTATACACAAACAAATATTAATAAACAAATCACTTCAGAAAGAAGTAAATACTATCTAATAAATAAAACAAAAATTAGAATAATATGAAAAAGTTGGCTGTCACATCACAATCGTCTTTGGTGTACAGGCAAGCACACTGGGCTAGTTATCCAGAGGTCCGAGGTTCGATTCCTGGTTGACGAGTTAATTTTTTCATATAAGTATTTAATTTAATTAATAAATTCAATGACAATGAAATTTGTCGGAGTATACGCTATAGTCTTCTACAGTTTGTCATACGTATTCGAAAAAGAATTTGGACAAACAACGTTATGTGGACACGAAAGTATACACAAACAAATATTAATAAACAAATCACTTCAGAAAGAAGTAAATACTATCTAATAAATAAAACAAAAATTAGAATAATATGAAAAAGTTGGCTGTCACATCACAATCGTCTTTGGTGTACAGGCAAGCACACTGGGCTAGTTATCCAGAGGTCCGAGGTTCGATTCCTGGTTGACGAGTTAATTTTTTCATATAAGTATTTAATTTAATTAATAAATTCAATGACAATGAAATTTGTCGGAGTATACGCTATAGTCTTCTACAGTTTGTCATACGTATTCGAAAAAGAATTTGGACAAACAACGTTATGTGGACACGAAAGTATACACAAACAAATATTAATAAACAAATCACTTCAGAAAGAAGTAAATACTATCTAATAAATAAAACAAAAATTAGAATAATATGAAAAAGTTGGCTGTCACATCACAATCGTCTTTGGTGTACAGGCAAGCACACTGGGCTAGTTATCCAGAGGTCCGAGGTTCGATTCCTGGTTGACGAGTTAATTTTTTCATATAAGTATTTAATTTAATTAATAAATTCAATGACAATGAAATTTGTCGGAGTATACGCTATAGTCTTCTACAGTTTGTCATACGTATTCGAAAAAGAATTTGGACAAACAACGTTATGTGGACACGAAAGTATACACAAACAAATATTAATAAACAAATCACTTCAGAAAGAAGTAAATACTATCTAATAAATAAAACAAAAATTAGAATAATATGAAAAAGTTGGCTGTCACATCACAATCGTCTTTGGTGTACAGGCAAGCACACTGGGCTAGTTATCCAGAGGTCCGAGGTTCGATTCCTGGTTGACGAGTTAATTTTTTCATATAAGTATTTAATTTAATTAATAAATTCAATGACAATGAAATTTGTCGGAGTATACGCTATAGTCTTCTACAGTTTGTCATACGTATTCGAAAAAGAATTTGGACAAACAACGTTATGTGGACACGAAAGTATACACAAACAAATATTAATAAACAAATCACTTCAGAAAGAAGTAAATACTATCTAATAAATAAAACAAAAATTAGAATAATATGAAAAAGTTGGCTGTCACATCACAATCGTCTTTGGTGTACAGGCAAGCACACTGGGCTAGTTATCCAGAGGTCCGAGGTTCGATTCCTGGTTGACGAGTTAATTTTTTCATATAAGTATTTAATTTAATTAATAAATTCAATGACAATGAAATTTGTCGGAGTATACGCTATAGTCTTCTACAGTTTGTCATACGTATTCGAAAAAGAATTTGGACAAACAACGTTATGTGGACACGAAAGTATACACAAACAAATATTAATAAACAAATCACTTCAGAAAGAAGTAAATACTATCTAATAAATAAAACAAAAATTAGAATAATATGAAAAAGTTGGCTGTCACATCACAATCGTCTTTGGTGTACAGGCAAGCACACTGGGCTAGTTATCCAGAGGTCCGAGGTTCGATTCCTGGTTGACGAGTTAATTTTTTCATATAAGTATTTAATTTAATTAATAAATTCAATGACAATGAAATTTGTCGGAGTATACGCTATAGTCTTCTACAGTTTTTCATACGTATTCGAAAAAGAATTTGGACAAACAACGTTATGTGGACACGAAAGTATACACAAACAAATATTAATAAACAAATCACTTCAGAAAGAAGTAAATACTATCTAATAAATAAAACAAAAATTAGAATAATATGAAAAAGTTGGCTGTCACATCACAATCGTCTTTGGTGTACAGGCAAGCACACTGGGCTAGTTATCCAGAGGTCCGAGGTTCGATTCCTGGTTGACGAGTTAATTTTTTCATATAAGTATTTAATTTAATTAATAAATTCAATGACAATGAAATTTGTCGGAGTATACGCTATAGTCTTCTACAGTTTGTCATACGTATTCGAAAAAGAATTTGGACAAACAACGTTATGTGGACACGAAAGTATACACAAACAAATATTAATAAACAAATCACTTCAGAAAGAAGTAAATACTATCTAATAAATAAAACAAAAATTAGAATAATATGAAAAAGTTGGCTGTCACATCACAATCGTCTTTGGTGTACAGGCAAGCACACTGGGCTAGTTATCCAGAGGTCCGAGGTTCGATTCCTGGTTGACGAGTTAATTTTTTCATATAAGTATTTAATTTAATTAATAAATTCAATGACAATGAAATTTGTCGGAGTATACGCTATAGTCTTCTACAGTTTGTCATACGTATTCGAAAAAGAATTTGGACAAACAACGTTATGTGGACACGAAAGTATACACAAACAAATATTAATAAACAAATCACTTCAGAAAGAAGTAAATACTATCTAATAAATAAAACAAAAATTAGAATAATATGAAAAAGTTGGCTGTCACATCACAATCGTCTTTGGTGTACAGGCAAGCACACTGGGCTAGTTATCCAGAGGTCCGAGGTTCGATTCCTGGTTGACGAGTTAATTTTTTCATATAAGTATTTAATTTAATTAATAAATTCAATGACAATGAAATTTGTCGGAGTATACGCTATAGTCTTCTACAGTTTTTCATACGTATTCGAAAAAGAATTTGGACAAACAACGTTATGTGGACACGAAAGTATACACAAACAAATATTAATAAACAAATCACTTCAGAAAGAAGTAAATACTATCTAATAAATAAAACAAAAATTAGAATAATATGAAAAAGTTGGCTGTCACATCACAATCGTCTTTGGTGTACAGGCAAGCACACTGGGCTAGTTATCCAGAGGTCCGAGGTTCGATTCCTGGTTGACGAGTTAATTTTTTCATATAAGTATTTAATTTAATTAATAAATTCAATGACAATGAAATTTGTCGGAGTATACGCTATAGTCTTCTACAGTTTGTCATACGTATTCGAAAAAGAATTTGGACAAACAACGTTATGTGGACACGAAAGTATACACAAACAAATATTAATAAACAAATCACTTCAGAAAGAAGTAAATACTATCTAATAAATAAAACAAAAATTAGAATAATATGAAAAAGTTGGCTGTCACATCACAATCGTCTTTGGTGTACAGGCAAGCACACTGGGCTAGTTATCCAGAGGTCCGAGGTTCGATTCCTGGTTGACGAGTTAATTTTTTCATATAAGTATTTAATTTAATTAATAAATTCAATGACAATGAAATTTGTCGGAGTATACGCTATAGTCTTCTACAGTTTGTCATACGTATTCGAAAAAGAATTTGGACAAACAACGTTATGTGGACACGAAAGTATACACAAACAAATATTAATAAACTTAATAATAATATTTAATCAATAATACACCTCCCTGGTGTATGGCTTTGTAGCCAGACAACTCTCATTCGATTACTATTTTAAATTTAAATGTTTACTAACCACTTTCATGGTCATGATAATAAAAATTTTTGCCGCCATATTACTCACGACTAAAGGGTTTAAGTGAATGCTATTTTATTTTACTACCTACACTAACGGTGACGGTTCCGTGTATGATCCCTTATAGTTATCATTAATTAAATGGAATGACGCAATACAAATTAATTCTCTTTCGAATAGCGTAATCTGTATATTTTTCAAATAAAATTTAAAAATGGAAAAGATTTTTTTAAGCGTTGCAATTGATTTTATGTTTATAGTGTTTTGATCGAGACAGTAGTGAGCTAAGTAGGTACACTAGCTTCGTAGATTATATTTTATACTTTTTTTTGTCGAAAATTTAGTTTAATTTATTATTTTTTTATGGCTTGAAAAAATATTATACAGTAGAACCTCGTTATGTCCAAATTCGAGAAAGTAGAAGTTTCGACTTATGAAGGTTTTTGTGTCGGCGTCATTTGATAATATTGACCCAGGGCTGCGTCAACTTAAGGAATTTCTTCGGAATTTCTTCTTTGAAAATAGATCTTCATCAGCTTTTATCTTAGTAATGTTTATAGCGACCTGTGGCCACAAGAGTGACTACGGACAGATATATTTTTCATATATTTGTTTACTAGTGATCACAGTTTTAGTCTGATATGCTTTAGTATTTGAAAGATTAAGTTCATTTATCATTATAATAGGTCAAAGGAAAGGGGGACTGTAGAAGAGGATGAAAACACAAAATTTATAATATCTCTTTTAATATTAGAAATAGTTTGTTAAAAAATTATCAAGCGTAATCCTGTGATTAAAAATATCATTCTGATTTTGGAGAGATGATAATCACGAAAATCATTTAGTATCCTGTCAACAACAAAATTTCTATCTTTTTTTGTATTGAATGGGTCATTACTTGACAAAAATGTATTATTACCATTAAATAAAACAAATATTTGAAATTTTCATTTTCATTTCGGAAGAAGGAACTGTGTTCCAAAACTAGTCAAATAAAGTGATTTTACGAAATTTTCAAATATTTGTATTATTTAATAATTAACATTTCAATCTATAGAAAATATCTATTATTACATTTCTTAATAAGATCTAAGCAATTATGATACACTTTTTAAAAATCTTAAACTGATCTACTCCATTATCTGCAGAAAATTCATTTAAAAAACAAAAAAAAAATCAAGAAAGCTTGATGATAAGTAACCCATCATTTGTCTATTTTACGAATATTAAGAGAATAATTCAAAATTTTAGGTATGGTATCAATGAATTGTAGTATAATTCATTTATTACAACAATACTCGTGTCAAATTTTTCCAGTAGCTAATATTAAGAGAAAACTTTGTGTCCCCTTCTCTCTAGCCCCCATTTTCCCGCGTCTGATTATGTCAAAGAAATTGACTTATGAAATATAAAAAGCACGTCACACACATAGTTGCATTATGTTCAACCTAATAATTCACGAGGCCGAGTGGTACAGTTGGTTAAGGCACTATACTCGGAACTGGGAGGTTGCTGGTTCGATTCCCAACGGCGGCATTTTTGTCAATTAAATTAATAAAAAAGAAAACGTTAATGGGGCGGTTAATTAACTAAATTGTCGGCGTATGGACAAGAACGAAAGTAACCGGCTATGCTTGGGAAGGTTTTCTGTTGTTTTCTTCCACAAACTCCAGATGAACATCGGCATAGTTCCAATCAAAGCTGACTAGAAACCTACCAATTCCTAGCCTCCATACAGTTTCTTTGTCCTGGACCTCACATCCACTGCTACTACTACTACAACCTAAAAGTGCAGTATCCAGAGCGCGTGCAGGCACGTATAAACATATATACCATACTACTACTACTAAATTACCATGTCCTGTCGGACGTTGGCTAACATGGCTTTCCATGAATCACGATTATAGGCCATGTGAATTAGTTCAGAAATCGATAAGTTCTGAATGTCGAGGGACTTTATTAACATTTTTCTTTTGCGTCCTCTAAAAGTACTAAATGTTCTGCTGTCTAATCACATGATCCAAAAATAGCAATTGCCTTAATCTAATTGTACTTAATAAAAGTCTTTTAACACCAATACTATTTAATACTGTTTCATTGGAGATATGTTCAGTCCATGATATTTTTTTAATTCTACGCCAGATCTACATCTCAAATGCTAGCAACGCTGACTGCATTCGCTGTGATATTGTCTACGATTCGCAGCCGTACATTAACACAGACCGTATGTAGCATTTTATCATCCTCACCTTTGTATTAACACTAATATTGTTGTTCGTAAGTAATGATTTTAAATTACCAAAACTTTGTTTGGCCATAAATATCTTATTTTTAATTTCCCTATGACTTTTCCCATCACTTGTCACTATTTGACCTAAGTTTTTTTGTTGGTGAACTTGTTTCATATCATTATTATTTAATTTTAAATTTAAAGTGATGTTGGAGCTTTTGGATACAATCATAGAGACTGTCTTTTTAATATTTATTTCAAGGCCATAAAGTTGCACTCGTGTATTAAGTTCGTTTAATAAACACTGTAGATCTAGTTCATTACTTGCAATTAAGGAAGAGTCATCTGCATAGCGTAAATTGTTTATTACATGCCCATTTGTATACCATAATTCTCATTTAGACCACGAAAAACCATTTCTGAGTATAAATTAAAAAGATCGGCTGACATCACACATCCTTGTCCTACACCGCGTTCAATATTTATAAACTTTGTTTTATTATTACCATTTACTCGAACAGCTGTTTGTTGACTTATATTGTTTATTATTCTAATGCTTTATGATACACAACATTCTTAGTTTTATTTTCTAGCGACTTTATCAATTGTTGGCGCATTAAAACGTCTTGCGTGTTGTCCTGCAGGCGTCTTATCGGCTCTGATGATAAGCGGTCGTGAATATGCAACCAATTCGTTGTGCTGATGGAAAAACATTTGGAGATGTTCCACAATTGGTCTTTTCACCGATGTGTTGTGTGCACAACGCTAATCGTCTTGTCTTGCTGAATCGCCCATAAAATAAATTTGCAAAAATTTGAAGTCACTATCCCGCGTTCGCAAAAAGAATCCTGTTAGATGATATATTTGACCCTGAATCTGCAAAGGTAAACAGATAATAAATAGATGTAATATAGGATATTGTATAGCGAATTGTTGTTTACCACCATGTGGCGCTCCCATTATGGGGCTTCATTTTTAAACTTAAACGCCTTTCAATATTGACACACAACGTTAATTGGTCCAATAGCAATGATTTGCTGTGAACTGTAATCGATTTCCACATTATAATTAAATGCAGCTCGATTTTGGTTAAACGCAACATTTCTATGTTGTTGATTTCGATTCCATCGATTCCGTTCAACTTCAGGAGCTAAAGCAGCTTAGCGAATTTCCTAAGAATACATAAATCACTCTCTATGATATCTGATATGATTTTAGTATTTGAAAAAATTAAATTTATTAATAGCCAAAATAGAACGATATATTATTATATAAACGACAATCAAAATTGACATTTCAAAATTAAAACAAAGTTTTATAGAATTAATAAAAATTTTTTAATAAAATTTCATCCAAATCGGTCCAGCCGATTAGGACCGGGTCCAATTGTGAATTTAAACTATTCTCGAATCCACTGGACCACACAAAAAATTTCATCAAAATCGTTCCAGTCTTTAAGGAGGAGTTCAGTCACATATATATAGAGCACGGTAGTGCGACAGGCCGAGTTTAAGGGGTTTTTTGCCTTCGCGCTTACAGTACTTTTACTACACGAAAATTCAGAGCCGATTTGACCTCAAAATATCTCCTGAACGAAGAAAGCTACAGTGCTGGTTTTTCGAATATAAGCTACTAAGGGAATTATAAGACAACTAGTTTTTGCTTTTCGTCAAGAAATAAACGGTTAAAACGGGTACGCCCACAATTTTCAGTAGACAGGATAAAAACGTAGGGCCTACACCATATATCCTTTAATGATAATATTTGGCATATAGTTAGGTCTAGTACCCAAGGCACCGGGAAAATTATGAAATCACGAAATTTATATCGGGAAATGGGAAAACTTTTCCTTTTGTGTTTTGAAAATATTAACATGGGAAATATTGCTGCTCTATGATTGGTCCATATTTCTATATTTATAGTAAAATGTTAGCACATACCACTGGTGAGAGGTGTGTGCGATTTTTTAAAACTTTGTTGCTCCACTTCCAGAAATGCTAGAATGGTGCGGTATTTTGCTAAACACCGTGATCACTGGAAAAAGTACCGCAGCAAGAGCCCGGAGTCAACCAATCAAATTACAGCAATTGTTACACATAAGATGCATATAATACAAACACATAAACTATATTTTGACAAAATGGAAACCCGACTTCAAAAATAAAATATTCTATAACAAAAAATGCACTAAAAAGTAAAAAAATAATTGCATATTCTTGTGCCAATTTTAGTTCACCTAAGCAAAAATTTTTAAATATATATGTACAATTATTGTTATTTTTGGAGGCGGTGTCAGCATAGAGAAATTCACATAATTTTTGGACACCGCCTCCAAAAATAACAATAATTGTACATATATATTTAAAAATTTTTGCTTAGATGAACTAAAATTGGCACAAGAATATGCAATTATTTTTTTACTTTTTAGTGCATTTTTTGTTATAGAATATTTTATTTTTGAAGTCGGGTTTCCATTTTGTCAAAATATAGTTTATTTCTCGCTTTTTAGTGACTCTAAAGTTCTATAACTAGTTTTATTTATCTAAATATGGGTAGACCTACTTAAACGACTAATTTTTAGTGAATTTTTTTATAACACATTTTTTTTTTTACCCGGTTTTTTTTTTTTTTTAATTTTAAGAGCATTTTTTTATAGCAGATTTTCAATTTTATTTACATGCATTTTGTTTTTTTTTGTAAAAATTTTTTTTTTTGGGGTCGGTTTTTTTTTTGTAAAACTTTTTTTTTTACCCGTTTTTTTTTTTTTTTTAAATTTTAAGAGCATTTTTTTATAACAGATTTTCACTTTTATTTACATGCATTTTGTTTTTTTTTTGTAAAAATTTTTTTTTTTGGGGTCGGTTTTTTTTTTTGTAAAAAAATTTTTTGAAGTCGGTTTTTAAAAAAATTTTCTTATTTTCCCATTATGAATGAGTATACCCTTTCAAAAAAAAAAAAAAATTTCGCAAAAATCGGTTATCACATATAAAATGAGGATTTTCCTCGATTTTCCGGGGATCCCCTCATCAGAATGCAATTTGGTGCCAATGGGACCAATGGGAAACCAAACCCTTTAAAACAAAAAAGAAAAATTCAAAATCGGTTCATAAATGTTGGAGTTCTGAGGTGACACACATAAAAAAAAAAAAAAAAAAAAAAAAAAAAAAAATACAGACGAATTGAGAACCATCCTCCTTTTTTGAAGTCGGGTTAAAAATATAAAATATCTCTCTTAATATTAGAATAATTAGAACAATTTAAACATAAAAAATTACCTTTTTATTCCCAGTTTATGTAAATATACATGGTATATTAAGTTATGGTATGATATGGGTATAAAATAAAAGGGCTTGATGAACGAAACACAGTATATAAAGTGACGTTATTCGAAATCCAATATGACGGCCGCCACCAATGGATATTTACAATTTCCACATTAACCACTATGTTATGGGTATCAAATGAAAGGGCTTGATGAGCAAAACACAATAAGTAAAGTGATGTCATTCTAAATCCAATATGGCGGCCGCCGCAATGGCGAATTATAATTTTCACATTTTAATTCCAATGTAATGGGTATCAACTGAAAGTGCTTGATGAGCAAAACACAATAAGTAAAGTCAAGTCATTCTAAATCCAATATGGCGGTAGCCGGAAATGGAGATTTACAATTTCCACACTAATCCCTTTGATATGGGTATCAAATGAAAGGGCTTGATGAGGCAAACAAATTAATTATAGTGACGTCATCCTAAATCCAATATGGCGGCCGCCGAAAATAGCGATTTATAAATACCACATTAACCCCTATGATATGGGTATCAAATAAAAGGATTTGATGAGCGAAACACAGTATATAAAGTGACGTTATTCTAAATCCAATATGGCGGCCACCGCAAATTGAGTTTTTTAATTTCGTCATAAACTCCTATGATATGGGGATCAAATGAAAGGGCTTGATGAGTGATATATATATATATATATATATATATATATATATATATATATATATATATATATATATATATATATATATATATATATATATATATATATATATATATATATATATATATATATATATATATATATTTGTATATATATATATATATATATAAATATATATATATATATATATATAAATATATATATATTTATATATATATATATATATATACCTTTCAAAAAGTAGTAATATCCGATCAAAAACAAAAATGTAAAAAAGGGCCGATTTTGCGGGGATATCCTTAATGTATAATAGCTGCTCCTTAAAAAGTGATGGTATGAGATAAACGACCGAGCTAATTACCAAGTGTGAGTGAAATGAATATAAATTTCTTATGTAAGTTTTTCCCCCTGATATCAATTTCGGGTACTGGTTTGTGTCATTGTTATGGATATGTGTGATTACATTATCGAGAAAGAAAAGCGCTAGACTATTATCAAAGAAAAGTTTTGAATTGAGTGTGCAAAAATAAATTTTATGGTAAAATCAATTGTATACTATTCGGAAGGCAATACAATAATAAAATATGTATCATCTAGATTTTCTCTTGATGAAATTAGAAAATTCCCTGAAATTAAGATATGCAGGACGATTCATTGCATTTCTGTATTTCTATACATTGGTAGCCCTAAAAAAGGGTGTTAGAAAAAAATTCGTTCGTCAGAGTTGATTTAATATGATTAACAAATCATTAAAATCTATTATTTTTAAATTTAAAACCTTCAAATGTTTTCATACAAAACAAAAGTATGTTTTTCCGTTAAATACAAATCTGTAATAAAAATATTGATTTCCTTTAAAAACTTTTTGGTTTCCATTAAAATTTTGGCTGACTTCGGTTTGCCCTTGAAAATTGGTTTCAATGTCAAACATAAAGTCATAGTTATTTGACTCCCTAAAAACCTTGGAACTTTTGCCTGAAAGCTTTATTTCAATCTCACTTACTTCACGAGATTTTGTCCTGGACTACTGGGGACATTAAAATGATAGTGCATTAAATGATCTACATATGATATTACTTACATAAGACAAAAAAAGTTCGTTATGCAGGTGCTGCGTCAACCTAGCGAATTTCCTTAGAATACATCCTACATCCTACACAATCACTCTCTAGCGGTCATAATTTTAGTGTGATCAAAATGAAATATAATATCTGATGACTTTCAACGAAACGACAATCAAAATTGACATTTCAAAATTGAAACAAAATTTTAATATGATAGTTATCTAATAGAAGTAGAGTTTCTATGGAGATGACGAAATCAACACAAATGTTAACCAACTCCAAAAAACGGAGGCGATTATATGTTCGACTGTAAGGTAATGTAACAACTAACTGACTTAAATGTTTAAATACCCAGTATATACTGAGTTGTAAATTGTTAACATTCTGCGTATTCGAAATGTTACCAATTCTTTCCGAGGGACATATAATCACAAATTATGAGAATCATATTAAGTTTATGAAAATCTTTTTCAAACAAAACTTGTCAATTTTAAAAAGAAGATTTTTGTTAACAAATTTTTGTCTATCTGTTACGGTTTCAAAGATGATACCCCCCCCCCCCTCGAGCGATGGAATACACGTTCTAATAGTTTCAAATATAAGCAGTTTTGCCGAAATATAGTCCGATTTTGCCCATTAACGAACTTGCCCTTACTTTCTTGCTCTAGAACACATTTAAGCTCGTTTTCTCTTTTCGTTCTTGGATTATCGTGTCCACATACAGACAGACGGACATGCAGAAATGGCCAAATTTTATGAACACATATACCAAACATTCATGCCTACGTTCTATATTTTTAAGCGTTACAGTCGTCATCAAACTTAATATACCTTGTACATTTTCATATACTAAATTATACGTAATAGGTTTGGGCAAGAATTGTCTTTTGGATTTGTAAAGGTAAATGATAGTTATAATAAATAATTATTATTTAAATAAATAATAAATATGTATGAAAGATATAATTGATCTTTATTGATTTGATTTATGAAATATTATTTTTATTTATATGTAAATTACCATGGTTGTAAACATTCAAAGCAACCGTGATAATAGAGGAAAGTTATAGTTGTTATGTAACAAATAAAAATGATGAACAAAATTATAATAATAATTTAATGAAGAAGCGATACCGCTACAGATTAAATCCGTAAATTGTTATTTGTAGCTTTTGAATATAGTGACTTTTTGTGGTTTTTGAAGTCGGATGAATTTTTTTTTAAAGTTTTTTACAATAAAATATATTTCATGTATTCGTGTAAAACAAATACAAAATATTAAATATCTCTCTTAATATTAGAATAATCGAAAAATGTATATGGCGTAAACTTGTAGAAAATCTAGTTTGCTACAATTCATTACCTGATCATTTTTCTCCAACTCTAATGGAAACCAAGATATTTAGAATTTTAACTTTGAATCTTTAATTGTAAATATTTCTGTAAATATTAGTGTAACAGAAAAATGATAAGAAACAAAATTGCAGTAAAATTTAGTATCTACAACTTAACTCCTGATAAATTTTTCGATTTTTCAATTATTAAGGGAGATAGTAAAATTTTGTGTTAACAAATGAGCTGTTAGGGCCAACGCACACCCAAAGAGTCAAATTGCTTTAAACAGTGTTAATTAGCCTAACACTGTTTTGTTAAAATAGAACATAGAAAATTACATTGCATACGCACAGTGATAAAAAACGTTTTGTTTTGACTAATGTAATTTCCTATGTTACATTTTTAACAAAACAGAGTTAGGCTGATTAACACTGTTTAAAGCAGTTTTGCTCTTTTGGTGTGCGTTGGCACTTACTGATAAAATTTTTGCTATCGTCAAACAAAAGTAACTCTCTTACGCGCTTCGTTTGTCACTATTGTCGAGAATTTTCGTAAGAGAAAAGTTGGGCGCCTCGTCAAAAGGAGGCTACTGACAAATTTTGGCCTGTTACTGATCATTAATAAAAACCATGCTGTACTGTGGACTATACATTTTCGTTCGCAAATGATTAAGTGAAAATAAATTATCGTCGACAATTCTGCCCTTTAACTCTTGAGTGGATTGTCATACAGAATAATGAATAGTAAACCTTCATGAAAAGAAATCATATGGTTATTGGAAAAGAATGCCATGTCATATCTCAGTCGAAGACAGATTATTATGCTCTTTAATCGAAGCGCGTAAATTTAGAACTTTACCAGTTAATGTTTCTTGGACAGCAAGCTACATAATATCTAAATGTAAGAAAGCCAATTTGACATCTGGTTCTTCAATCGGTGTAGAATCTAAAAATTTTTTTTACTGGACACGATCTTGTCAAATCTTTGATTCGCGAAATCAAGTATGGATGGAAAAATATTGTGCGTAATTTATTCAATTTTATCTTCACTGATGGATGACCGAGATGATAGATAGCTTTCCAGATATCCTCAAGGTCTTGATCAGGAATGGAATTTCTAAGTTGATTCCAAGAAATCTTCACATACACCGTATACATAAAATTTGAAACAGTATGGAGTTCAAATTTATATTTAGGATTATTTAATAAGTTATGAAGAAGAGGATCAAACTTCTGGTGATCAGAAATTTGTCCAGTCAATACCTGAAGAAAATGAAATTGTATTAATTCGAAACAAATAATCGACCGGAATATTTTCTAAATTGGCAAACAAAGTTGAAGTGAGCTATCTCACGACTTAGTAAATTTTCATTACGATAATTAATAGCATTTACTAAAGGTTTGTGTACTGATAGAATTCATTTCAGTAAGAAAAATTTTTTTAAACCAAGAATTTTTGACTCTCATCATGAGAAAATTATCTTAACAAAAGATAAACTGACTCTTGACTCAAGAATCTCGAAGTTCGAAAACTGAAATGATTATTTCTTTGGACCAATTTATGCTAAAATTTATATCAAATTTATTCAATTTAATGTATTTGAAAGGTGATTATTTAATGTATTTGAAAGGTGAAGTTCGTTAATGGGTATAACCAGAGGGGGATGAACGTTTAGAGGGGGTGGGGAAACGCAAAAGTTGGCATATCTCGAAAAATCGAAATATTCAAAAAATTTCTAAGAAGTAAAGTTGTAGGTACTAAGTTTTACTGTATTTTTGTTTGTTATCAATTTTTCTTGTACACTAATATTTACAGAAATATTTACAATTTAAGATTGAAAGTTAAAATTCAAAATATCTCTGTACACATTAGAGTTTGAAAAAATGATAAGGTAATGGATTGTAGCAAACGAGATTTTCTACAACTTTACTGCTTATACATTTTTCGATTGTTCTAATGTTAAGAGAGATATTTTATATTTTGTATATTCTTATATCTTTATACCCCCTCCCCTCTCCCTTTCCCTTTGACCTAAGTCATTTTATTATTTAAATTGGCCTTGCAAATACCAAAATCATATCATATATATTTCATTTTGATTATACTATAATTGTGGCCTCCCGAGAGTAATTTATTTATTCTAAGGAAATTCGCTAAGTTGAAGCGGCTCCTACGTAACAAATTTTTATTTATTTTTTTATAAGAAAAATCCTTTTTTTAACAAGAATTTTATTTTCTTGACTAAACAGTCACAAGAGTATTTGGCCAAGAAAGACTCTCTTAGGCCAAGACTAACAAACACTAATTTAAAAAATTTTAACACCGTTCAAGAATTTTAGTTTCTTTGCTCAACTAAACATATGTTTTTGGTTCGACTGCGTAGTCTTGAATGAAAACAAATATTTCGTTATTGAAGCAAATATTTGGAAGAAAATATATTTTCTTGAAGAAAGAAATTCCTTCTATCAGTGTGGTTAGTCTGAATAAAAAATTTATATTTTCAATTTACTCTTAATTTTGTTCTCACATTTATTCAATCCCAAATATTACCTTTCATTACATAATTGCACTGACAATTAAGCTGCAGAAGTTTATAATTTAAATTTCTCCTTTTAAATTTCTGTACATCCACGCACACATACTTTTATACTGAACATACACATGTAGTTAGTTGATAAATTAATGGTTACAGTTACTCTTCATAAAACAAACATGAAGTATTAATATTTGCATTTCGGATTATCTTTTATCGGTCAGTTTGCAGCACAATTTTACAATTTTACATACAGACATTGATACTATGTACCAATATACATTTTATATGAACGTTGCGTATTAGTAACAATATAATATATATATATATATATATATATACATATATATATATATATATATATATATATATGTATATATATATATATATATATATATATATATATATATATATATATATATATATATATATATATATATATATATATATATATATATATATATATATATATGTATGTATATATATGTATATATATGTATATATATGTATATATATATATATACCATTCGTATAGTATTACAACAGTTCTAGTAGACAGGAATTCCATAACACGGTATATAATTTTAATTGGAAATATGATTGAGCTGCAGGGTTTTGGTTTTACAGTATTCCTATACGGTGTAAGTACATTTGTGTCAGAGTACCCTGTTAATGTACACCGGTTTCTCCATGAACAAAAGGGTTATGTATAAATGAGATATGGATTATTACTTTCTTGATTTCATGACGATTTTCTCTCTTAGGGCATTGTTTGAAATCTGAAAAAAAGGTAACATGTCGAGTTTAAGACTGGAAGTTTCCGTTTTATTGCAAGTTAACGTAGTTCTGCATTTAATCTTCGCAAATGGCATTGTGTTTTCTTTAAGGATGTTCCAGCATGAAACCATTTTTCGACAGATTTTGTAAATTTTTTCACAGGCTAAAAATAACGTTTTTTAATAAATCTTAACGTTTTCTAATAAGTTTCAGAATTTTTGACCGTTAAGAACGCGAGATTATGAATAACAAACTCGACAGAATTAAAACAAAAAAACTAGGATAGTAAAGATAAAATATTTATTCAATATATTTTTTTTTCAATCGCGTTGTACCGTTTTATTTTCAAAATATAGTAGTTTAAATTTGTTTTTCAAAATTACATTAATTTGTACAAATGAATATTGAATATATGTATGTGTTGTGTATGTGTGTATATGTATTTGTTCTATAATAAAAGCAATCCGATTTTTTGTCCTAATTATATAAGACAGTGTTGGAACTACCTTAAAATAACATACACAATGGAATATAATATACAAAAATGGATGGATACCAACAATGTCTTCATATAAATTATTGATAGTCAAGAAAGATGTGAATATTCAGACGTATTACTAAAATGTTAAATTAAGTAACCTGCGTTACTATAAGATAATCGAAAGGCAGCCACACTACAATAATTATAATTGATGTATAAATTGATTGATTGATTGATTAATATCAGGGAAAAAAAAAACTGTTGCACTTCGACCCTATGGTCCATTGTGCTCCCCTTTTTACCTCAATCTGACGAGACTCGCTTCTCCCATATGTTGGCAAGAGCCTGGAGCTTGCTTATCAGGTCCTCCCGAAGGTTCATTTATTCGGGGTGAGATGCACCGAATATCCTGTATCTGCTGTAACCCAGAGGTTCGCAGTCAAAGATTATGCGCCTGGATGTTTCTTCCTCCTCGCCACACAATCTGCACATAATGGAGCCGTTATGGAGTCCCATTGAGTGCACATGCTTCCTCATGGGATAATGCGCGGTAATGAACCCGGTAACCCTCCGCAGTTGCATCCTGTTCAGCCTGAGTGCATCGAGAGATAACCTCTTTGTTGCACTCTGAAGCAGTACCTTCCCGAGCTCTTGCCGCGGTACTTTTTCCCAGTGATCACAGTGTTTAGCATTTGACCACTCGTTGATCACTTGTTTACATGCAGTCTTTGGAATTCCTAAAATAGGCTCTGGGCCTATAAATGGCATTCCGACTATCTTCTTTGTTAAGGTATTGTAAGAAGCATTGTAAAATGCCCACTCTATGTCAAGAAAAACGCACAAGGTGGTTTGTTTCCTTGCGAGTCCCTCCTCAATCCTGTATATTAGGTTGTGGAGGGCTAATTCACAGGATTTTTCCACCTGATACGCGTGTTGGTTGGCATGAAGCGGATTTCTTGACGGATGGCATGAAGCGGATTTCTAGCGGATGCCCCCTGAGTCAAATGAAATCCTATTAGTCGTTACATTATTTTCAGTAGAAACGACCACAAACTAATTGGTCTAAAGTCCTTTCCCGTGGAGTGGTTAAGCCTCCCCGGTTTTGGCAAAAAGATCACTCTTACTGCCTTCCATACTGTTGGGATCAGTGGTGCCAGACTCGATTTCTTAAAAAGCGGTAGATCCACCAAAATAAAGCGGTCGATTAAGAAAAAAAGCGTTAGATTCAAAAAGTTGTATTTTGTATATAGAATATATATTATTTTACCATTTACATGCATAAAAACTTTGTTTGAAAACTGTTAACATGTACGTCTGTTACTGTAACGTACGACACGCTCATGACAAAGTAATTACAGTAATAATAATAATTAAATTCTGTATTTAAACGGTAAGTTATTACAGGGTTAGTGTCTTTTCGTTACAGATATAAGCAAAACAAAAACAAATATTTCAAGGTTTTAAATACAATATATATATATATATATATATATATATATATATATATATATATATATATATATATATATATATATATATATGTATGTGTAAAGTAAAAAACAGAAGAAAAAAAACAAAAAATTAATTATTCATTGTATATACTAAAAAATAAAAATAAATGAAAAAAGTAAACAGCAAAAAAAAAAACATAGTGTAGTGTTTTCAAGAGCACGGTGAAGCAATTCAGTAGTCCACTGCAAAGCTGCGAAGCTTTAAAGCATTATCACAATAGTTGTGTATATCAATTGTTTTTTCGATACTTAGATTTGATAGTAAATTTGGCAACAAGAACTCACTTTGACTCCCATTTGAAAGGTGTCTATGGAGAAAAGCGATTCTAACTGGGTAGAGAATGGGACATTTTAGCATAAAATGTTCATGGGTTTCGTTTTCTTTCATATTGCATAGTATACAGAGCTGAGGATCCCATTTATATAGAATACCATTGGTATAAAATCTTACTTCTTGCTCTCCCATTAATCTCAGTTGTGCTATGGTCCTAATAATCTTTATTTTGAGAGGGAACTTTTCAGGAATATAACATTTATATACTGTGTTAAATGTTGATGTTAAGATTCTGGATTGATCTTGTTGGAAAAATTCATCCTTGTATTTTGCTAGAATAGCTTCCCGTGATTCGCGTGCTATAGATAGATTTTGTTGGTCCCATGTGTATCTAAAACCTAGTGCTATCAAAATCCCTTTAACTTGTGATGTCCAATTAAATTTACATATACCTACATGCAGGTTTTCTGATTCTAAGGTATTTAGATAACTTTTCTTCACAAGTCTATCGTTTGGTAGTGCTAATAATTTTAACCACCAATCGTATACCACCTTGAATGCCCTCATGCCTAAGTGTGGTCTTCCGGTTTCTGAACGTACTAAATAAGTAATTACTGTAATTACAGAACCATATTCCATTATTTCAAATAATGGAATATGGTCTGTAATTACTGATTATGTACTTGTACGACTGGGAGTTTTTAACTAATAATTATTATTAAAAATTGAAAAAATGACACAAAATCAAAAATTTTTTTATTTACCCACAAAATTTCTAAAAAAAACGGGAGATTTAGAAAAAAAATGGTAGAGCGGTAGAAATACTAAAAAAGCGGTAGATCTACTGGGAGATCTGGCAACACTGGTTGGGATATAACTCGTAGCCAGGCTTGCCCTGAATATATGACCAAGCACAGTTAAAAGATGCTCTGCTCCTTTTTGTAAAAGCACTGGGTATATCCAATCTGTTCCCGGTGCTTTGTAGGGGTCGAATGAGTTTATTGCTCATTCGATCTTTGAGCGGTAAATAGTAATCGACGCTCTTCTCCAGTCCTCGCCAGTCGGTGGGAGACTCTGGTTAAGCTGCTCTTGAGAAGAGTTATCACCGTCCACTGCCAACGAATCCGGGAAATGAATCCGGAGCAGTGTCTCGAGTGTATCCATCTCAGAGCTAGTATACTCACCAACGTGTTTAAGAAGTGACCCGATGGTGTCAGCGGGTATCTTCGCCAGGATACGATGGAGTCTTGCTCCCTCAGATGTGTTTTCAACATCATGACAGAGTTTCCTCCATGAGTCCATTTTGGCTTTCTTCAGAGACCTTTTGTATTCGGTAAGGACTTCATGGTAATTATCCCAGTTCCCCAACCTCCTCGCTCTGTTAAATAGCTGGCGAAACCTTCCCCTCTGACTCCTTTTCTTGGAAGGAGTTAATTATTGCATGCTGAAGCTCAGTTGCAGTAAGCTCAATGTCCAATACTGTTTTAACTTTTTTGGGGATTGTGGCGAGTTTGAACTTTAGTGTCGAATTATATTCGTCCCAATTTGTTCTCCTTGGATCCCGATAGTGTATATAACATTGGTCTGTTCTCACCTCCACGTCTTCTTCTTTTAAGTTAACTTAAGCTTCTAACTTTGAAAAAGAAACTTTGAATGGGTTATTTCTTCGTTTATTACGTGGTCATTTGAAACGTGGTCAGTTTTAATTAATACTGGTTCGCGTTTTTTTCTATCTAATGGGTCGATAAATACTGGATTAATGAAGGATGATGAAGCTCCCGTATCTATTGCAAATTTAATGATCGAAATGGGGATGCAATGTGAATGTATAGAAGAGTGTGTCCATGCTTGTTTATTTCTAGGTATCCCGGTTGTCTGTACTATCGTTCTGAAGATTTTCATTAATTTCTTGATCGTCCAAATTTTGTCAGTTGAAAAGTCTGTGGGGTAGTATTGATCTAATCGTGGATCGTAATTTTGATAATCTTGAGTATGTGAAAGGTAGATTTCTGCTTGATAGTTTGGATCCTCGTATGTTTCGGGTTGTGTTAGTGTATGTAATTCTTGGCTAATAAAGTTTGGAGGTGCTGTATGTTCGAAATAATTGTCATGTGGTCCATTAGGTGGTCTACGTGAACTTCCTGATCCTAGGTCCATTGGTTGTGGGTATGATGGTTTTTTTGGTTGCTGTGTTTGAAATGATTGTGTAAACCTGGGTGGTTATTGTATATATGAAATGGTTGTGCGTCTCTATGTATTGAGAATGGATAGATTGTCCAAGTGGGTTATTTTGGTAATTTATTAGCTTGTTAATTGAATTTTTTTGAGGGTTTTGAAAATTTGGTCTAAACGTTTGGTATTGTTGAAGATTAGGTGGTTTACATAACATTTGATGATTTATTTGTGGACTAGTGTTTGTATCGGTCTATAACTCTGTCCTTATGGTTTTTTAACCATGTGATGGGAAACACTATTTTTCACGTAATAGGAATTTTGTTATATTTTGCAAAGCACGTATTGTTGAACCCAAAGGTTATCTTTGACAAGAAAGGACAACATTCAAGCACATATCGTTTTATAATTTTTGCTTCGATTTGACAACTGAAGATTCTGTTTCGTGAATTGGGACATGATTGGTAATATTTTACACGATTTGTAATACTCTATTGAGCTCTCTACATCAAAAACTTGCCACTTGTGATGGTTTAAAAAAACTGTAAAATTAAAAAAATACAGAGATGTAAGTCTACTAGGCAAGTCGGATTCTGGTTGGGGAAAATATTTTTTCTAAAAAGTACAAAGTAAGTAGAGAAAAGTTTCGTTTGTTTCACATTTTTAGGTTAGAGACGGAGATATAAGCATCTGAATAAGACTAAATAATTGACTTATAGAAATTGTCTTATACTTTCTCGTACTTTCCTTTTACCTTTTTCTCCAATTGAGAACAGCCGACTATTAAATCATATTACACTTTCTCTGCAGTGCTTCATTGAAAAGAACTAAGTAGCATTCACAAAGTAACTATTTTTCAAAATTTATTTAAGCCAGTTAATTTTTCATTTACAATACCAAGAGCGTGTATTTCAATAGTTTTTACCTTTTAGAACTGTACCCTTGCCCTTTAGCTCTAATACTTTGAATAATTGGAAACATTGGAAAAATTAGAATTACTTTGATTTCAATACAATTATTTTTTTAAATATAAAATAATTTTTCTCTTCTGAATATGCTTCCAATTTTTTACCGTTTAGTACAATGTGTACTGTTCATATATTTATATAATATTTTGTGATATAATTTATAGTAAAGATAAAACTTATTTTGACAAAATGGAAACCCGACTTAACAAAAGAAGCACTAAAAAGTAAAAAAATAATTGCATATTCTTGTGCCAATTTTAGTTCACCAAAGATAACAATAATTGTACATATATATTTAAAAATTTTTGCTTTGGTGAACTAAAATTGGCACAAGAATATGCAATTATTTTTTTACTTTTTAGTGCTTCTTTTGTTAAGTCGGGTTTCCATTTTGTCAAAATAAGTTTTATTTCTCGCTTTTTAGTGACTTTGAAGTTCTATAACTGATTTTATTTGTCTAAATATGGGTAGACCTACTAAACGACCAACTAATTTTTAGTGAATTTTTTTATAACACTTTTTTTTTATCCGTTTTTTTTTTTTTTTTAAATTTTTAATGCATTTTTTTATAACAGATTTTCAGTTTTCTTTACAAGGAATTTGGTTTTTTTTTGTAAAATTTTTTTTTTTTGGGGTCGGTTTTTTTTTTAAGGAAAAATTTTTTTTGAAGTCGGTTTTTAAAAAAATTTTCTTATTTTCCCATTATGAATGAGTATACTTTTTCAAAAAAAAAAAAAAATTTCGCAGAAATCGGTTATCACATATAAAATGAGGATTTTCCTCGATTTTCCGGAGATCCCCTCATCAGAATGCGATTTGGTGACAATGGGACCAATCGGGAATCAAACCCTTTAAAACAAAAAAAAAAAATTCAAAATCGGTTCATAAATGCCGGAGTTCTGAGGTAACAAACATAAAAAAAAAAAAAAAATACAGACGAATTGAGAACCATCCTCCTTTTTTGAAGTCGGGTTAATAAGATGTATACATAAATGTATAAATTGTCATAAAATCAAAAAACAAAAAAAACAAAATAGAACAATATCACTATATAGTAAAGATAAAAACTTGACTCAAACATTCGCACAGCGTGAGTTATATTCCCAATATACTATACGTAATATATATGTAACTATTTTCTTTATAAACAAAACTCACTCCGTATAGTTTTTGGCGAAAAATAATTCACATATACATATATATATATATATATATATATATATATATATATATATTTCCTTGTATATATATATATATATATAGAAATGAAGAATGTTGAATGTTGAAGAGAGAATGTTGAATTCACCCCGCTTATGTTAAATACTATCTGCTGGTTATATAGCATTGAATTGTTTACTTTATAGAAATAAAACTATAATTTGTAAGAAAAAAATTTTTCTGTTAAAAAACTGTCGTCTAAATTTAAATACACTTTGTATGGGAAAACATTTTTTATAAGTTAAGGCTACTATTAACTTCTTCACCATGGATATATTAAATACAGGCTGCCCCATTTATTCGGCCCATTCTTTTATTAAATAAAATGAAAATAAGTCAATATTTTTACTTCTCAATATAAACTTTTTCAGTTCATAAGCATTGCTGCAATTCAATCATGAAAAATAATATTCAATGTTGAAAAAAAATGTACAAGCGTAAGCCCCTTTTTAAGCCTTTTACAACTTTCTTAAGACTTTTCGTCGCTTTTCCCAAAATTTTTGGTCGAATTTCTCGAGGAACGTTGGTTTTGAGAGTATTTTGAGAACAGACAGTACCTTGGTGATATACACTTTGAACTTAAGAACCACTACACAAAAGAGTTTGAATGAGAACTCTAGGTTTTTGAAATAAAAATTTTTTTTCATTTTCAAACAACATGCAACAAACGGCTTATTTCCCAATTTTATTCACATCAATACAAAAACTACAAAGCAGCAACAACATCGATACTCGCTGCAAAACGAAAATGGCTAAGTATTGAGAGTAAATTACCACTAGCTAATTTACACTGATGATGACTACTTTGTAGTCGAAATCACGTTTTTATGTCGTGCACCGTTCCATGACGATAATTTCCAGTGGCTGAAGTTTTATTTGGCGCATAGACTATTCGTCAGTAACTGTCAAAATGACAGAGTAATTCTATGAATCACAAATAGATTGTATTATGTTGTTTATTTCAGTTCTCTACATCACTGGCATTTCATACTGACACAGTAAAGTTTTTTTTATCAATGCATCTAATTTGGTTTGCACAAACTGCACATACTCTCAGATACATTTATAATGAAATATGGTGGAGGTGATTGAGAGAGAAAATTGGCACTTTATTAACCAACAACGGCGAGGTCCAAACATATTTCTTAACGTAAAGAATATGCCATTAGTTTTCTAGAATAAGTATAAATTTTTCAACGTTGAATGCTTGCACTTAGATTTTCAGTAGATATGAAGCTACCTTTCGAGATCTATAGCTGGGTTAATGTTGGTCATACAGAAATATAAACAAAATTAATTAATTGTTTTTTTAATCCTTGATTTTTTTACTTATTACATTTTTTCCGATTACATTACATCTATCTTAAACGCAAGATAAGGAGAATCTTTAACTACAAAAATTTATATCTCCTAAAAACAAATAGCTTTTGTTTAAGACATTTTACAATCAATGGTTTTGGTTTAAATGCGGCAAAGAAGCAAAAAAGAATATCTAATAAATACAACTGTGAAAAATCGTGCCTGTATATTAAAAATATGGGTGAAAAAAAATTAATAAGGTTAGGGTGTAGATTAGGTTTACAGATATAGCGTGTCACACATTTTTGTAGCGTTCTGAATAGAATTAGTAAGTAGGGTAGAGATTTGTTTGTGGTAGCTTTCAATAATAACTTAAATAAAGATTCATATTATTTTTTGTGTATACTTATAAGTCAATACATTGTTTGTCAAAACGGTTTCGCTTTTTCAAAACAACTTCAAGAAGGCTAGCGAATACACATAGGCAATTAAATGTCAAATTAGATTAATTAGATATAAATATGAATAAATTAACTCGCCAACCAGGAATCGAACCTCGGGCCTCTGGATATCTAGTTCAGCGTTTTTACCGCTACACCAAAGGCGACTCTGACCTAAGAGCCAACCCTTTCACATCATTGATTCATATCTTTAAGATAACAACATTATTATTCATATTATTTTTTTGTGTATAGTTAATATAATATAAATATGAATAATAATGTTGTTATCTAAAAAATGTGAAAGGGTTGGCTATTACGTCAGAATCGCCTTTGGTGAAGCGGTCAGGACGCTGTACTAGATATACCGCGGCCCGAGGTTGGATTCCTGGTTGGCGAGTTAGTGTTTTCATATCAATATTTAACTAATCAAATTTGACATTTTGTCAATGTGTATACGCTAGCCGTCTCGAAGTTGTTTTGAAAAAGCGAAACCGTTTTGACAAACAATGTATTGACATAATATAATGAATAATAATGTTGTTATCTAAAAGATATGAATCAATGATGTGAAAGGGTTTGCTTTACGTCAGAGTCGCCTTTGGCGTAGCGGTAAGCACGCTGGACTAGATATGCAGAGGCCCGAAGTTCGATTCCTGGTTGGCGAGCTAATTTTTTCATATCAATATTTTATTAACTAAATTAAGATGTTTTATGGTAAATAGTTATCCAGGTTTTTATACCCGGTATGCATATAATACAAGAGTGATATACCGTTCGGTCCACTTTTTTAACGGTTGGAAATATTGATCGGAGAAAACAATTTTTAGTACTAACAGGTGTTTATTAAATGAACTCAAATCTGACTATTCGTCCATCTAATCTGTAGTCTGTAACGCCGATAATTAAAAAATGAAGACAGATAACGAGCTGAAATTTTGTATGTGTATTTAAGAGCTAGACACTGAGACCAACTTTTAATAGGCAAAATTGGTCTACATGTTTTCCCGCTATGGGATAAAATCTTAAAAATCCTAGATAAAGACAAAAATTTTTTGAACAAAACATATGTTGCTTTACATAAAGTAAGACATTTTTGTTTGAAAGTATTACCAATGATATGAAAAATCGAATCATCAAACTAATCATCCGTAGTGTAATAGTTTGCGCGCTGGGTGCGTAATCCAGAGGACCAGTGTTCAATTCTTGGCGGTTGAGTTAATTATTAATACATATTAATATTAATTAGCTATACATACCTTGACACATTACTTTGTATTTTGATACATTTGATCGTGTGTAAAAATTAAAATAAACAAATAATGAACTCAGTATACAGCATACTCATTATATAACATCGTTGTTAATGTACTTGTTTTTTAAATCATTTTATATAGAAAAGATAACAGTTTTTATAGCTAATTTTTGTAACACTGCTTCACTTAATTCTAAATAAAGCAAACAGTTTATAATAATTATTTAAGCATCGACATAATATATGGAAGCCCTTTGATATGTAAAATTGAGTTTTATTCCGCAATGATGGAAGAAAATGCTTTTGGAATTCTATGTAAAATGGTTTAAAATACATATTGTAAACGAGCAATTTTAATCAACAATTCATTTTATGAAACAACTTTGAAAATTTTATGATATGCTTATGATAAATTTTTTATCTATAATTGTCTGCGGTACCTATATATGAGAAATCAATCAAACTTTAAATAGAAAAATACGCAATATATTTTCATATAGTAAAGTGTTACTAAAAATAAAATAATTTTTGTATAAAAAGAGAAAAATACCCACCCCCCTGAAACACAATTTAACTTTTAAAGATTGGATAATACAAATTTTGATGTACAACAATTGATGGAGACAAAAAACTTTGAAGAATATCCTTCTTATTCTTGAAATGTTTTTAGATTTTTTAGAATATCGTTTGGATTGTATTGATTAATTAAATAATGTATAGTTTCTTTTCTTACATTAAGCACTTACCATATGATGTTATAGGGTGGTAGGCGTTGGAGGGAAGGTGTAGGACGAGGTAAGGGTTAAATCAAGGGTAGGAGGATTAACCACTGATAAGTGATGAGTTTTGTAAAAAAAATGGTTTTGTTGAAATCAAAATCAAAATATTTTGTAAATATAAAAATCACGCATTTATTTATCAAGAGCGGTAGTGCAACAGACCTAGTTTATAAAATAATACAGTATGAACAACAATTTAATGCCACCAATAACCCCAACCCTCTGAACCTCCACAAGACATGACCAAGCGCCACCAACTTCGAACCTCCACCAACGGGTCGTAGTTTTTTACTCACGAAATTTAATTTTTAAACGTATCACCATATCCCTATCCATAACAACCCCCATCACTCCTCGTCCACAAAATATGAATAGACGAGAAGAATACATAATAATTAGTATGCCAATCAAAGTATTCATACAAAATGTTTATTCATACAAATGTTTATTCATATGTATGTTATTCATACAAAAGCAATTATTGGCAGCCACATTCACTTTAACAACTCTGCTAGAATTTGTTAGAATTTCAAGATTTATCGACTTGTGAAAATTGATACAGTGGTGAAAATTGTGTAGAAACTAATACAAAACATTGAATTCAGATAAATATTTCAAATATTTTAGCAGGCGAGAGACATACTTAATGACAGTAACCAGCATTATAAAGTAGCGCCCTAAACCCAGAGAATATTTTTCAAATTAACCCTTCGTCTATAAACATGGGTCTTTCGTGCTCGAGCCAAAACTGTTTAGGTAAATAGTTTTATAGGAAGTGAAGAGCTGTTACCACCACCTAAAAAAAGTTATGTGAGAAAGGGAATAGACACCCAAAATTAAGAGACATCAGTCTCTCCTGACGGCGAATGCTAAACTCGATAAATTAACGAAGAAAAAAAGACGTTTCTTTGTAAGACTGATAAAGACAGGAAATAAATGAATAAAATAATACTACTTCGCAACACGTAATTTTGTTACCTGTCCAAACTTAAGAATTTAATATTTAATAAATAAAACAAAATATTTTTTTTCGAAAAGTCGCGTTTAAGCTTCAATTTGCTTTTTTTACTTTGATATATTAATTTTTCAAAAACTAACGATTTTTTTAATGAATTACTGTTTTTTGACCGAGTTGCTCCATTTGTTTAGATAAAAATTTATGAAAAAATAAATTTTTCAATACTTTTATAATTGAGATATCGAATTGAAGGTTTCGAACATTAGCATAATTTTTTCAAATTTTTTTGAATGCATTAACAGGACAAAAAAACGGTCGACCCAAAATACATACGGTTACAGACTAAAGTTGCCAAAAAAACGTTTACAGGCGAAGGGTTAATAACATTATTTTCAGAATGCTACACTTAAATGAATAAGAAAGTTTGTATGTCGTATCATGCTTATTATTTATAATATGAGCAGTATATTAACTAATAAATAAATAAAATGTAAGTGCTCTTTTCTATCGTTTATGAAAAAAACACCCCCAAATATACTCGAAAATTGTAAGTTTATTTATAGTGATTTACGTAGACAAAGAAAAACAAACAGTTCAATGCAACTGTTAGATACAACACACATATAGGTTGTAATAGAAATACGTTTAATAACCTGTAAATATTCTACGTAGCAGTTTGTGCCTGCATAAAATTTATTTTTTTTAGCTTATGTTTGAAGGGACGGAAAATTACTTTATTTATCGTAGTTGTGATCATTTAAATATTGATGTCAGCATATATAAAAAGATATATTTGCCAGACAAAGTAAAGTTCTTTCTATAAATGATCTTTGTCGTAGATCTTTCTATGGCAAAAAGTTTTGTATGTTTTTACAGTAAAATGAGGGTAACCGAGGGTATTATTATTATTATTTGGAGGCTATTAATCACTGCGACCAATATGATCTATTGTGACCCCCTACTACTGCTCTGTTAAGGCTTGCCTCAGAGCTCCTCAACCAGTCTCAACTCTCGGAGGAATTTGAGGATCTGGGTGGGGTGCAGGGATGGTAAGTCATCCTCCTGGAGTAGGTACTGGTCGAAACAAGCAGCCCGTCTTCATGCCACGGCTTCACATTCAAGTAGGAGGTGAATTGGAGTTTCTTCCTCCAGCTCACAGAACCTGCATGAGCCGTCATTGATGATTCCCATCTTTCGGAGGTGCCCATTTAGCCGGCAATGCCCGGTGAGAAAGCCCGTTAGGATTCGTAACTCATTTTTTGTGAGCTTAATGCAGGTTTCGAATCTCTTTCGGTTATACTGCCCGAGAAGGATCTTGGCCTGCCGCAGCCCTGGGGAATCTTCCCAAAGCTTGTTTCTTTCTTCTTCCTCTGCCTTTCAGAGGGCTGTGTTGAGGTAGGCCTCACTTATTCCACAGGACGGCTCAGGTCCTATGAAATTCTCTGACGACCCTTTCTTTGCCAGTTCATCAGCAGTCTCATTCCCCGCAATGCCTGCATGGCCTGGCACCCATTTCAGAGAAACGTCATTCTCTTTGCCTAGCCTGTTTAGCAGGTCTAGGCATTCCCACACCATCTTAGAGATGATGCTCCATGCACTTAGTGCTTTGATGGCAGCTTGGCTGTCAGAGAGGATCACTATGTCCCGCTTCCTGTAGTTCCTGCTCAGGTTGAACTCAACACACCTGGTTATTGCACGAACTTCCGCCTGGAAAACACTGGGAAACCTCCCCATGGGTTCAGAGTATCTGGTTCTAGGCCCAAATACACCCGCTCCCGTGCCTTCGTTGGTCTTTGACCCGTCAGTGTACCATTTTATGGTATGTGGCTTGCTTGAGGAAGTACATGTCCTCCCCATTCCACTCCTGCTTATCGAAGCTGAACTTCCTACTTGCTTTATCCCGGGGTAGGTCTAACAAAGAGGTTAGGGGCTCGTTACCCGTAATAGCCCTCCTATAGGCCTTTTCGCCTCCCGTTATTCTTAGCGACGCTTTCTGTGCTGCACCCTCCACTGCTAGATGCAGGGGAGAGAGGTCCAGTATGACCTCCATCGCAGCCGTTGGACATGACCTCATGGCACCTGTGGTACACAGGCATGCCAGACGCTGTACTCTAGCGAGTCCTTGCCTTGCTCTAGCGATTTCGGTTTTCTTTGACCAGACCACCGCTCAATAGGTGATGACTGGTCTTACCATCATGGTGTACATCCATCGCAGGATTCCTGGTGTACATCCCCAGGACTTGCCAGCGATTCGTCTGCACACCATGAGGGCTCTGGTCGCCTTGGAGGTAACTTCCTCCAAGTGTTGGTTCCACCGTAGCTTAGAATCTAGGGTAATGCCTAGGTACTTAACTTCCTGCTTCCATTCCAACTCCTCGCCTCCAAGGTGTAGTGCTTGGAGTCTCGTGAGTTTCCTTTTCTTGGTGAATATCATCACAGTGGTCTTGGCTGGGTTGACGCTCAGCCCCACTGACTGGCACCACTTTCTTGTAGCGTTTAGCCCTCTTTGAATGAGGTCACGCACCGTGCTCTCAAACTTCCCTGTTGCCAGGATAAGGATGGAAAATTGACTTATGTGTACCATAACGGAAATACTGTTTTAGATTATGAATGTGGTACGAGTGAATTATGAGGAAATGCAATTGATATGCGGGAAGGAAGTATATATGAATCGTCTCACTGTTCTCTTGAGGTCAAAGAGAATTTCACTAAGCCAATTTGCGGTTGGTAATCAATTAGTTTTTATAAAAAACTGGTTATATGTGGGAATATGTCAATGGTGATAAACCGATTCCTAATGTTGTCGAAGGTAAGGCGGCGAGAATAGAAACGCGATATGAATAGATCAAAGCTGATCGTAAAGCTAAATTAGAATTGATATTAGCAATTAATTCAACCGAATTGCCACATGTTCGTGGATGTAATACTTCTCGTGAAGTTTGGCTGAAAATCGTGTCTGTTTATGCGTCTAAAGGACCTGCAAGAAAAGCTTTATTGCTGAAGCAATTAAGGCTTCATAAGATGTGTAAAGGTCATGCAAACAAATTCCGATATAGTCGATCGACTGAGTTCTATGGGGATTAAGGCAAACAAAGATTTATTGTATGTAATGTTATGAAGTTTTTAAATGTGCTACGGAATCACGTGATGAACTATTGAATGTTGAAGCTCTTAAAATTGTCCATCAAAAAATTTCAGGTCAAATTTTAGAAGAAATGTATACGATAGACAAAATATATCAGAGAGACAATGTGCGCAAACAGGTGATGATACTCCAAGTAGTACTCCAAGTTGTCGACCATGGATACTTGATAGTGGCTGTACTACACATCTATGTGGTGATTGCAATTGTTAAAGTATTTCAATGGTGAAACAAACAGAAAAATTAAAGGAAAGTTAGTTTTCTCAAATATATTATTTGTACCAGATCTAAGATCAAACCTAGTTTAAGTTGATAACGAATAACAATCATGAAGTAATATTCCGAAAAGATTCAGCGATAATTATGGATATGGATGAAAATATTAAATTTGTAGCTGAGAGGCGTGGTGATCTTTACTATAAACAAGAAGATAATGAGGATGATGGCATTGCTGAAGATAAAACTAATTCAGAAGCTTTAATATGGCATTGTCGCATGGGTCATCTGAATGCTAATGATCTCGGTCAGATTATTAATAGAACCATTGCAAGTCAAGTTGCCTCTGGACAGTTAGCATCTTTGTCAAAATGTAAACTGTGTTTACTAGACAAGATAGCAAGACTACCTTTTTCAGCAAGTTAACGACAGAGTGAAGAAGTCCTTGAAATAGTACATACAAATATTGTTGAACCATTTGGGAGACAATCAGCAAATGGAGACAAATATTTATCACATTTATTGATGATTGGCCTCGATGGTGTGAAGTATTTTTCCTCAAACAAAAAGGTGGTGCATTGGAAGCATTCAAGATGTATCAAGCTCAGGTAGAACGTATAACAGGCAAGAAAATAAAGTATCTTCAAAGTGATAATGGTAAGGAGTATTGTAATGCTGAGATGGATATTTTCTTGCGTAATCAAGGTATTCAGCGTCGATTAAGTATTGTAAGAACACCTCAGCAAAATGTTATTGTAGAACGTTTTAATCGGACCTTAATTGACATGGCACGATGTCTTTTACTTCAATCAAATTTATCACATATGTTTTGGGCTGATGCTGTCGCTACAGCATGTCATATAAGAAACAGATGTCTTTCAAGCAGTATCAATGGCGATACACCTTATCGAAGGTGGTTCAATCGAGACAAAATGTCTTTACATTATTTTAAAGCATTTGGATCCATTGTGTATGTTTTAGATAAGGATCCAGCGAAAAATAAACTGTCTGATAGATCAATGACGGGAATATTTGTAGGTTATCCACGTGAAACAAAGGGATACAGAATTTGGATACCAGAAAATAAAAAATGTATTATTGCTCGTAATGTAAAGTTACAACTTTATTGCAACTTTGAAAAATCAAGAAGAAGAAAAAGATCGTGGTCGTCCTAAAAAATTATTTTCGACAGCTAGTAGCAGTGAAGTTAAATAAATTATTATGTCCATTAAGCTAGTAGAGCAACCTGAGCAGAACAAAATTATAATTGTCTCGTAATTAAACGCTAATTAAATTCTAATTAAATGCCCTAATTAAAAACTAAATGCTCTTTATTTTAATGTATTACCGCATGCTCTGCTAGCTTAATGTTAAGCTAGCAGAGCAATATTTAAAAAATTAATTAATTATATTGTATTTAATATCTAATTATTAAGCTAATTAAATGCTCTACATAAAAATTAAATGCTCTTTGTTGCACTGTGTAACCGCATGCTCTGCTAGGTTAACCAGCAGAGGAATTAAAAAATCAACTAATTTCATTGTAGTAGTAGTAATATTTTATTGTTAAGAAAAAATAATTTTCATACAATTTGTAAACAATTGGTATTAAACTATAAATTTATGCTTTGGTATAACATATAACAAGTATAACTAACATTTATAAAAATAAGTATAACTAACATTAAGTAAAACTAACAATAAAAAATTTAAGAAAATTATTACACTCAAATACAACATGAATTAAATTAACCAATAATGTTAATTCTTATCTTCAGGGATGCTGTGATAAATTCGTATAATATATTTAGGTGCTCCTTGTTTTCTATTCGTAGTATATAGATAAAGGGTGGTATTTTGTTGACGGAAAGAATAGCAGCACGAGGTTCATCATATACTGGGCATTCTGTTAATATGTGTTGTAATTTTTCTTTTTGGCTGGTTTGGCATAAAATGCAAGTATTTTTGGTGAAGATCATAATTTAAAATTGTTCTGTGTATATATGTTTATAATGTCATCACTTGCTACTCTGATTTGACTAATTAGTTTATATTTTTTTGTATAATTGAGAAATGTCATATTTGATTCTGTATTGTATTCAGTTATTAATTCTCTATATATTTCATTACACTTAGAAATATTAATTCTGTTTAAATCTTTTTCAATAATATGCATAATTTTGTGAAGCAAGAAGATGTGTTTGTTGTTCCGAAATATTAGTGAAGATACTGTTCAAGAAACAATTTTTAAAGTGTGTCACCCATGAAAATTTCATTTTTGTTGCTAGTAGGTTCTTACCCAGTTCTAATTGTTTTTTGTAGCATATTGTTGGCTTACAATTATCTTTCATTTTTAATACACGGATTTCAAGGCTTTTTTAAATATTTCAAGATCAACACTGTACTGTCCTATCTTCCGTCTAACAATATAATTTGGTGTGTTTTTAGGCCATGCAAACACTATTTTGAAAAATGTTACCTGCACTTTTTCTATATAGTCTACACAGTTTAGTGCCCACCTTTCAGTTGTAAACAACACAACTGATATTACCATAGTTTGGTAAATCTTAATTTTGCTTTCCCATTCACGTACATTACTAAGAATGCTTCTTACGACGCTTGATGCCCTGTTACCTCTATCAACCACATCTTTAATTATTGTTGTAGCTGCTCCGGATGAGCATAATTTAATGCCCAGGTAATTAAACTGTTTTACTATTTCAATACAGCTTTGAATGAGTATTTCCGTTTTTTCAACATTCAATTCTAATTTATTTTTATCATTATATTTTTCAATCGTTTGTAGTTGTTTTTGACTTTTATAGTGGGTACTGGACTACTTATACCCATTCTAAATAATTTTTGCCATAAAATATATCGATCAATTGGGTCAAATGCTCTTTTATAGTCTACAAAAATAGCAAATAATTTAGATTTCGGTAATCTTAATTCTTGGTTAATCACTGAATAAAATGTAAATCCGACCAAAAACATAAATGTAAGAAAGGGCCGAGTTTTCGGGAAAATCCTTAATGTAACAGTTCCTTCTTAAAAAGTGATAATATGAGCGTAAGGCCCGAGCTATTTACAAAGTAAATAGTTTTAGACTTCATATAATAGTTGCTCTTTAAAAAGTGATGATATCCCATTAAAGAGCCTAGCTATTTACAAAGTAAATAGCTCGGTAAGCTATTAACTAATTGCTCTATAAAAAATGATGATATCCCATTAAAGAGCCGAGCTATTTACTAAGTAAATACCCCTCATAAATTTTTTTAGTTAATAGTTTACCGAGCTATTTACTTTGTAAATAGCTCGGCTCTTTAATGGGATATCATCACTTTTTAAAGAGCAATTAGTTAATAGTTCACCGAGCTATTTACTTTGTAAATAGCTCGGCTCTTGAATGTTATATTATCACTTTTTAAAAAGCAACTAATATATGAAGTCTAAAGCTATTTACTTGGTAAATAGCTCGGTCCTCTATTCCATATCATCACTTTTTAAGAAGCAACTATTATATGAAGTCCAGAGCTATTTACTTTGTAAATTGCTCGGTCCTTACTCTCATATCATCACTTTTAACACGGCCCTTTCTTACATTTATGTTTTTGGTCGGATATCAATCCTTTCTGAAAGGTTTAAATATACGAAGCCGAAGGCTTCGCACAAAACGCTACGCGTTTTATTACTCTTCGCGTATGCTTTGCGTTTTTTTACGCTTCGCGACACTTTACTCTTTTTAGATTCACATATACAAAGGAGACCGCTTCGCGTTATATAACGTCAACTGGCTCTGCTCGCTTTTTGAAAGGCTCAAACATCAATATAGTATGATTATATAATAATGGCGACAATGAGAAATCAAAAACTTTAAAACAAAACATTCAAAATCGGTTCATAAATGACGGAGTTCTGAGGTAAACAATTAAATGTGTAACACTTGTATGTTTATTGTATAGAATCTCATATATGTTAGGTATTGACCAATAGTATAATATAAATTACATAGACCAATGGGCGTTCAAATATCATGTTAAATCGATTTTAATATATGTATGTCATAACACTTAATAAATATACGAACACAAAATATAAAATATCTCTCTTAATATTAGAAAAATCGAAAAATACGTAAGGAATAAAGTCGTAGGAATTTGCTACAATTCATCACCTTATCATTTTTACTCAAACTCTAATGTGTACAGAGATATTAAGGAATTTAATTTTCAATCGTAAACTGTCAATATTTCTGTAAATATTAGTGTAACAGAAAAAATTATAAGAAACAAAATTATAGTGAGACTTAATATCTACAATTTTAATTCTTATAAATTTTTCGATTCTTCGAATATTAAGGGAGATATGTCAAATTTTGTGTTTACCCCTCCCTTTAAACCTCCCTTTGCACTTGACCGATTTAACCCATTAACGAATTTGACTTTTCAAATAACAAAAGCACCTCAAATACCAAATTTCATTCCAATGAAATGAAATATGTGACCACTATCCTATTATTTAATAATAACTAATTATGTTTTCTACATGGTAGTTTACTAATTATATAGTCTTAAATATTTCATCCAGTCAGAAAGCAGTCACACAAATATAACAAATCAAACGCATATATGGTGTATAGTGCAAATTTAATTAAAATGAAAATTGTAAACATTTCCCTTTTTCCGATACAAATTTCCAGTTTCCGCAATTTTCCCGTCGGTTTGGGTACTAGATCTACTTATATGCCAAATATCAACTTTGCAGGATATCTGGAAGTAGCGTAGAATTATGATGATTTAGTCGCCAAGAATTATGCGAAAATTGTAAAAATTTTCCTTTTTTCCGATACAAATTTCCAGTTTTCGAAATTTTTCCGTCGTTTTGAGTACTAGATTTACCTGTATGCCAAATATCAACTTTACAGGATATCTGGAAATAGCGTAGAATTATGATATACCATACTTAAGTTTTTTAAGCCGTAATCGCGAATTTTGCGTTTTTGAAGTGAAATAACTTTTTAACGGTTAATTCGTCAACGATCATTGAAAAAACTGTTTCTTATAATTCCGTGAAGTATCAAGTGATATTTCCATGAAATATCAACAATGTATCTCTTTTCGTTCAAAAGATAAAGTACCTAAAAAATGAGCCTATATTAGGCTGTAGTAATAGCACTGTAAGTGAAAAGGCCAAATGTGTCCCTAAAATTCGGCCCTGCGCACTACCATGCTTTAGATAAAGCACTTTCTAGCGGTCAAAATTTTAGTAGGATCAAAATGAAATTTCATATATGAGTTTAGTATTTGCATGGCCAATTTTATTAATAAATGACATACGTCAAGGGGAAAGGGGGGAGTATAAAGAAAGAAGAAAACACAAAATATAAAATATCTTGCTTGATATTAGAACAATCGAAAAATGCGTAGGGAATAAAGTAGTAAAAAATCAAGTTTGCTACAATTCATAACCTTATTTTTTTTGTCCTCAAAATCAATTTAAACAAATTTCTTTGTTGAAAAATTTTAGCAATTAGTGTTTTGTTATCCCTTTTACGTATTCATAAGGAATGCCTACAATCTAATGATGAATTGAAAAATTATTTATTAATATCGTCATTTTTCGGAGTTATAATACAATCCGTCTTAGAATCTATAGTACCTAGCCTAAGCTTTACCTATAATACATCATCTTATAAAATAAATACATCGAAATCTAAAATCATTTTACATCGTTTCTTAAATGGAAAAATCTTATATAAAAAACCATTGATATATAAAATTAACCTTCTTCAGAAGTCTGTCCGGGACAAACTTCTTCGGTGATGTTGCTGCTGCCACACTTCACCGCTGCCTGGTTTTCGCCACACTTCACGCAGCGTTGAACCCCACGACAGAACCGTGATGCGTGCCCGTAAGACTGACATCTGTAACATTGGATGGCGCCTCTTTTATTTTCAAATCGTTGGGTGGTTACAGGCACGCCACATAACCACAGTATGTTGATGACGCTTTTGGCTTGCGTCCCCTTTTCGAATTTCACTAGACGAGAGACTCGTATACACTCGTCTCCCGCCTTTGACAATAGCTGGACCTTATTTGGCTTAAGGCCCTGCCGTTTTAAATCTTCGGCCACCATGGACCACGTATTTTGGCTCGTGGTCCTCTTTTGTTCCATATGAATGGAAGGGAAACTGGATTTCTTCCAGTTTCTCTTTTGTTTTAGTATAATCGCTGTCCGTTTCGCAATGGACACTTATTGTCTTTGGCCCAAAGGTGAAACGGACAGTGCTCCGGGCTGCCGCTTTTATGGCTGCCTCAACCTTAACGAAGGAAGTTAAGCCCATGTGTACTACAATGGGCTTTGGTTTCCTTGCCTTGTATGGAGTTGCTGTCACAGCACCTTCCTCGCAAATATCCACTAGGGGTTCAAATCTGTTTTGAACCTCAGTAACGTCACCTCTTTTGGTGCCTTTGGCACTGTCGACTGTACGTCCTCTTCATTTCCGATTGTTGTGACATTCCGGAAATGGTTGTGAATTCCATCGGTTCTACGGAACTATTGGTTGTTGATGTCGTTTTGGTTGGGGCTGCTGCTGTTGTTGGTGCGGATGCTGTTGGTGTTTGCGGTGTAGATGCTGCTGATGTTGATGATGTTGCTGCAGTTGATGATATTCGTGATATTAATGATGGGATCGCCATCACCCTAGGCTTTGTGGCCACCGCACCATCTGCGGTGGTCTCCATATCTAATCCCCATATCTAACTCCAACCAGGAATTAAGAAAAAGTTTTTATTATTTTTATGCAAATAAAATAAGGCCTGTACCAGGCAAAATTTTCCTGTTATTTTGCTAATGCAAAATAACAAAACAATTCTTTCCCGGGATTATTTCTTTTTTGGAATCTAGTATTCCGAATGTATTCAGCAATAAATTTTATTATTGAACGCAATGCAGAACGTGAAAACCCATTAAAAAAATTGCAGTATTACACAATAAATAAATATATTGTAAGATGATAGCAGGTATGAAATCTCAGTTAAAATTTGAGAAAAATTATTTCGATACAGCGATGTTCACAGTGCCAACATCTAACAGCGAATCTCTAATGATTACAACGGACAAAATACAATTATAGTGAATATCCAACTAATCAAAAAGGAGGCGGTACACATATCAACGAATCAGATGGATATATGCTTAACAATGCTATTTTAATTAAAATTAAAATTGTAAATATTTTCATTTTTCCGATACAAATTTCCAGTTTTCGCAATTTTCCCGTCGGTTTGGGTACTAGATTTACCTGTATGTCAAATATCAACTTCACAGAATATCTGGAAGTAGCGTATAATTTTGGGTGCTATGTATCTAAGAATTATGCGAAAATTGTAAAAATTTCCTTTTTCCCGATACAAATTTCCAGTTTTCACAATTTTCCCGTCGGTTTGGGTACTAGATCTACCAGTGTGCTAAATATCAACTTTACAGGATATCTAGAAGTAGCGTAGAATTATGATATACTATACTTAAGTTTTTTAAGGCGTTTCCGCGAATTTTGCGTTTTTGAAGTGAAATAACTTTTTAACCGTTAATTTCTTAACGAAAACCAAAAACTTATTTTCTTATAATTCTCTAAATATTCGAAAAATCAGCACTGTAGCTCTTTTCGTTCAGAAGATATTTTCGGGTCAAATCTGGTCTGATTTTTCGATAAGTAATAGCACTGTAAGTGAGATGGCCAAATGTGTCCCTTAAACTCAGCCTTTCGCACTACCGTGCTCTAGATATTTTATCTCTGCAACCTCGATGTTTTCTGAACCCGTTTAGTTCTTGTGGGAGTACTCGTAACCTATTAGATTCTACATAGGTTTCAATTCGTGTGTAGATAATAGAAGTAAAAATCTTCAAAACAGTATTGGGTAGTGTGATCCTTCTATAGTTCTCCGGATTCCTACAATCCCCCTTCTTATATATCGTATGTAAAATTGACTTTCCCCATTTTTCAGGTATTTGCTCATTTATCATTATTTTATTAAATACATTTAAAAGACATTGAATTCCTTTGTTTGGTAGGTTTTTCCAGAACTCATTCTCAAGGAGGTCAGTCCCTGGACTTCAAGTTGTCCTACCGATTATTGCCCAATAATTTATCCAATCAATTTAGAATCAGTTTTATAAAATATTTATTGTTTAAAAAATATCTTTTACAATATGGAGAGATACACCAAAAAACATAATAATAATAACAATAATAACAACAATAATGATGATAGCAACAACAACAACTATATGTAAAATTTAACCATTTAGAAATTAGTAACAAATTACCAACCCTCCCCACCACCCAGCTTTATCATTGGCATCATTTTTGTATCCAGTGTCATCAAATTCCCATAACACTATACCCCCTACTAAGAAAAAATAATTAAATCAAGTAATTAATTGTTTATTAGTTCTCCGATATGAATAGTTTAGGCAAATTATTCGGAATTTCCTAAAATCTAAAAGATCAAAAGATTTATATTTTATAATTTATATAACATTTATATATTATTTACACCCAAATATATTAAAAAGATACATTTTATGCCCCAAATTACCAGCCCAAAATTCCAAAGTATGTATTCAATGTATTGTATGTATACACCAAAAAACATAATAATAATAACAATAATAACAACAATAATGATGATACCAACAACAACAACTATATGTAAAATTTAACCATTTAGAAATTAGTAACAAATTACCAACCCTCCCCAACACCCAGCTTTATCATTGGCATCATTTTTGTATCCAGTGTCATCAAATTCCCATAACACTATACCCCCTACTAAGAAAAAATAATTAAATCAAGTAATTAATTGTTTATTAGTTCTCCGATATGAATAGTTTAGGCAAATTATTCGGAATTTCCTAAAATCTAAATGATCAAAAGATTTATATTTTATAATTTATATAACATTTATATATTATTTATACCCAAATATATTAAAAAGATACATTTTATGTCCCAAATTACCAGCCCAAAATTCCAAAGTATGTATTCAATGTATTGTATGTATTGTATACTTTGAATAATAGTGACCATAAAAAATAATTGGTATTATTATATTTTTTTCAGAAAATGATTTAATTAAAAAAAGAAAATAATAATAATTGGTAGGTACCCTATACTTACTCAATCTCTCTTCCTACCTCTCACTCAGAGCTGAGTGCAATCAAGGCCTGCCCACCTATGCTTTCTAGTAATTGTGTTTGGCTTATTGTTTTATTTTATTATAATTTTTCTTTTCCTGTAAATAAATATTTAGTGAATTATTATTAAAGTTATTAGCTTTACATCCTTTCAGTGCATTTTTTGTTCTAATCTTATACTGTCTAGATATTTTTTAAACCAGTGCTTGTTGTCTTTTATTGCGTTTTTAGTATTCAAATGAATTATTTGTACCATTTCCGAAGATTGTGCTACGTTTTCAATAGTTTTAAATAAATCTAAATGGGAATCGTTATCATCTGTTAACCTAGTGTTTATATAATTCTGATACTCTTCTTTCTTCAGATCGTTCCATTTATACTTCTTAAAATGTGTAAGACGCCCAACACATTGTATTTCATTTAAGAAACTTACATTTCTCAAATTTAGTATGCATGGAAAGTGATCCGAGTTATTCACTTCGTAGTTTACAAACATTTGATTTACCATATGTATATAATTAAGGATGATCCATATATAATCAATTATACTTTTGTCGCGTGGTCCTGCATCTGTATAAGATGCTGGTCAATCTTCAATTGTTCTTCCATTTAATACAGCAAATCCCCGTTTTTCCATTACATCAACTTAATCTCTCCCTTATCTATTAATTTTAGAATCTAAAGTGAATCTATAAGCGAATATTTTATCAGTTTCAATAGTATCTTCATCCCAAGTATTGAGGTCACCTATATAACAGTTCATGTCTCCACCTATTATAATGACATTTTCGTGGGTGCTTTGCGTATCTTATATAGATTATCTTATATAGATATCAAATTCTATATCCTTGCGTAAATAGATATCAAATTGTTCTTGCTTGGCGGAGTAAACAACTCCAAGTATCATCTTTACATTATTTATTTTAACTTCAACTATAATCCATATTTCAGTTTTACTAACGATTTTAACAATTAACTAATTTCATTGTATTTGATATCAAATTATTAAGCTAACTAAATGCCTTAATTACAAATCTACTGCTCTTTGTTGTGTCGTGTAACCGCATGCTCTGCTAGCTTAATGTTAAGCTAGCAGAGCAATATTTAAAAAATCAATTAATTATATTGTATTTAATATCATATTATTAAGCTAATTAAATGCTAAATAATTGTTTTAATTAAAAATTTTAAGCTCTTTGTTGCACTGTGTAACCGCACGCTCTGCTTGCTTAACTAGCAGAGCAATATTTAAAAAATCAATTAATTTCATTGTACTTAATATCAAATTATTAAGCTAATTAAATTCTAATTAAATTCCCTAATTAAAAATCTACTGCTCTTTGTTGTATCGTGTAACCGCAAGTTCTGCTAGCTTAATGTTAAGCTAGCAGAGCATTATTTAAAAATGTTAATTAATTATATTGTATTTAATATCGAATTATAAAGCTAATTAAATGCTTATTAAATGCTCTAAAAAAAAATTAATTGCTCTTGGTTGAACTGTGAAACCGCATGCTCTGCTAGCTTAAGGTTGATCTAGCAGAACAATGCTTTGAATTTAAAAAAGTAATTATGCAATGAGCGTAAAGTGCTTCAGATAATTAAATTACTACACTAATTAACAATATATTGTTTTAGAGGGACAAATAAACCCCCTCGTTTAGACAAATCCCATTTAATACATGGGCATTCAATAAGTGGGTATCGACATATTTAATTTTTACTGGGTACTTAGAAAAATTGGTTCTTGGGCACCACAAATGAGGTCGTTCCAAATATACTCTTTATATTAATATATAAATCATCATCATCGCAGTTTTTCATTTTCACTTCAGTCAAATGGGCAAAGTTTTATCTCTTGTTAAAATATAATTAAAACACATAGGAAATCCCATATATTTTTATAGTGAATTAAACGATCTACAAAATGTGTTCCGTACTCTTTTTTCACGAATCCATCCATAATTAAAAGATATTGGAGGTGAAACTTTGAGGAATAAACAAAAATTTTTTTTTGCTTCTAAATTATATTAGTCTCTGCTTGGTGAGCATTAAAAAACGAGTAGTACATATTTCCTTAGAAAATTAGCTGATTTACAAAATGGTGTCTCTTTTGTTCAAGCCTTTAAAAGATAATCGCAAAGAAAGTTCAACTCATACCGATTTTAACCTCTTTTTATAATCGTAAATATCATTTTTCAGTTGAATTTGGATTCAAATTAGCTTTTAAGCGCAACTGTAATTTTCGATTTAACAAATGAGACCATTTTTCTAAATCCGTTAATTTTCTCCATGCATTTAGATTAGTCATTTTCTAATGCTTACCAATCAGCGAGGTACAAAATTTAGAAGCATAAAACCATTGCTTCTTTTAATTCTCCATCAAGTTTGACCTCCAATGTCATTTGAATAAAAAAGAGTAAATGAAAAAGTGTACGAATCCTATTTTAAAGATCGTTTAATTCCCTATAAAATAATGTACTGCTTTTTTTTAAATCAATGAGATATAAAATTAAGAAGAAACTAAATTTTTTTTTTATATTCATAAAATTTTGATCTACAGAATCATTTGAATAGTTGGTTTAATGAAAAAGGGAAAGATATCTTTTTTGGACTGTAAGAGACCCCAAAAATATGTATCAGGATTTCCTATGTGTTTTAACTATATTTTCCTACCTATTTTAACAATACATTAAAATTTTGCTCATGCAACTGAAGTGAAAATGGAAAACTGCGATGAAGATGATTTTTATATTAATATTTGGAACGGTCTCATGAGGTGCCCAGGAACTATTTTTTTAAAGTACCCAGTATATGCCCACGCATTGATTGGGATTTAAACCCCCTAGGAGAGGGGATTTAAATCCCATTGTTTATTGTTGCTCTTCATCAAGTTCACGATCGTTTAATTTTTTAAGTTTTTTGTTTCTTGTTGTATTATCTGCTCTTGGCTTTCTGTTTCTCCAGAGGATTGATGTAAGAGTCTTTTACGGTCATTTTTCTTGTACGTTTGGCGTCTTTATTTGTTTTGTAGCCTGATTTTTAATGGAAGATCTTCGTTTATAAACACTTTTGCACCCTTTAACTGTGATCTGTTGCGCATTTTAAGAGATTTAGTGCGATAATTTGATAAGCAAGCTTTAATTGGCCTGGTTGCGGTGTTCTTCTTCCCTAGGCGGAATATTTAGTCTACTTCTGTATTCTCAACGGTTGTTTTTAAATTGTTTTGGAAAAGTTCCAGCAAATCTCTCTTTAACTCAGTATTATCGGATTCATTTTCTGGAAAGCCATCAATAATCAAGTTGTTCTTATTTACTTCTTTTTGTAGTATATTTATAATTGTTTGTTGTTTCTACTTTAGCTTCTAATGTCGCGCATTTTTCATGTGTAGTTGACAATATTTCCTTTAAATTTTCAATTTTATTGTCTAAGTTGGACTCGACAGAGTCAATAAAAGACAGAGTCAAGACGGACTGAGTCTTCGTAGGCTTAATTTTGATTTTCCGCTTCTTGAAATAGCTTTCAAGCGTGGATAAGTGAGACTGGAGGGAGCTCGAAATAAGTTTCGGCTGCCAGGAAGTGCAGTAGATTGCTGTATTGTCAGCAAAGAGGGCCGTTTCGGTAGCTCGATCTTTCGGGATATCATTTATGTAATATAAAAAGAGGCGGGGTCCTAGCAAGGAGCCTTGAGGTACACCAGCCTTTACACGGTATTGGTTCGATGTACTTTGTTGGAGATTAATTCGGGAAATTTGGTTAGATAGGTAGGAAATCTGGAATTTCAGGATGTAGGTATGTATGTTGAATTTGGAAAGTTTGTGGATAAGTCCATCGTGCCAAACCGTATCAAAAGCTTTTTCGATGTCCATAAGGACCATGCCTGTGGATTTATTCCAGTTAAATCCAGAAGAAATGTGATCAGTGAGTCGGTGAAGCTGAGTCACTGTTGAGTGTTTCGATCTGAAACCAAACTGTTGGGGAATCAATTGTCCGTGGATATCTTCATGCGACTGCAGCCGGTTCAAAACTACTTTCTCCATGACCTTGCTGAGAGATGGCAGCAAACTGATGGGTCGGTAGCTTGAGGGCGACTTAAGTTGCTTTCCCGGCTTCGGAAGAGCTAGCACTTTGGCAGCTTTCCAAAGGTCAGGAAAATAACCAAGTCGTCTAGGATTGGTCCATATATATTATATTTATACTAAAATGTAGCACACACCACTTGTGAGATTTGTGCACGATTTTCTAAAACTTTGTTTCTCCACTTCCAGAAATGCTAGAAGAATGTGGTGTTTTGCATTCGACGCGGAATTTTTGATACCTTAAATAAGAATTTTTGGGAAAGTTTAATTTTCCTAACGGAACATATGGAAAATCTAAAATTAAATTCATGTGTTTAAGTATAAGGCATTTCCAGACATTTGATAAGGACGCGATTGTTTTCATTCGACGCGAGATATCTCAAAACCTATTTGTAGATCGAAAAAATTTAATTTTCCCAAAGGAACATCCGAAAAATGAGAAAAAACAAAAATTTTTTTTATGCACGTACTTAAAATATTACAACACACCACCTTTGAGAGGTCTATGCGATTTTTTAAAGTTTGTTGCTCCCCTTCCAGAAACCCTAGAAGAACGCGGTTTTTTGCATTCGACGTGGAATTTTCGAAACCTTAAATAAGAATCTTTGGGAAAATTTTATTTTCCCAATGGAACATATGGAAAATCAAAAATTAAATTTATGTGTTTAAGTATAAGGCATTTCCAGACATTTTATAAGGATGCGAGTTTTTGCTTTCGACGTAGGATATCTCAAAACCTATTTGTAGATCGAAAAAATTCAATTTTCCCATCGCAACATCCGCAAAAATGGGAAAAAACAAGGGTATAGTCCATTCTGATTCGTTGATATTTGTTGGGGAATGGTGAGGAAAAGTTTTAAGTTTTTCTAATGACCTTCTTAATTTGTAGCTATTAAGCGTCGAATGCAAAAAACCACATCTTTCTGACATGTATAGAAGAAAAATGGTGCTTTTAGGGGTGTTTTTTCCATTTATGAATGGTTGCGATTGGAAAAATTACCCTATTAAAATAATCCTGTTATTTTAATCCAGTTCCACGTTGAATAAAAACCGTCCGTTCTAACATGAAAAGGGCAGTTTTAGGGGTGTTTTTCCTCTTTTTGGGGATTGCGATGTAGGTTATGAAATTTTCGTGGTATTCTGTTAATTTCACTTTATTTTGGATCGATTGGTGAAAATCCCATCTTTCAGCCATGAATAGAAGTTAAAAGGGTAGCTTCGGGGGTGCTTTATAGATTTTTTTTGGGAGGAAGCGATGAAAGTTTTTAAGTTTTTTGAATAACCTTCTTAATTTGTTGCTGTTTAGCGTCGAATATAACAAACTGCATCTTCCTAGCATGTATACAAGAAAAGGGGTGGTTTTAGGGGTGTTTATCCCATTTGCGAAGTGTAACGATGGAAAAATTTACGGTTTTAAAATAATCCTATTATTTTAAACCCGGTCCACGTCGAATGAAAAAAACCTGATCTTTCTAACATGAATAGAAGTGAAAAAGGCAGTTTAAGGGGTGTTTTTTCGGAGGTTTCCGATGTAGGTAATGAAATTTTTCAAAGTAATCTGTTAATTTGAATTTAAAAAGAAAATCCCATCTCTCTAACTAGAACTGAAATGAAATGGCAATTTTACGGTTGTTTTCCTTATTTTCAGGAGGGGGAGGGGGTTGCTTTGTAGTAAATGAAATTTTTTAAAGTATTCTGTTAACTTGACTTTATTTCGGGTCGATTGGTGAAAATCCCAGCATTTCGGCATGTAAAGAACTGAAAAACGTTATTTTGGGGAGTGTTTTTTCGATTTTTCGGGAGGTTGCAATAAAAAATATTAAGTTTTTCGAAATAACTGCCTAATTTGTAGCTATTAAGCGTCGATTGCAAAAAACTGCATCATGTTGCATGTATAGAACAAAAAGGTTGGTTTTGGAGGTGTTTTTCTCAAGTTCGAAGGGTTGTGATGAAAAAATTTTCTTCCTTCAAATAATTATGTTATTTTGAACCTGTTCCACGTCGAATGGAAAAAAACCGATCTTTCTATAATGAATAGAAGTTTTAGGGATATTTTCCCCATTTTCGGTGTGGTTGCGATATAGGTAATAAAATTTTTCAGAATATTCTGTTAATTTGACGTTATTTCGGGTCGATTAGTGAAAATTCTATCTTTCTAGCATTTATAAAAAAGAAAAACGTAACTTTGGAGTAGGTTTTTCCAATTTTCCAAGTTTACCGATTTTTCTCGTCAGTTTGAAGCAATTTCACGTCGAATACAAAAAACCGCATCATTCTAGCATAAGGGCTTGGTTATAAGGGCTTTAAAAAATTTTTGCAGGCGAAGCTGCAACGGATAATGCTAGTAATAAATAATAATTGATCAATGCAAAATATAATAAAAAAATTAAAATTAAATGATAATATAAATTAATGTTTACAAAATTACAATAAAAAACGTATAAAATAAAATAAATTCACACAGTGTTGGGTCACCCATCCAAAAACTAATTGTAATCATATGTGCTTAACTTTTAAAATAAACGCACACTGCTGTATTCAAATTGCTATGACTGTTTGTATATGGTAAGGAATTAATAGATATATATATAAGATTGTTCTTTTTATATGTTTTCTACATGGTTGCTTAGTTTGATATAGTCTTAAGTTTAAAAAATCTTAAATTTTCCACTTGTCCGATACAAATTTCCAGTTTCCGGTTTGGGTACTATATCTACCTACATGCGAAATATCAACTTTACAGGATATCTGGAAGTAGCTCATAATTATGATATCTAATACTTAAGTTTTTAAGGCGTTCCCGCGAATTTTGCGTTTTTGAAGTGGTATAACTTTTTAACGGTTTATTCGTTAACGTTGATTGAAAAAACTGTTTCTTATAATTCCGTAATTATCTATATTCGAAATATCAACACTGTAGCTCTTTTCGTTCAAAAGATACAGCACCTATAAACGACTCTAAATTAAGGTGTAGTAATAGCACTGTAGTGTGTAGTGAGAAGTTCGAATGTGTCCCTTAAATCTCGGCCTTACGCACTACCGTGCTCTAGATAAAAGTGGGAATAGAAGAAGGATATAAATTTAAAAAAATAAAAAAATAAAAAAATTTTTAATTTCGAAAAGTTTAAAAGGGAATTAATTAATTTCGGATAACATAATTCGTTCGGGCAGATTCCGGATTCATGAAATTGGAAGGGCGAAGGTTGAACCCGAGACAACTGTGCTAATTGCACTATAAGAAATAAAATTATTATATTTAAATAAATAACGTCTATAAACAAATTATTATACGATTAGTGTTAATTATCAGAGTTAAAACAAAGTGAAACTTACCGTTTTTTGCAATGGACTTCAATGGTGTAAGTAGACTTTTATATTCAGTAAAATAATATATTATCCGTAAAATTATCAGTCAAAACGTTATCAGTAAAATATTATCAGTAAAAACAAACCTAAAAAACACTTGTATTAAAAACAACAATAGTGTAAAATTTTTTAAGCACATGGTAGATACATAGAATAAATTACACACTAGTAGCAGGATTTTTATGGACAAGACATCGAGTTATATTTTTAGTTCATATAAAAAAAAAATAAAACTTAAAACTTTAATAAATTATAAAAATACTTAATAAACTCTAAAACAAAATTTTACCGGTGTTTATTTAATTCTCGTGTGCGTACATAACAAAAAAATAAGTAAACTATTTTGTAGTGTGATAATTACTCAACCATACAGGGTCGGGAATTTTTTGTTTGTTTAATATATAAAAATTTTTTTTTTATTTTTTTGTAGGTATTGTAAATTTAGAATTTTTGATCTTTGTTAAATTTAATTGTAAAAAAAAAAAAATTTTTTTTTCGCTTAGAAGTATCAGAATATAATTGTTTGTTACTCAATTTTTCAATTTTATGGGATAAATATATATATATATATTTTTTTGGTTCTCAATTTTGTTTCCAATTTAAAAATAATTCCATTTGGATTTAGTAAGTAATTTTAAATTTTTAAAAATTTTATAGAATATATATATATTTTTTTTGTTTATCAATTTTATTTTCAAATTAAAAATAAATCCATTTGGATTTAATAAGAAATTATTAATTATCGTATTTATATCAAGAACATAACATCACCACTCCAAAGCATCTCCGATCACGCTTTTTGGGTTTTCCTATTTTTTCCAAAAAAAAAATTAGGTGGCGCTCAACTAAAATTTTTTTTGCGAATCCACTACCGCTATCCTCAAAATCAAGTGGGTAAAACCGGGGCACAACTTTGGCGCCCAATGTGAGGCCTGAAAGATCTTACGGTAAAAAAAAAATTTTGGAATATTTTATATTATAAAAAAAAAATTAATTAAATTAAATTAGTATAATTTAAAAAAATAAAACAATAAATTTTTTGTTTGGAGCATTCTTGGAGGTGTCGAGGACAGTACTTAATATTTTTGTTTCAAGGAGGAGTTAGGGTATGAGTTGTTAATTCGAGGAGTACCAGCTTGGATAACGTAGACTTTATGAGAAAGTGTACCCGGGAGTCGTTGCGTGTTGAAAAACTTAAAGGAAATACGAGTACCGCTACGAATCCTATCCACAGCTATAGGCTGCCTTCAACATCCCATCCAGTAATTAAATGGGGTTTGAAATTTGATGGTGACATAGCTAGAACCAGTGTAGCGGCATTTTTAGAGAGGGTGGAGGAGCTAAGAATTGCTAGAAGAACTACTGAGTTAAAATTATTTTTATCTTCGCTAGATTTGTTTGAGAATTCAGCGCTATTATGGTACCGCAGGATTCGTAGAGAAGTCAATAATTGGAGTGAGTTAAAAGCCAAATTAAGGCAGATCTAACCAAGTTCAGAAAGTGTTAGAACCGGACTTAGCAAATCGGCCCAGTGTGTATGTTGTTTTTACCGTGGAAGAGGGACTTCATAAATTGCTCTAATGCTGGAATTGCTTTGGAACGGGTCATAGATTTACTAATAACCAAATGTTGACTGACGACGTCATAGAACCGTAAACAAACCCTCAGGAGAATTAAGATTGCGTTTTGATGGCCGCGCCCTTAATAAGGTAACTAAAAAAGACGCTAAACCTTTGCCGTTCATAAGCCGAATTTTGGACAAGCTTAGAGACGCAAAATATATATCCTCTGTAGATTTACGATCGGCGTATTGGCAGATACATTTTTCTGAATCTTCAAAGGAAAAGACAGTCTTCACCATTCCGGGTCGGGGCCTTTTCAATACAAAGTGATGCCTTTTGGAATTTGCAATGCCCCACAAACATTGCAGGGAATAATGGATCGAGTCTTTGGCCCAGAATTCGATGAATGTATTTTCGTTTATCTGGATTACATAGTGATCGTCAATGGTGATTTTGAATCACATATTCAGTGTCTGTGAGAAGTGATGGTGCGATTAAAGGAAGCCAACTTATCCATCAATTTGGAAAAATGTCGATTTTGTCAATCTGAGTTGGAGTATTTAGGATATGTGGTGGACGAGTTTGGACTCAGCACGGAGCCAAAACAAGTATCCTCGACCTTCTACTTCTACAAAATTGAGGCGCTTTCTTGGATTGGGATCTTGGTATAGACGATTTATTGACCATTTCTCTGATTTGACGGCACCTCTCATGGCACTAATCTCAGGAACTCACCGAAAGAAGCGTGTGTCAATTGAATGGAACGACGCGGTGGAAACGGCTTTTAGAAACTTAAAATTAAAACTCTGCCAGAATCCGGTATTGCGTTGTCCTAATTTTAAATTAGGGTTTTTCATACAGTGTGACGCGTCCAACCTTGGCTTAGCAGCTGTTCTAACTCAGGATACGGGATCAGAGGAGTATGTGGTTGCATATACGAGCCGTACTTTAAGTCAGGCCGAAAGAAAATATTCCGCCACGGAAAGGGAATGCCTTCCGATATTATTTGGGATAGAGAAGTATCGATCGTATGTAAAGGGAACTAGGTTTAAGGTCATTAACTTCAAGGACCCTACCGGTGGGCTGTAAGGCTACAACAGGTTAAGGGTAAGGAAAATATTGTTCCAGACTCTTTGTCTCGTGCCCTAGTTGAAATCTCAACTATTCAAGTAGATATCAAAGATCCCGACCCATAGTACGTGCGCATGGCTAGACTTGTGGAGGAAAACCCCGCAGCATTTCCTAATTGGAGACTGCTCGAAGGGAAACTTTATAAATTCAATGAAAATAGGAAATTAAGGGACGAGCGATACCAATGAAAAATGGTAGTACCACTAAAAAATCGTCAGGAAGTTTTGGTGGAAAATCACTATGATTCCACAGCCGCATATATGGGAGTGTTTTGAACCACAAACAGAGTATATCAGAGATATTATTGGCCGAAAATGGTCAAAGATATAAATAATTACGTGGTAAATTGTGATATCTGTTTGGCGTACAAAGCTCGTCAGTCTAAAAACCTAGGGTTAATGGGAATTTTCTGTAGTGTTTCCCGGCCACGGCAAATGATTGCTAGTGATATCCTAGGAAATTATCATCGGTCGGCCAACGGATATAGGTTTGTGCTGGTAGTAGTAGACTGGCTTAGTAAACTTACTCTTTTTTTCCCTTGCGGGCAGCCACCGCTTCTGCTGTCTCTAAGCATTTAGAAAATGATGTTTTTTTGTTGTTTGGGATACCTGGTATTATAGTATGTGACAATGGATCACAATATGTCTCCAGAGCCTTGAAAGATATGGTTAAGAAGTATGACGTGCCTAGGGTTTTGTATACTGCTGCGGATGAGTCAAACTTCTCTGAATGCGTTAATAAAACCATCGTAACGGCGCTTGCAACATACATTAGGGAAAACCACACCTCTTGGGATAAAGAACTACCCCGCATAGCATGTGCCATGATAACGGTAGTTCATGAGGTCACTCGACATACTCCCTTTTTTCTAATCTATGGCCAAGAAATGGCAATATCAGGTTCTGAATAATAAATTATTTCAACCAAATTTTTTTTTCATTTTACTTTGCACTTACATTCTTACATTTCAGTTTTCACTATTTAATTTATAAATAGCTCGGCTTTTTAATCAACACTTTTAAAGGAGCAACTATTATATAAAGTATCCCCCGAAAACTCGACCCTTTTTATGAATTTATGTTTTTGGCCAGATTATGTTCTTTTGTCATTATTATTATTAATTATTTTATCGACATAAGTGTATAAATCTATATTTTTCTGTTCGATTAATTAAATATGATTATATTTGATCTGTGCTGAAATAATTGTTACAATAGTTATTAACTATTTTGTATAGAAAAAATTCATTGCCACCAATGAATGAGTTTTTGAACTTGTATATATACCGCCATCTATGAGAATCTTTTTAAAACTGATTTGTTTTATGTAATATCACCTATAAACAACTTGTTGATCGCGTGGTGCGAAAATTTCGAAAAGGTAACAAACGGTCTAACTCGCCGCAATAAATATTTCACATCAATAATCTAACTAGTCAAACGTTGTACCATCTACTTGCAAAGGCCTCTCTTAGAAATGCCAACCTCTTTTCCTTGTACGGTATCTTATTCGTAATAATATATGACAAAAAAATGATCTACATAGAATGAGGGTAGATTAGAACAATTGGCGAAACTGCTACAAGGGGAGATATTAATACACACACAAAGCCGTCTGTGATTTTGACAAAAATGAAAAATTTGGTCAGACCCTCCTGTGACAAAAGCGAACTGTTACGAAGTATGTGGCTTCAGAAGTTACCCCAACGAACGCGAGAGATTTTGGCAATAAATACAGAGCAATCCCTCGATCAACAAGCTGAATTGGCTGATAGACTGTACGAAACATACGAAATCCATAGTTCACAAAGTATTTCAGCTGTTGCTACTAATAATATAGAGGTAACAAAGAACCTACCAAACACCAGACGAAAACGAGCCTAGAAGGTGCAGAAGACGATCTTCTTCGAGAAATCGTTGCCGAAGCCTATCACCATACGTGAATACCGAAATAACGCTGGTATCACCATACATTTGGCAAAAACGCACGAAAATGTGCACCAGGTTGTTCACACAAAAACTAGAGCTGAAGTCTGTGCAAGCGGTGTCACAGGCTGCAGATACCAGTTCATCGCGTCTATTCATTTTCGATAAAAGCTAGCACTCTAGCCGAGCCCCGATTTCCAAATTTCATATACCCTCCAAGCAGTCAACATTACACCAATAACCTTTGGAATTCACGAATTAAACTTGGACTTGAATTTTCCGAAAACATACAAGTGGAATTTTATCGTTGCCGGCGTCGGCAATCCCATAATTGGTGCCGATTTTCTAAAAAAAACACCATCTATAGCCTGACTTGTCCAAAAAGCTGCTCATTGATGGATCTTCACTCTATAGAATTTCACTTTGTAAAATTCCATTCAGCCCAGCATTTACCTAATTACGGCAAATCCAAATATGGACGCTAGGACAATCGAATTATTGACAAAATACCCATCATTGTCAAAACCGCCTCAATGCCACGACAAACCTTCTCACTCGGTGCACCACTACATTGAAACAACCGGCGCACCCCCCCCCCCACCTATGATAAATCACGACGATTACAACCTAAAATCGAAATAGAAGTACGGCATGAATTCCACAAGATGGTAGAAAATGGAACCTGTCAACCATCAAACAGTCAATGGGCGTCGCCACTAGTAGTGATACACAAAAACGACAATACACGAATAGCTGTACGACAGCACTCAACAATTAAACAACAACAAAATATTTTCTTGTATAGATTTAATAAGAGCATTTCACAATATTCCTATTTTTCCACCACACATCAACAAAACAGCAGTAATCTCACCGGTGAGTTTATTCGAATACCGTAGAATGCCGTTTGGTTTAAGAAACGCTCTCGCAACCTTTCAGCGATTTATGAACTCCATCCTAAACGACCTTCCTCTCATATTTTGTTACATAGATGATATTCTCGTTTCCTCCATTGACTTGGATGAACATCATCATTTGAATATTCATCATTTGAATATTCATCATTTGAATATCATTTGAATATTCTGTTTCAGAGATAAGACAAACACGGACTCGCCATTAACATCGAAAAGTCCAAATTTTTTGCTAACGAAGTTAATTTTTAGGACATTCTATTTCAGAACATGGTTTTAGCCCCACGAACGAAAGAGTGAATATATAGATAGAATCAATGCAAAAACCACATACAAACACGGAATTGCGAAAAATATTGGGAATATTTAACTTTCACCGCAGATTCAACAAAAAAGCCGCGAAAAACTTTACCATATTTAACGAAATGTTGAAAGGCCATTCAAAAAAAAAAAAACGATCGAACAACAATACAGTGGACCCCCGAACTAATACATAATTTTGAAGAAGCAAAATAATCATTTGTAAAATTTACGCTACTTCATTATCCAAAGAATGACTCCAAATTCATATTGACCACGGATGCGTCAAACATCGCAGTGGGTGCCGTGCTGGAACAAATTGTTGAGAATGAACACGAACCTTCGGGATTTTTTTCGGCTAAACTTACTAAATTTCGAAACGAGTTGGCCAACGTACGACAAAGAGTTGTATGCTATCTACCGCGAGACCCAACGTTTAGAAAATTTTCTCGAAGTTCGTGAGGTTATCATAGTAACAGACCACAAACCCCTCACACATATGTTCACAATAAAAAAACAAAGAAGATCGAGACATATAGCATTCATTTCACAATTCACCACTGACATTATTCATATTTCAGGTTTATCAATTATAATAGCAGATGCTCTAAGCCGACCGGAAAATATTAAGATTTACGGAATAGAAGCACCAATCTCAGTTACGACTATTTCTGAAGGTCAAATGACAGATCAAGAAATTTTGACGATCAAAAAGACGGCTATCGGGATCACCAATTCAGAGAACTATATTTAAATGAAAATCTTAACATCTTTTGCAGTTTACACAATAATGTCAATCGTCCACTGATACCGAAGAACCTCCGTTACGCAATAATCAAACAAATGAATGGTTTTGCACATTCCGGTGTTAAAACTACACTTAATTTAATGTTTCAGGTACTACTGGCCCAAAATGACAGGCGAAATTTGAAAATGGTGCAAAACATGTCCAGAATGTCAGAAAATCAAGATTACTAGACACGCACAATCACCACTAAGTCATTTTCCTAAGAGTAACCGTTTTGAGCACGTTCATATGGGCTAAGTTGGACCTTTAAGAGAGTCTGAAGGCTACCTATACGTGTGTACCTTCATAGATCGCGCTACAAGATGGATCGAAGTTTCTCCGCTGAGAGATACATCAGCCGAGACGATTGCTAGACTTTTTTACGAAAATTGGGTCACAAGATTTGATGTACCTCTAAGATTAACTTCCGATAGAGATCCTCAATTCCGTTCTCCCTTATTTAATGAATTATGTAAGCTTTTAGGTACAAACTACATCAAAACAACCTCTTACCATCCGATCGCAAATGGAATTTTGGAGCGATTTCACCGAATTTTAAAAGATGGATTAAAATGGCACAAGCAAGCATGGACACTCAGCTTACATAGTATATTGTTAGGATTACGAGCAGCACCGAAAAACGGTACAGGAATTTCATACGCAGAAATGACATTCGGATTAACACAAACACTTCCAGGTGACTTTAACACTCCATCTCCAGATATTAACGATAGTTCTATATTTGCTGATAGGTTACGAGAAACCTTAAAAAAATTGCCACCGGCCCCAATTACTCATAAAACAAACAGCAAAATTTTTATTCACAACGATTTATGGAAATGCAAAAGAGACTTCGTTCGAATAGATCGAGTAAAAATACCCTTAGAACCTTATGAAGGTCCGTTTGATCAAAGAATCATCCGTCATCCAAAGAATGCCCAAATACTTGACTCTTAACTTAAATGGGAAGGGAGATACTGTATCAATTGACCGATTAAAACCAGCGTATGTTTTGAACGATGATGAAGCAGAATTGGAAAATACAAGCGAACCCAAAAATTTTAGTAAATCAATTCTCAAGTAAAAAAACTTCGACACGACAACCCATGCATCGAAAACAAAAGAATCAGCTGTTGGTGACATATTAGAACAAACAAAATCTAACACTAAACAAAATAGGAAACGACCCCCATTATATCATCATTACCTCGACGACTCAGCTCCAAACATTTTACCTTTACCCTTTATCGATTTACCCACAGAAACAACTATAAAACCAAACGAGCCTATAGCCCCTCAAGAAACGAAACAGAAACAGTCACAACGGGTTCCATTAAATACAACCGTTTAGTGACATCCAGCGGAAGACGAATAAAGTCCCCGGCGAGGTATACTAATTAAAAATAAAAATAAAAAAATATTTTTCTTTTATAGAACCTTTAATAAAGCTTTAAGTATATTATTTATTATTTTTAAACTTAAATCTTTCTGTATAATTTACTGTAAAAATTAGCGAAAAGTTAAAATTTCCTGTTAAACTGTATTTATAGAACATAATGCGATAATGTTCGAGTGAGTGTTTTCGTGAAGTCTAACTTAATTTCGAAGTTCAAATTTAATTTTGATTTTTATGCTTTCAAGTGATTACGACACTTTCCCAATGGCATGGGGAGGAATATGTGGCAACACTGTTCAAAATTAAATATAGAATAAACACTACTTAATAGCGGCAATACGGTCAAGGATGAATATACAAATAAATACATAACGATCAAAAATTTAAATAAAATACAACACGTGTTTTCCCGCGCGACAATACATAACGTATAAAATCATCGACCTGAATAAAATGTTTCTCGACATCAACTTCAGTTCTTACTCAAAGTAGTGTTAATAAATAATCTGTTGATAAACAATCTGTTAACAAATATTAATAAATAACTGTTAATAAATAACTACGGTGGTTATTTTCATATATAACCCCACAAATTGGCGATCCTGCCAGGATTTACAATTAAAACAAGAAGTAACATCAAAATGGCAACGGACAACGCGGCTCCACTTAAGCACGATTCTGAAGCTGAACGGCAAAATTAATTTAAATAATTACGGTGGTTATTTTCATATATAACCCCACATAGTTATCAAACAATATTTTTATGCATTCTTCAATACATTCATGAACTATTCAAAATAAAATTTAAGCCACGAAAAATTCAGAGCTGAAAATTGGTTCAGGTAAATAATATTACATATGAAATACAATAAAATATTAAAATATTAAATACAATATTACATATGAAATATCAAAAGTTCCTATAGATCTGACTTATGCTAAAAATTGTTATTCAAGATCAAAGCTAAAAAATATCGGTTGTCCGCATAATTCTCTTAGGCGTATATGTTATCGTAAAAATAGACGGGGCAAAAGATATATATCATCCAATTGTTTACTAAATTCTCAGATATTTTTTTTTGTACGAATCAACATTCCTGAGATATTGCGATTCCAAAAGTTGAAAATGTCGTATTCTGCATAATTTGTTTTTCGAATATTTCTCTTAAACGGTAAGTGTTGTCGTAAAAATAGGAGACAAAAGTTATAGATCAAGCAATTGTCTAGAAAATTTTTATAAAGAAGTGTGTGAGGAGCCCAAACCATTTATTGGCGGTAATCTTTTATTGATTTAGTTGCCGCTTTACTCTGGGTGTTTGTATTGGTGTGTTTAAAGTTAGGAAATAAGCCTCTGACTCCATATCCCAGAGATAGGTACAATTAGCTAATTAATACTGATGATGACTACCTTGTAGTCGAAATACGCATTTATAAAATAAAAACATTTGTCCTAGGAACTGGGGCTAAAATTGAAATTTAATTTCAAAAAACCTTCAGTTCTCTTTGATTATTTGAATAACCTTTATATTAATATGGCTTCCCGGTTATTTGAGAATAAGAAATTCCGCAAACTAGCGGAAAAAATATACCTACTATCAGTAGATATACATTTTCTAACAAAGTGTAAATTATACGGCTTATTTTCTAATTTGATACACATCAATACAAACACCCAGAGTAAAGCAGCTACTAAATCAATAAAAGGTTACCACCAATAAATGGGTTGGGCTCTTCACACACCTAATCCCTTTTTTGGTCAGTCAACTCAAATATACCTTCTGGTACTACTTCAGTCAGATCATATAAAAGACAAAACTTTTTTAATATTATTGTGAGCCACATATTTATACAGATAATTTTTTTCCCTACGTATTACCATTCCTGAGATATCGTGATTCCAATAGTTGAAAAGTCACAATCCGGATTAATATGTACACATTTCCGCACTACCTATGAGGTAGTGTACTTGAAGTATTTTTTATTTGGCATGGTTTCCCCACCACCAATAGGCAAACTCCACGATCTATTATGACGAACGACCAGTCCAAGTGGCCGAGCGGTCTAAGGCGTTATGTCTGCGAACTATGCCTACTTTGAAACTGGGAGGTTATGGGCTCGAATCCCGACATCGGCAGTTTGTCAATTATTAAGAAAAAAAGGGGGTGGCGGTTAATTGACTAAACTGTTGGCGTGTGGATAAGAACGAAGCAACCGGCTATGCTTGAGAAGGTTTTCTGCAGTCTCCCTTATTCTTTTACGAACTCCAGATGAATAACGGCACAGTTCCTGTCATAGTCGGCTGCAGCCGCATATCCTATCGATTCATAGTCTCTACACAAAAATTCCTTCCACTCCACTCACATCTGCATAACCTTAGTCATCACAATGGACCTTATGGTCGAAGTGTAGCCGGTCCAGGACAGCCTCTACAATATATCTATCTATCTATGACGAAGAAAGTTTGATCAGACACCTGTTGATTGAAAAAATAGTACTATTGATAAAGTCAAATTGGAATTAGCGGATTATTGACGATTTATGAAAAATTTTATTATGAAAGCTAAAAAAATGAGAAGAGTACATAACTTAATATTTTACGTCTGATAAAAATGAAATAAAATCAAGATAGTGCACAAAAAGGAATTTGTTCTCAAGATTTTCATTTAAACTTCGTAAAAAAATAATTCAAGATCTTTCGAAAATGTCTGTATGTATGTAGTTTTATGTTAAAGAAGAATTATTTAGTAAGGAAAATGTATGGATAGTAACTAATAAACATAAATATTGAAAACTTTTTCAAAAGCTTTGATATATAAAGAAATTTACTTGTATTCTTCTCGATCAAAATCATATACTTGGTATACTGAAGTTATTCTTTGATAAAGCTACTTAAATCACAACAAAATTTTACTATGAACGGTCCACATAGGGAATTAAACCATTTTAAAACTCAATCATGATGTTTATTTACTGTTTTCAATGGTATATTGAATTTTATATCGGAATGTTCTTATTACTTTTGTAGCTGTTACAGTTGGTAATAATAATTCACTTAGGAACTGATACCTATACTTCAGTTTTTATAGAAGAACCTCCTATGTTGTTCGATACTATTGGCTACACAACATTATTTTTGATAAGTATATAAAAGAGAAAAATCGTACATAATAAAATACTTGACGCGATAGACCCGGGAAGCAGAGCACGTTGTGTATCAAATCGACAATTGACAATCGTATAATCAATGGAGGTATAAATTTTTTTAACATTAAAATGAATATTGTAAAGTCTTTGAATTAAATATTTATGAACAAGCGACCCGACCCGACTTCGCATCGTTATTTACATAAATTTGTTTACTGCTCATTGAGTATAAAAGCAGGTAAAAGCATGTTTATTGTTAAAAATATATTTTGATTTTTAGCAGAATGAGTGACGCGTCTGAACATCTATACGAATAAAGTATATATAATGCACCAATTATTTTTAAATTGTATTAAAAGGGCCGATTCTGGTGGTACTACTATACCGGATCGACCCACAGTGGCAGAGGAGCAAGCCCAACACTCTACCATATTCCAAACAGAAGTTAAATATGTACCAGATATTAATTTGATACGAAAGATAAAGCGGTAATAATGTAAATACCATGGACATAGTATAATACGCGACTGCGCATTCGATGAAATTCATGTTCCAATATTCGAAACAGATGCAAGCACGGTTATAGTAGAGCTATCTCCGTCATTCATTTACAGTGGAACAAAGATACTGCAGATCAGAGGCTGTCTGTTTCTAAAGTTCGTACAACTTTTCAATACAGAAAGTATATGAATCGCGCAGTCTAGTAATACTATGTCTATGGTATATACAATACTATTACTACACTTTCATCTGAGCTCATTGATAACATACAACAGCCAATTATAAGGTTATATCCACACTATTACAAGACCTCACATGTGAGATTTAAAATAATTCAGTTACTTGTGTATAATATGTAACTAAGATGATATGTAACTTTGGTGTGATAACTTAAAATTAAATACGTAAGCCATGAAACTAAATTTTTTTACGACTTTGTTTCGAAATATCTTTATTATTTACACATACGAAATTTTAATTAGGATGTACTATACTTATAAACCTCCCGAAAAAAATTATCTACATGATGGTGAAAACCGTTTCAAAATCCGTTGCGTGGTTTCGAAGGAATTAGCGGATAAACATACAGACAGGCGCGGAAGGTGACTTCCTTGTACTATGTATAGATGAATAATTTTTCAAATTTTTATTTATTATTATCGCCACGTTGAGTCAGCGTTTTCAGCAAATTTATAACAAAACTATGCCGATTGCATCCTTCGTGAGACGGTCGCCTTGTCATAGTAAGATAAATAACCAACCTCCATTTATTCACGGTGTAATGCGTGCCGTGCACATCGGTTGGTTTGAAGCCAAAAAGTATCGACTATAGCTACCAGCTGTAGTTTAACTCGAAATCGGTCTATAACTAGAAGTGTATGGGGTATACTTAGCCATGAATCTCTTGCTAAAAGATCTTCAATAAGTGCAGGAACGCAACAGAAATATTGCACCTGACGCCTGATCTCTGAAAAGTTACAAGAGCACTTGTAAAGATAGCTACTTGCGCAGTTAGTCCAGGCATCCACAATCTAGTTATCACTATTGTTATAGCTACAAGAAATGGTGTTATGTCAAGAAAGCGGTAGACATTTATATTAAATTAGCTCCTTTATGTAATTATGATGGAAGTAGTAGTGAGTTCTATAAATAGAATAGGTTCAGGGAGCCCATCTGCTTATTTTTTCAATTTGCATTTTTGAAGAAGGAAAAAAACAGAAAAACCAAAAATATGGATTACAAAAATTGTGTGTTGATATTAGCTTTTTTTACATACGAGAAAAACTAAAATTAAAATTCAGATGTAGATTGCAAAGTAGTAATAGTTAAGAAATTAATATAAGGTTTAAAAATTAAACAATAATAAAAATTATAATCATTCCAACGTTTTCGATTTTAAGTATGAAAATAAACAATAATTCTAATAATTCTAAACGATACAAATAATAAAAAATTCGTTACGCAGAAGCTGCGTCAACTTGGCGAATTTCCTTACAATACATAAATCACTCTCTAGCGGTCATAATTTTAGTGTGATCAAAATGAAATATAAAATCTGATATGACTTTAGTATTTGCAAAAATTAAATTTATTAAAAGCCAAAAAAAAAAACGGTATAACGGTTATAGTTTATAGTTACTATAGAAACGACAATCAAAATTTTTAACCATAAAATATATTTTATGTATTCGAGTCAAACAAACACAAAATATTAAATATCTCTCTTAATATTAGAATAATCGAAAAATGTATAAGGAGTAAACTTGTCGAAAATCAAGTTTGCTACAGTTAATTCTTTGATCATTTTTCTCAAACTCTAATGTGAACAGATATATTTAGAATTGTAACTTTCAATCTTTAATTGTAAATATTTCTGTAAATATTAGTGTAACAGAAAAATTTTAAGAAACAAAATTACAGTAAAACTTAGTATCTACAACTAACCTCCTGATAATTTTTTAGATTTTTGAAATATTAAGGAACATAGTCAAAGTTTATATTTCCCCTCCGCTAAACCCCCTTTCCAATCGCCCGATTTCACCCGTTAACAAACTTGACCTTTAGAATACCAAAAGCTACTCAAACATCTAACTTAATTCCAATGGGAATGAAACTGTGACCGCTAGAGAGTCCACAGATATTTGAAAAAAGTTAATATGTATATATGTATATATGTATATATATATATATATATATATATATATATATATATATATATATATATATATATATATATATGTATATATATATGTATATATATATATGTATATATAATTATTTGTATATATATATATATATATATATATATATATATATGTTTATATATATGTATATATATAAATATATGTATATGTTTATATATATGTAGATATATTTGTATATAAATATGTATATGTACCATTAAAATATAATTCAGAGGTGGGCGCAGACGGCTCGCCGGACTCTTCATAAGCTGGGTGAGAGTAAGTAAAATAGATATGTTTTGAAGTAAGACGGAACGATAATTTATACAAACAATTTAGAATTAGTTTTATAAAATATTTATTGTTTAAAAAATATCTTTTACAATATGGAGAGATACACCAAAAAACATAATAATAATAAAAACAATAATAACAACAATAATGATGATTGTAATAGCAATAATTACAACAACAACAACAACTATATGTATTCCCACTTTTTGTAAAATATAACCATTTAGAAATAAGTAACAAATTACCAATCCTCCTCCCCCACTCAACTTTATCATTGGCATCTTTTTTTTATCCAGTGTCATCAAATTCCCATCACACTATACCCCCTACTAAGAAAAAATAATTAAATCACGAAAATAATTGTTTATTAGTTCTCCGATATGAATAGTTTAGGCAAATTATTCGGAATTTCCTAAAATCTAATTCTAAAATCTAAACTAAAGCTAAATCATCCAAAAATTTACAAACATTTTATGCCCCAAATTATCAGCCCATAATTCCAGAGTATGTATTCAATGTATTGTATGTATTGTATACTTTGAATAATAGTGACCACAAAAAATAATTGGTATTATTATATTTTTTTCAGAAAATGTTTTAATTAAAAAAAGAAAACAATGATAATTGGTAGGTACCTTATATTTACTCTATCTCTCTTCCCCTCCGGAGATTTGCACGCTCTGCATTGAATACTGGAGACTGCCATCTTTCACACGTACCTCTGGTGTGTAAGAGTAGCTATCGCACCGTCTTGGGCAGCGACGATACAACCTTCTGTTTCGTACTTGAGTCAGCTGATCGGAGGAAAGAAAACGTTAGATCAACGGAGAGAATATACCGCGAAGGTCTCGAGACCGATGATCTTGAAAGAGAGCTAATTTCAGCTCGTTTAACAGCTGAACGAAGTCGCGATTGAGGAAGAAGGACCAAATTATCATCTTGATCACGATTAGTCGGATCAAATACTAGACCCAATTTTGAAGCTGCATGTCATGCTGCAGAGAACAATAATGCCCATTTACCTTGCAACTAGTGATCCCGCACGAGTGCCATTAATTGATCAGAACTATTGGACCCCTGACAAGCTGTACCCAACGCTAATCTGTCATGTAGATATTCGACGGACAGGAGACCCCAACCCCCTTGCGGGCGTTGGAGGTAGTTACGAGGAACCAAGGAGTGCGGGTGCAAACTACTACAAATGTTTATAAATTTGCGAGTGCCTTTATCAAGTTCCTTAAGCTCCTCTGTTGCCCATTTGATGGAACCAGAATAATAGAGAAGGATGGGTAGGTCAAGCAAATTAGTAGCACGGATATAATGTTTCCCAGATCTGATTTCCAAATTTGTCTGAGACGGTGCCTGTACCTGCCACGAAGAGCTTTCTTAACAGTCGTCACACTATGAATGTGACTTTGTCAACACCCATGTATGTGTATAACTCTTCTTCATCGAGATGTTTCTCGATGCTTCTATCCGGGAGCTGTACGTCTACATCGTAATTAGGGACGTGACCCCGCTTACAATGTATGACGGCACGCTTACCCAATCCGAATTCCATGCCTATAGCTTTCGTGTACTGATGGACAGATTTAAGAGCTTGAGATTTACTGCTCTCAGAAGAAGCATAAAGGTCATCCATATAGAATATATGAGTTACCTGATGCTTCCTATCTGTCAGGGGGCTACAACGAGAACCGGGTTCTTCTCGCAAGCGCAAGGAGAGTGGCATAAGTGAGATGCAGAAAAGAAGCGGGCTTAGACTATTCCCTTGATAGACGCCCCGCTTTTATGTCACCTAATCTGTTGAGACAGTACGTTTACCTCTTTGTAAACTTTGTCTTCCAGAATGGCAACAGATCTTCTATACATCTGATGATATTGGGATGAATTTTCAAATATTTGAGCAGCACCAATATAAGTTGATGAGAGGTAGTGTCTAATGCTTTCCTATAATCTACCCAGGCCATACTCAAGTCGCGCTGATATTGACGAGCATCTTGACAGATACATCTGTCAACAAGAAGATTATCTTTGCAACCTGATATGCCACGTTTGGAGGCGAGTTGCTCATTTATCATCATCCACACCGGTTCTATGGTTGTGAGTATGCGTTCATTAAGAATGTAGGTGAACGCTTTTTAGACTGTATTTAAGCATGTTATCGCTGGGTAATTGCTTGGAACTGAAAGGTCTCCTTTTTTGGGAATCAAAACTGTTCGCCCTTTGGCAAACCAAGTTGGAAAGGTTCCATATCCGAAAATATATGAAGTGAAGTCCTTAGCAAGATGTGTGTTTGTCAAAGGTAAACGTTTCCACCAAAAATTCGACACAGCATCCATACCAGGCGCTGAGTGATTATTCTTGCCTTTGAATGCAAGGGACACTTCTTTAGCGGTAACATATGTTATCACCACTTGTTCTGCCAAATTACTGTTGCAGAACCTTTGGAGCAGTCTGATTGGTGTCATACTACTATCTACATTTGTCGACTTTTCATATAGATTACGCCAATAGTTGTCGAATTGTTAAACTGTTGGTGGTTTCTCTACTAGGGAAGGGGGTTCCGCGAATAAACGAGAATGATTCGAGAAAAAAGTCTTATTTTCTCGAATACACTTTTCTCGTTTAACTAGCTTTTTCCATGCGAGAGCTAGCGCACGTATCTTTTCAAGGTTTCTCTGCTTGAAAGTGAGCAGGATATCCTTGTTTATTGTGTGATGTTGGTGCCTGAGTGCACGAGCGAAGCTCCGCACGTTTGGGGTGAACTGTCTACCATTCTTCTGGTATTCTAACACACTCTCGATACGTGATTCCGTCTGTTGGAGAGGTGTCAACTTGGAGTCAAGTTGCTCTATGCGTTTGCGTGTCTTTTCCTCGACTGTCTCAGCGATCTTAGTAGGAGGAGATAGAGCGCACTGTGCAGTATAGACTGAACTATCGATCTCGAGTAGGCTACTGGCGTTTGTAAATATTCGTTGCCAATTTGGTTGATAAAAGCAAGGTCTTGTGCTTTTGCAAACGTCTTGCGATATTTTGGGCGTTTGCGTTTAGACAGGTCATTATTGGTTGTTTTCAGCGCATTTTGGAATCGATGTTTAAGTTCCTCCAAACGAGGTTTTGGTGGCTCGACAGGGATGTTCTGAACTTCTACGGTCACTTCAGCGATGGGAGTGACTGGCGGGGATGTTATCGCCGTTAACACAAGTGGTGATGGAACATCTCTAGACCTTGATAGCGTTGGTGATGTAGTTTCTAACACAGGTGGTAGTGAGGTATTTCGACGTACCCTTTCCTGTGTCTCAGTATCAGAGCTGTCACTTTCTAACACTGGTTCATCATGAGACGCCAAATCCTGTGTCTCAGCAACTAATGTCTCACGTGAGGAATCATCCACCACACACCTATAGAGGCGGGTCTGTCCTCATCCGTCACATTCACTTCCGGTTCCGTATCCCTGTTCGTGTCCAAAATGTTGGCTGGTGAGTCAAATCCACTTTTGATTAGATGGGCTGCTTGATCTCGCAGATGTTGCAGTTTAAAATGAGAGAGTTCGGGATGCTTCTTGCACCGTTTGGTGTGCATCCTTCCCATGCAGCCACGTCTTTTTTGGTTCGCTTGCTTAATAACAAGTGAGCAGGTCCGTTTTAAGTGCTGAGTTTTAAGTGCAGTTTATTGAAAGCGCTGATAGCGATGGTGACTGTTTTGGGTGCTCGGTCGACTTGTTGTGAAGTGCCTTGAATTGGCTCTTCGTTTTCAGCGACATGCGTAGTCTCTTAGACTTACTCTTAGACTTACAGATAAGGTGGAAGCGTCAACTGAAGGGGGCGAGATTCTGTAGGAACTAGTTGTCTTCTACTCGCCTGCGAAAAAAATTTCGATTTGATATTTGACATAAGATAAAATTCAACCCATTTAACCGCTAAGTTGATCCACGGTTGGATCCCTAGCTTCCCCTTCTGCTAGCTTGCAGGCTAGATACAAAGCCCTCCCACCACGAGAAGGTGAATCCGCGGGTTTTTTGTTCTAGTTTGTCATGTTAACCGGATAATGTGTGTGAGCGTGCGTGTATATTTGTAAGGGTGTTAGTGTTCTTGTAGTGTGTATAAATGTATGTATGTTTATTGTGTTCTGCGGCATCGCCTTTTGGGTGGATTCTGTGGTGTTGTATTGTGTTGTGTTCGCTGAGCGAATGGGGTGTTGTCCGGGTTGTGTTAATATTATTATTATTAATATTAACATGTTTTTATTAATCACTCAATTGATGTTTATACTGTATTGATATATATATATATATATATATATATATATATATATATATATATATATATATATATATATATATATATATATCGGATATATATATATAACAGAACCTTACAATTGAGTAATTAAGAGTATATTGGCTAAGACTGCTCTTTTTGAGAAACATAGTCTTTAGAAAAAAAATTATCAAGAATAAAAAGAATAAAAAATAAGATTACTATAAGATATCCGTCTAAGAACAAAACAACTTCTACTCGGGTAGTTAGATAGATAGATAGAAGCTGTCTTGGATGGGTTACACTTCGACCATAAGGTCCATTGTGATGCCTAAGGTTGTGAGGATGTGAGTGGAGTGGAAGGAATTTTTGTGTATAGACTTGGAATTGGTTGGATATGCGGCTGCCGCCCACCAAGATAGGAACTATGCTATATTCATCTGGAGTTCGTGAAGGAAACTGCAAAAAACCTTCTCAAGCATGTTGTATTCAAAATTATGGAGAATTATTTTTCTGGATCTAACACTGTTCTAATTATATTACGAAAAATATTAAGTAAAATATTGCGAAATATATTTAAGAAAATAATATTTTTTCTCCTTGGAAAGAGATGTTTTTTTTTTTTTAGAGTAAAAAGAAAATAATATAGTTTCGATTTGTTTTTGTTCTTTAAACAAAGTTTTTTTTAAGTCGAAAATTGAAAAGAAATTAATAGCTGCTTTTGATTTAAAGTTTTTCTTCTTTTTTTTTCAATCAAAAAAATTGAAAAAAATTAGTCGAAGTTGAATGTTTTGAATAACATGAATACATGCACAAAAAAATAATTGTATAAACATGCATGAATTAGTAAACAGAATAAGCTAGCTAATGTATCGTAAAATTTGTTATCGCCCATGGTTGTTGATATGAACTAAATTGTTCGAGAAACCTCCATGAAAAAATAGATAAAAAAAAAAAAATTTCTTCAAAACAACAACCATGTTCTAGAAAGATCGATGGCAGGTATAAAAGGCGCGACCAGTGCTGATCAAATTCAGTTTTAAATCGACTGTTGTTTGATTTAGTACAAACTATAAAATTGACTGTTGTTGAATTCAGATCAAGTTAAAGATTGAGTTAAAGTTGGCATTTGTGTAAGTAGTTCAAAGTTTGAAAATTGACATTGTGTTGAAAAATTAAAAAAATTGTTGAAAAAGAAAGAAGATTTAAATTCTTTTAAAAAGCAAATAAAATCAGGTTTTTGTTTTCGTAAAAATTTTTTATAATTTAATTTTTTTTTTCCTTTAAAAAAACGTGCGTGTCGTTCCAATTGGAAAATAGTTAGTAAAACCTTTAACTAATATATTTTGTTTTTGTTTTATGGAGTATCGGAATCTGTTGCAGGCAGCGCTCCTTTGAGCAATAAAGAGAGCGAAGATACTGCGACAAGTGGCAACCGTGGCAGGACGAAGAGACGCACTGAAGAAGAAAGAATTCCCAATGGCAAGTTGCAGCATTCCCATGCCACGTCTGCGTGAGATGATGGAAGCCGAAGGGCTAGACAGCACTGGGTTAAGAAAGGTTTTACAGGCAAAATGGGAGGAGCACCAAACTAGGCAACAAGGAACACCGTTGACAGCCATTCCCACATCAGAACGGCGAAGGAATGTGGTATCCAACCCGGAAGAGCCAGCGGCTGCAACTATGGAAATGATGTTTGCGACATTAATGTCCAACTTTAAGAACCAGGACGAAAAAATGGGTGATCGATTGGAGAAGACGGCCAACAAACTTGAAGAACGGATGGACGAACGAATTGCAAATCAGCTTCAGGAATCTGAAGAGAGAGTGGACGAACGTAAGGGAAATCTACTCCAAGAGATAACAGCAGTTCAACACGAGTTGGAGGACCAAATGATAAATATGAGGGACGTGTGCATAGAATGGATCGAGCAAATAACCACTGATATTGAGGCCGTAAAAACCGACATCACGAACATTAAAGCCAATGTTGCTGTAATACGCACACAAATCGGGAGCCACCTAACCACACGGCTTGATCGCATGGAAACGACGATGAATGAACAATACAACAAAGCCGTGGATGACATTACGCGGATAGAGCAGCATCAGACACAACAAATACGTGACATGCGTATAGCCCCTGAAGAGGTGACTACAGTCATTCGATCCGCCGCATTGGATACAACGACGCTTCTGTCAATCATGCCGGAATTTAGTTGTAGACCAGCTGAAGATCCAGTAGTTTTCTTGAACAGAGCGACGGCATTAATACGACAAACACATCTGCCCGTAGATTGTTGACAACGTACGACCGCTGATGAAGATTTCAAATCCAAAATCATTAGACGATCTACGAATAAACATCAGAACACTGGATGAAGAGCCAACGACAAATCGGCAAGAACCACCAGCAAGAGCACCACCACCACCTCGTCCAAGCAGTCCAGGAATGTGCTTCGCATGTCACCAAGTGGGGCACATTAGTCGAAACTGTCCCAAAAGGGGACAACAAAATAGACCTGGGTCGTCGGAAAACTAATTCCTGGATCAATGAGGGAGGAAATTGGTTCTGGGGTACACATTAACCTCCACAAAAACGCACAACATCGGCGTGAACACCAACAATTACCGGTTCATTTAACAACAATGAAGACCAAGAACTCACACCAGAATGGGCCAATTGTGGAAATTGATGTGCGTGGAGATCAATATTGGCACTTATAGATAGTCAAGCATCACACAATTTCATAAGTGAAGAATTGGCAAGAAGTATTGGAAAATGTCACCCTGTCAGAGATAGTATAGGAAGTGGAGCCACATGTAATAATACTTTCAAGATTCTTGGAAAAATGTGAATTGATGTAACGATATCGAAAATGAGTTTCAATATTGAAGTATGTACCTGGCCTACGGAACTACTAAATACATGGTCATGAGTTTTTAATGAAAAATGGTGTGAGCATCGATTACCGGAGTGATATAATTTACTCGAGGTGTGGTAAGAGAGTCCACATTGCATGGAGAAAACCAGATCCATAGAGAAATGGCAGCAATTAACGATGCATTGGACGAGTTACAAATTAAACTCCTCGAGAACCAAGAGCAGTTAAAAGATTTCATTCGGCGACATCCCAGCGTTTTCGGCAAAGTTGGAAGGACAAAAACGATCACACATAAAATTGAGATTACGAAAAATTCCCCCATTAAGTTACGACCATACCCGTACAATAATGAAAAACAACGGGTATAGGAAGAGATGATTGAAGAGATGGAGGGCGATGGCATTATAGAACCATTCTCATCGCCTTGGGTCGCACCCGTCGTATTACAAAAGATAAAGGATGGAACCTTTCGATTGTGCGTCGATTATAGAAAATTGAACGACATCACAAAGAGCAATGCGTTTCCAATTCCAGATCTGCAAGAGATATTGAGATAAGTCAATGGAACAAAAATATTTTCTACCTTGGATGTTTATAACCAGTATTGGCAAATTGAGATGGAACCACAATCGAAAGAGTACACAGCATTTACCACCCCAAGAGATCTTCATCAATTTCGCGTCATGCCGTTTGTACTGAAGAATGCTCCAGCTACGTTCCAAAGTTTAATGAACGTAGTTTTATCTGGATACATCGAAGATTTCTGCCAAGTTTACCTGGATGACACACTAATCTACAGTCGATCAGTCAAGGAACATTTACACCACCTGGATCTTGCACTCGAAAGACGAGAACAACATGGATTAACTTGCAAACCTAGCAAATGTGTCATTGGCAGCAACAAAGTAAAATACCTGGGACATATATTGAGCGAAGACGGCATTGACAGAGAGGAAGAGAAAAATGAAGCTATCAGTAATTACCCTGCACCAAGAACACGAAGATAACTTCGACAATTTTCGGGATTATGTGGTTGGTACAGGAGCTTCGTAAAGAACTATAAAGACATAGCTGCACCTCTGAGCGAAATGTTAAAGAAGAACATAAAGTGGCGCTGGCTAACATTACTTCAGAAGGCATTCGAGAATTGAACTCTAATAATTTTTAAAAGCAATAAAACCAGGTTTTTGTTTTCGTAAAAATTTTGTTTAATTAAATTTTCTTTTTTTTTTTTTTAAAAAAAAGAACGTGCGTGTCATTTCAACTATAAAATATTTAGTAAAACATTTTACTTATATATATTTTTTTGTATTGTTGAGTATCGGAATCATTTTCAGGTTCTGGCAGCGCCTCTTTGAGGTGTAAAGAGAGCTAAGATACCGCGACATGCCTTAATTAAAAATTCACTGATTCTTTGTTGAATCGTGTAATCGCATGCTCTGCTAGCTTAATGTTAAGCTAGCAGAGCAACATTTTAAAAATCAAGTAATTATATTGTTTTTATCTCAAATCATTAAGTTATTTAAATGCTAATTAAATGCTCAACAAAAAATTTAATGCTCTTTGTTCTACTATGTAACCGCATGCTCTGCTAGCTTAACAAAAAGAGCCAAATTTAAAAAACAATTGGTTGTATTTTACTTAATATCAAATTATTAAGCTATTTAAATGCTAATTAAATGTCTTAATTAAAAATTCACTGCTCTTTGTTGAGTCGTGTATCCGCATACTCTGCTAGCTTAATGATAAGGAAGCAGAGCAACATTTTAAAAATCAAGTATATTAATTATATTGTTTTTGATCTCAAATTATTAAGCTATTTAAATGCTAATTAAATGCTTTAAAAAAAATTTAATGCTCTTTGTTGTACTGTGTAACCTTGATTTTTAAAATGGTGCTCTGCTAGCGTAACATTAAGCTAGCAGAGCATGCGGTTACACGATTCACCAAGAGCAGTGAATTGTTTATTAGGGCATTTAATTAGCACTTCATTAGCTTTATAATTTGATATTATATACAATATAATTAATTGATTTTTTTAACATGGCTCTGCTGGTTAAGCTAGCAGTGTATGCGGTTACACAGTACAACAAAGAGCATTAAATTTTTTTACAGCATTTAATTAGCATTTAAATAGCTTAATAATTTGAGATCAAAAACAATATAATTACTTGATTTTTAAAATGTTGCGCTTTGCGTTTGCCAACGCTTCACGTTTATTAACTAACGCTACGCGTTGACCTAACACTTCCTATTGACTAACGCTACTCACTAACCAACGGTTCGGGTTGGCTGACTTACGGCTCCCTTAACCTTATGGTATGCGTTGGTTAACGCTTTTCGTTGATTAACGATTCGAGTAAAATCACGCTTCGCGAATCACTGACGGTTCCCTTTAAATAACTAACGTTTCTCACTAACCAACGCTTCGCGTTGGCTGACTGACGGTTCGCTTTGGCTTACGTTTAGCCTACGCAAAGCGATTCCACCGCTTCGCGTTGATCTAACACTTCCGATTGGCTAACGCTTCTCAACCAACACTTCGTGAAAAAAGGGTCGCCGTCTCCTACAGGGTGACTTCGGAGACGGATTCAGATTCCGTCACTTTCTCCGACAAGGAGACGACCAGAAGAGATAAAAGTGGCTGGCGGAAGGGTAAACCCAGGAAGTTATCTCACAACCCATCCCCTTCCTGGGTCAACCCATCCTCGCCAATAGAAATGGTAAATATATCACAGTGGAATTGCAATGGTATTATACAACGCTACTGTGAGCTAAACATGCTTGTGGCAGAGCATACACCTATGTGTGTATATATACAAGAAACACATCTTAGACCGACGGAGACATATGCCCTGAAGGGTTATACCATCCGCCGGCGATATGTTCTGCCAGATAGCTATTAGAATATACGGATCGCTCGAACACACAGTATGTACAATCAATCTGCCGGACTTCGATTGGAGAATCGAAGATATGGCACGTTTAATCTTGCAACTTCCACAAGCATTTCTGATGCTAGGTGATTTTAACGCTCACAGTTAATTGTGGGGCTGTGAGCATAGAGACGTACGTGGGAGACTCATCGAAAGTTTTTTGGATGTGTCAAACACGTTTCTTTTAAATACCGGTGAGAAAACACGATTAAACGCCAGAACTGGTGAGATGTCGGCAATTTATCTGACACTATGTTCACCGGCTCTGGCTCATCGACTGGAATGGAAGGTACTCCCTGTTTCTTGTGGGAGTTATCATCTACCCATCAAAATTTCTCATAACTCAACGACGTGTCTACATCCTACTTCGCCGAGATGGTGTCTTTGTCGAGGCAACTGGGACACTTTCATGGAAAGTTTTCAAGTTCCCACGTTGGGTGGAGACGTGAAAGAGGATGTGTACAAAATAACCTCCAAAGTCATTGAAGCAGCTACAAACGCTATAAGTAAGTTCCGACATTCCATCTAAGACAAAAGTTCCCTGGTGGAATTAGAGTAGAGGTTGTAGAGAAAAAGAGGGCAACAAACAAACTGAAAAGACGCCCCACGCAGGAAAATTTGATAGCCTTTAAAAGAAGAAGATCAGTAGTAATAAGAACTATTCGAGATCCTCAATTTGAGGAGGCTACCCTCCTCAATTTGGATGGCCGGGTCATATCGCAGCGTGCTGAAATTGCTGAATGTTTAGGGGAGCATTTCGAGCACGTCTGCAGCTCCCAAAATTACGACCCGGATTTCCAGCGGATCAAGATACATCACGAACAACATGATGATCTCGATTTTTTCTCAGATGAATCCTTCCAGTAGTACATAGATTTTACAATGCAAGAAATACTGGAGGCGCTAAAAGGGTCAACAGATACATCACCTGGCCCCGATACAATACATTATGCCATGATTCAGAATCTGCCTTATCCTGGTAAGTGCGGATTACTGGATCTATAAAACAATATTTTTCGGCAGAGCGTTTACCCTCAGCAATGGTGGGAAGCCATTATTATCCCGCTGCTTAAACAGTGTATAGATTCATCGCAACCATCAAGCTACCATCCACTATCTTTGACTTGCTGCTTCAGCAATATATTGGAAAAAATGGTGCACAGACGTCTCACCTGGTGGCTGGAAACTAAAAGTAAATATCAAACAGGTTTCCGCCAATACCATTCGACGACGGATCAACTTGTTCGCCTTGAGAATGCTATTCACGACAACTTTCTCCGGGGCTTTCACATTGTGGGAGTGTTCTTCGACCTGGAGAAAGCATATGACATGACGTGGAGGTATGGCATTCTCAGGAAGCTGCATGACTGGGGTGTAAGAGGATCTCTGCCTCAGTTCATTCAAAGTTTTATGTGTGACCGCAAATTTCGTGTCCGGGTGAGTGGCACTGAGGATGGTGTTCCCCAGGGCTCGACGCTTAGTGCCATGCTTTTTGCTATAGCGGTCAATCAATCGCAGCTTCAGCCCCGATTCGTCTCTATGTTGATGACCTTGCAATTTTCTATGGAGCTCCATCAATGGATGCAATTGAACCGAGACTCCAGCAAGGCATCAACGAAGTGGTGCAATCTGCAGAAAGTGTTGGTTTTCGGTTCTCCACAATTAAAACTAAAGTGGCCCATTTCTGCAGAAAACGCAAGGCACATCCAGACCCGATCCTTTTCTTAAAGGGATCCCGCGTTGGATGTGCTGACTCTATAAGGTTTCTGGGACTTGTCTTTGATAAGAAATTAACGTGGCGTCCACACCTCCAATCCCTGGCAGCGAGTTGTACATCGTGGGGTGCGGACTGTGAGATACTACTGCGGCTATATTCATGGCGGGTTCTGACCAGGATGGATTATGGCTGTGTAGTATTCTCCTCTGCCCGGATTTCTGCACTCAAAATCCTTAATCCTATCAATAAGATGCCGGCACCTGTAAACCTGACCCGTAGAGAGAGTGTGGCCCTTACATATTTGCGAATAGGCCACACTCAAATCTAGCATGCATATCTTCTCTGCGGTGAGGATCAGCCAAGGTGCACTGTTTGCAGGACAGTGCAAACCGTGAGCCTTATTGTTGAGGAATGTGTAGTCTTTGAACCTTTACGGCAAAGAGGACGTCTTCGAAAGAATGTATCACGAGCATTATCGTATAATGCGAGCTCCGTGAAGAATCTCACCTTCTACGTAGACTTTAGGGGAAACATCTCATATTTTATAATAGTCGTCTCTCTTATGTCTTTTTTATGTACAGCCTTGTACAATTTTATCTTCTTTTTTAAATGTTTTCTGTTTTAATATTATTTATTGATTTTATCTGTGACGGCCTTTTACATCTTCACTGCAACGTTGTTATTTTTTTATTAATATAGTTTATTTTTTGTTATTCTATTCCTACCTAGTCAATTTATTTGACTAGGTAGTGTTGTAATATTCTGTGATACTGTTAAGTTTTGTTATTGTTATGTTTTAACCTGCGGGGGCCAATGATCAAGTTCTCGAAGCCCTTAAAGGGGGGTGGGTTTAAGTGGGTAGTCTGGCTGGCCAGGAGTCCTACACTCTGTGTCAATGCATTTTCCACCTCCCCGCCGCAAAAAAAAATCCCTCCCATGGGACCACCTTGTCATGGTGGGAGGGCCTAGTACCTAGCCTACAAGCCAGCAGGAGGGGAAGCTAACGGACCCAAACTTCTCAACGTGGGGATCAGTGGGCGGATATCTCGCGCTGTCATCATCGTCATCGTTGGTTTCGGTGTTCGGTGTTCCGTGCACTGTCGCAACATTACTTGTTGGCCACGTCATCTGGCCAACGTTGTCTTCGTTGAAGACGTTTTACTGGCAGTCCCGTGCATCCCTGTTGGGAGTGATCGGGGGGACCCTAGGGTGGGGCCTCAGTTTCTCCGAGATCTGATGTGAGCTTGCTCTGCTGACGCAGGGTGGGCGGGACCATCAGACACGTCGGTCCTTGGTAGGATAGTGTGCAATGGATGCAGAGATCGGAACCTGTATTGCTTCGGGTGAGTTTCAGTCCATCCGCGCTTTCCGGGACTGGTAAAGTGGAGGCCGGGCCTGAGAGTACTGGGGTAGGACTATTAAAGTCCGAGGGTATACCCGTTCCCAGCTATTCCAGTTCGCCCCTTTCCCTTAAGATAAAAGGAAATTCCGTGGGAACCCGGCAATGATTACAGGTGCCATAAAACAGAGAGTAATGAATTATTTTGTCATTACATCACGGGGTGAGCCAGCTTTGCAGGCGGAGCTGAGCTCACCGAAGCTGGATAGGTCCAGAACTCAGGAAAAGGCGAAACTCTAGCGACTTCAAGTCAGTGAGTCCCTTTTTAATAGCTATATATTTATACGAGGTTGTAGGACGTCTTAAAGACGTTAAGAAAGTTAATAACGGGTTGTTGGTCGAGACATTTGATGACAACGCCTCGAATGAAAAACTAGCTAATCTAAAGATGTTAGGAGATTATGAGGTGAAAGTATCGCTCCATGAAACATAATATTTCCCAGGGGGTGATCTTTTGCAGAGACCACAAGGTTTGCTCCATCGAAAATATATCTGACCAGGGAGTTATTGAGACACGAAGGATTATGTGAAGGCAAGATGGTGAGTTGAAAGACTCACCTCTCCTCCAACTTACCTTTAACAAAATTGATTTGCCAGCAACTATCGACGCTGGCATTCACAAAAAAATCCCCGTGCGTCAGTACATTCCAGCACCGATGCGATGCTATTGGTGTCAAAGATACGGACACACAGCAGGTAGATGTGAAAGGCCTCAAATTTGTGTATACGGGGAGCCATTTCACGATGGAAGACCGTGCAATGAGCCAGTTACATGTGTTAATTGTGGAGGTAGTCACTCGGCAAAGTCAAGGAACTGCCCTTAACACAAGAAAGAGATGGCTGTCCACAAAGTGATAGTTCTGGATAAGCTCACTTATTCTGAGGCGCGCAGAAGGGTGATGAGCTCCAGCCCTCGCACTCAACCTGCCGTCTCCTATGCCCCCATCATAGCTACTCCTTCCCCTTCAGCTGACGCATCCACGCTCGCAAAAGAGCTCGCTCCGCTGATGATGAAAATCATCAGTGAGTTTTTAAATAAAAAAAGCGATGGCCAAGCGCCAGCTAGGCCAGCTAAAATTTTAAGAACGACGCAGGAGGGACCCATCCAGGTCCCTCCCAAAACAACAGTTAAAAGAAAAGAAAGAGAGAGACCCTTAAAACGAATGCGAGAGCCTCGGAAGTGCAACCAGTAAGCCATCCTCAGAAGCAAAATCGATGGAGGTGCATCGTGAAGAGACTCATCGTCCATCTCCAACACGAGGTGAGCAAGCTCTGCAGGTGGAGCTGACCTCACCGAAGCCGGACTGGTCCAGGCCTTTGGCTTCAACATCGCCGGGAGGCAGCCCAGCGAACAAGATGCGCTCGAGTAGCCTCCCGGATCGTGAAAAAAAGGTCAGCGTCTCCGGCAAGGAGGCGACCAGAAGAGATAGAATAGGCTGGCCGAAGGGGAAACCCAGAAAGTGATCCCACAACTTCCTGGGGCAACCCATTCTAGCCAATAGAAATGGTAAATATATTACAGTGGAATTGCAATGGTATTAAACAACGCTACTGTGAGCTAAACATGATTCTGGTAGAGCATACACCAATGTGTGTATGTATACAAGAAACACATCTTAGATTGGCGGAGAGCCTGAAGGGTTATACCATCCGCCGGCGAGATGTTCTGCCAGATGTTCGAGCAAGCAGAGGTGTCGCAATATTAATAAGGCAAGGCCTATCTTACCAGGCCCTTTGCCTTGACACCCCCCTACAAACTATAGTTGTTAGAATATACGGATCGCTCGAACTCACAGTATGCACAATCTCTCTGCCGGACTTCAATTGGAGTTTCGAAGATCTAGCACGTTTAACTTTGTAACTTCCACGACCATTTCTGATGGTCGTTAATTCTCAATAACGCTTAATAAATAAATAAACTAATATGTATACAAATAAATTATAACATTTTTTGAAAAAAAAGCAATAAATGATAAAAATATAAAATTATTTTTGAATTGATAAATACACAATTTTTTTTCAATATAGGTATATAAATAACATTGTGAAATGGTTAAATTGAAATTAGGTTGTACATACATACACAATTATTTAATTACATTTTGCCGACAATTAATAAATCACGCAAAGAGATTCAATTGAGCTATATATTTGAAATTTGGCACACCTGATAATGATGCCATATAACCTAGATAGATAGATAAATTGTAGAGGCTGTCCTGGACGGGAAACACTTCGACGATAAGGTACATTGTGATGTCTAAGGAATTTTTTGTGTGTAGACTGAATTATTGTTATTATTTTGTGTGTAGAATTGTTAGGATGTGCGGCTGCAGCTGACTTTGATAGGAACTATGCCAATACTAATCTGAGAAAGTTTTCTGCAGTTTCCTTCACGAACTCCATATGAATATGGGCATAGTTCCTATCATAGTCGGCTGCAGCCGCATATCCTAACAATTCCTAGCCTACTCACAAATTCCTTCCACTCCACTCACATCCTCACATCCTAAGGCATCACAATAGACCTTACGGTCGAAGTGTAGCCCGTCCAGGGCAGCCTTTATAATCTACCTCTACCTCTACTTCGCCAGCTACGCCCAATAACAAGTAGAATCAACAATTTAAATGATCCGTGTTGATATGTAACCCTGTCGCTAGTGAATAATTGAAACCTTACTTAGCACGTAGCATATCCAGGAGACGGTTAACGCAAATAATGCATATCGATTCATATATTTCTGATCATAATATCTGGAAATGTAATTAAAAGAAAGTTTCGTCCACTTAATTAATTCTTTTTTTGTAAGGGCATGAGATCGACTTGATGTGTCAATACCGGTACGGAATACCGGTACGTACTATCATGGCGTACCAAACGCGATCTAATGTCAGTGGTAAAAAAGATGAAGATATGAGCGACACAAGTGATATAAAAACTTTTTTAATGTCAAGTGATGTTCATAATGCTATCAGTGAAATTGTGAAAAATGCAGTCAAGGAAGAATGCAATGTTTTAATAGAAAAAGTTGAATTTCTTACTAATGAAGTACTTAACCTACAAACAATCAATAATAATCTTAACAAGGTTATTCAAGATATGAACCAAATAATGGTTACAAAATTAAACCTATGAAGATGTCTAGCGATGAAAATCAATCATATTCAGATGTTGTTAGCAAACAGTTAAACATAAATACCGAGAATAATAGCCAAAACAATAATAAACAAAATTCTACAAACAAAATAAACTCAAATAATAAACAAACTATCCATAAACAAACAAAAAAAACTCAAGTACCTGTAACACCAGAACAACCAACAAAAGACACGGTCATTGAAAATACAACAGCTGGAAATCATACTGACGATTCCAATCAAAACTTAAACAAGAATGTTTTACTTTAGTTTCTTATAAAATAAAACAAGAAAGCAAAATTACTTATCTGGAAAAGGGCCTGAGCAAACTTTAATTAAAACAGCCGAGAAAAGACTGTGGATTTATGCAGGAGGATTTTATAAAGAAACAACTGAAGGAAAAATGATTGAATTTCTTGAACAAAATTTTCAATCTAATAATTTTACATGTGAAAAATTAGAAAGCATAGGGAAAGCACAAAGTTTTAAAATTAGAGCTGATTACGTTCTGCATGATGTCATATATGACGAAAGTAAATGGCCAATGGGATCAAAAATAAAGAGATTTCGTTTCGTACAAAAATTTGCCCAACTCGAATAAACAGGTAGCAAACGACTATCCTAAAAAATTAGTACAAAATCTTACTTCCGAAAATCGAAAAAATAATATATTAACTGCAATGAACTTCAACATACAGGGTGTCAAAAATAATATTGACAACTTGGAGATTGCTCTAACTGATCTAGGAAAAAAAGTGGATATAACCAAACATTGGTTATCAAACGACGAAATAGAACCTTTGTCAATACTAAATCTAAAAATGAAATAAGAGCAGGATGTTGTATTATGATCCAAAACAAATTTAAAGTAAAGTGCATTACAGAAATTGAAAGACTTTCAATAGAAAGTGATTTCGAGTGTTGTGCTTTTTGGAGGAATTGAAAATGGGTATAATCTGCATTTACAGAGCTCCATCAGGACACTTTGAGACTTTTGTAAATCGTTTTGAAGAATGTTCACACTATTTGAATAAGAAATCATATAGAAATATTATGATCTGTGGAGATTTTAACATTAATTTTTTACAATCAGATAACTATGTTACTGTCATTCGGCAGGTCTTCTTAGCATATAACCTAAGTGTAGCCATTAACGAAGCTAAAAGAATCGGAAATACTAGTGCAACTTGCATTGATAATATATTTACAAACTTTCCTTACACAAGTGTCGATGTAATTACAAATTCTCTCTCAGATCATACGTTCCAACTATTACAGTTCAATAACAACAATAAACTACCTACAGATAGAATATATTGCGTCATTAGAGATCTCTCTGAAAATAATGTTGATTGTTTTTTAAGGCTTTTATCGCTTCAACAGTGGCATGCGGTTCTTGATACTGACAATGCAAATGACGCTTTTGAATTATTTCATACCCAGTTTAAGTATTGCTTCAATGTTGCATTTCCTCAAAAAAAAAATCGTCAAAAATGATAACAAACGAAATAATGAATGGATTAGTCCACAAATTCTAAATCTCTCCAAAGGCAAAAATAATTTATGGCACTTAATTCAAAGAAGTAACTTCGTAACTGAGCTAGAATATAAATTACGAGCAGACCACAGATGTTGTCGAACAAAATGAAAACGTTGGTAAAAATTGCTAAACAAAAACACTTTTTGAATCGCATTGAATCATCTGATAATAAAGCAAAGTCAACCTGGAGCATTATTAATGGAATGACTAAATCCAGCAATTTACGGAATTTTATTGAAAATATTAAAGATGAAAGAGGGAATATAATATCAGGGAAAAGTGAAATTCTTGACATTTTTAACCATCACTTTTGCAACGTTGCAAATAAATTGGCACTCAATGAACCTTGTTGGCACTCATTTTAATGTTGAAATGGACCGAGCTAAAAGTTCTATATATATGCACCCGTGTCATGATTCGGAATTATTTAACATTATTACGAAGTTAAAAAACAAGAAATCATCTGGCTGGGATGAAATTCCATTAAATATTGCTAAAAGAAGTCTTGATTCAATATTGTACCCCTTATTGAATATAGTTAATAAAATGCTCCTACAGGGTACTTCCCTACTAATTTAAAAAAGTCTGTAGTGTACCCCATACATAAAAAGGGGGAATTATTGGATTTAGATAACTATAGGCCAGTATCTATTTTACCAACTTTTCCCAAAATTTCCGAGCATGTAATTTACAACAGATTAATAGACTATCTGGAAAATTTCAACTTGATCGCCCCTGAACAGCATGGTTTTGTACGAGGGGGTTGAATCGATCAAGCAGTTTTCAAAGCGTTTGTGGATATCTTCCAAGCACTAAATGAAGATGAATTGGATGTAGCTACTTTTCTAGACTTAAGCAAAGATTTTGATTGTATAGACACCAATTTGTTAATTCACAAATTGGATTTCTATGGAATTAGAGGTCTACCATTGAAATTGATAACATCGTAATGACAATGCGTGAGCAATGTGTGAAAATTAATTGGCAAATAAACAATGAAATCATAGAGATGAAATCAAGTTTCAAACATCGTTCACGGGGAGTTCCACAAGGTTCAGTGCTAGGGCCCCTCTTGTTTGTAATATATGTTAACGATATATCAAAAGTTACCAGAAATAAGATGATACTATTTGCCGATGACACGTCAATATTCTTTCACCAGAAAGAGGAAGACGTTCTCATCAAAGACATAAATAGTACGCTTTTTATGTTACAAAGCTGGTTCAAGAAGAATACACTAAAAATGAATATTGAAAAAACGTGCGCTTTGACTTTTAAAGAGAGGAATCTGTCAACAATTCGTCTGAAGAACCCAAATGCAAACATTGAAATGGTAAAATCAACTAAATTTTTGGGTATTTACATAGATAGCAATTTAACTGGTAAAGTAAATGTCGATAATCTGTCAAAAAAACTTTCTAAGCTTAGCTATATGTTATGTAAGCTACGTACATATATATCTTTGAATGCACTTCTTCAAGTGTACTATGCCAACATTCATTCAAATATTAAGTACGGAATTCTCTTTTGGGGCAACTCAATTGATAATGAAAGAATTCTTAAGATATAAAAGCGATGCGTAAGAATAGTTTCCAATTCTGGGCCTTTAGAACATGCTAGACCTTTGTTCAAAAATTTAAAAATACTGACGGTAATAGATATATATATCATGGAATGTTCGCTTTTTGTAAAACAAAACGCAGATTTATTTACGGTTTTCGAAACTGAACATGACTATGACACCAGAAACGGAGGGAATCTGGTAACGATACAAACCAAAAAATCTTATATCGACAAAGGAGTCTTAAATATGTGTATCAGAATATATAATAGAATTCCAATATCAATAAAAGCTTTACATTTAAAAAGATTTAAAATCGAATTAAAAAAATTTCTATTGAACAAAAACCATTATACGCTAAGAGAATTTGTTGAATGAAAACCATTGTAAATTGTAATTTTTGACCTTTGCTATGTACTATGTACGAACGGAAATAAAAATATTATTATTATTATTATTAATAATGCCATAAAAACATAATACACGAATCGTGAATCTACAGACTTTTTTCATTGACAAAAAAACTTATACTCATGGCACACTTTGCTCAATTTACAAATAATCAATTTGGAAATTTGAGTGTCAAATAATCAATTGAAATAATCATATAATAATCAATGATTACAACAAAACACAATATTTACATATATCTGTTTTCGTCATTAGTCAGTACTAAGTATCTAAGTGATGTGGTCGTCATATATTGCAAAAAATATCATCTGTATAACGGTAAACATTTTAAATAGGAGATAAAATAGAGCAGTGAGCTGGTATAGTAATGCATGATTTATTACAATTGGTAATAAATGATTCTGGAAATTATAATTAAATGCTAATGGCACATGCCGGTCTACGAACTGCATTGAACATTTCCTAAAGGGTAAACTACAAATCCAATAATCAAATATGATTATTTACTCATTTGGAACCATCGATTGTCCCCTTTCAGCTACCTCAAATATTTCTATTACGCCAGTCAGAAGAGGTATTGTACGATGCAAAAGGTGGTGTAGTACTTTTTATGTTTTTAATTTGTATATCTGGGTACTATGGACCACACAAGTCGATGAAATTTTTTTAAATTTTATAATTGATGTCTACCTTATTGATTCTTTTTTCGAAAAAATGCTTCGGATAAAAGTAAGGAATATAGTAACAACTTTTATTTGAAGAACGAATGGATAAGGCACAAATCAACCAAAATATTTTACAGTACAAACCGTTCAAATTGTTTTTAAAATTTTATAACGCAAGTTTTAAAATATTTGAATCAAAAGAAAAATATCTTGCCGCATTATAAAATTTTAAAAACATGCAAAGGGAAAACTTACGAAATAAACTTGAAGCAAAATTTTTCGTACATTTTATCAATTTACCCCTCATTAGTTTTCTAAGGAAAAAGTTACATAATAAATTTATATTCATTTCACTCACACTTGGTAAATAACTCGGTCCTTTATCCCACATCATCACTTTTTAAGGAACAACTATTACATTAAGTATCTCCCCAAAATCTCGGCCCTTTTTTGTTTCTTTTTTTGATCGAATATCACTGCTTTTTTCAAGGCTAAAATATACAAAGCCGAACGCTTCGAGTTAACCAACGCTTCGCGTTATATAACTCTTTTTCTTTCTAAGTAGATTCACATTTACAAAGGAAACCGCTTCACGTTATATAATAATAATAATATTTTTATTTCCGTTCATACATAGTACATAGAAAAAGTCAAAATTTACAATTTACAATGCACAATATACTAGCGGTCCCGACAGACGTTCTCCTGTCTTAACTATGAATATTGAATTCGAATTGGTATAATTAATAAAAAATTATTATTATTTCAAAAACATATTGTTTATTATTCTTATGCTTTATGATACACAACATTCTTAGTTTTATTTTCTAGCGACTTCATCAATTGTTGGCGAATTAAAACGTCTTGCGTGTTGTCTTATCGGCTTTGACAATTTTGTGATTATCAGATGCCATGCGTTCTAATGCGATCGTGAATAATGCAACCAATTTGTTATGCTGGTGGAAAAACAATTGGAGTTGTTCTACAATTGGTCTTTTCATTGAAGTTTTGTATGCACAACGCTGATCGACTTGTCTTGCTGAATCGCCCATAACATAAATTTGCAAAAGTTTTTACCACTATACCGCGTTCGCAATAAGGAACCTGTTAGATGATATATTTGACCCTAAATCTGCAAAGGTAAACAGACATTAAATAGATGTAATATAGGATATTGTTTAGCGAATTGTTTGTACCACAATGTGTGTCTCCCATGTTGCTCTCAAAATACTTTCTCAGCACTCCCATCCCCCATCAACTTGGCTTAAATTTTTCTCGAATAACTTTTATTGCGCCAAATGACGTAATTTGAAACCAATTATTTTATTGCTCGATATGAGTAAAAGATGTTTAGAATCTGGTCCATTTCCCGAAACCAATGATTTAAGTGTCTCTTCTGGCGGTAACAATCGCGTCAATTTGACTTGACCGCTCGCGCAACACAATCCAGGTGCTTCATTTTTAAACTTAAATGGCTTTCAATATTGACACACAACGTTCATGGGTCCAATAGCAACGATTTACTGTGAAGGTTAACCGATTTCCACATTATAATTAAATGCAGCTCGATAGGGGTTAAACGCAACATTTCTATGTTGTTGATTTCGATTCCATCGATTCCGTTCAATTTCATTCCGCGTTTCGCGTGGCTCGTCAGTTTGGCTTGCTCTTGTCTATCTTTCACTTTTAGCTTTTCGAATTCTGCGACTTAAGTTTGTACGTCTACGGCATTTTTAACAACAAAATTTCATTAAAAAAATATAATGAAATTCGTTACGCAGGAGCTGCTTCAACTTAGCGATCATAATTTTAGTGCGAACAAATTGAAATTTGATATCTGATATCTGATATGGTTTTAGTATTTGCAAAAATTAAATTTAATAATAGCGAACGATATATAACGATTATTGTTTATAGTTATTATGGAAACGACAATCGAAATTGACATTTCAAAATTGAAACAAAATTTTAATAAACTAATTTTATAGTTATCTGAGTTATGTAGAGTTTCCGTGGAATTTTTTTTTTAACTAAATTGTGAAACTAACCATTCTCAAATCCAAAAATCTTTCACACACAAAAAAATTCATCAAAATCGGTCCAGACGTTAAGAAGAGTTCAGTCACATACACACGGACAGAAGAATTATATATATTAAGATATATATATATATATAAATATATATATATATATTTATATATATATATATACATATATAAATATATATATATATATATATATATATATATATATATATATATATATATATATATGTATATATATATATTTATATATATATATTTATATATATATATAAATATATATATATATAAATATATATATATATATATATATATATATATATATATATATATATATATGTATATATATATATATATATATATATATATATATATATCTTAAGTTCTCATTATCAAAAGATTAGTAAAAAATTAAGAAAACTGAGCAAAATTGAAAACCAAAGGACGATAAATGTCAAACATGACATATATCAAATAATTAAATGGTGTGTAGCTCATGCCACAAGAAACTAAACAATTATCACACAATAAGTACAAGAAGACAATGTCAAATGATTTGAGGGGTTTGTCCGGCGAAAAGTATATCAAAAGAAAAATAAAAACAACAAACAAACATCACATAAAATGAATGAAATGGATGTAAAATGAATGACACAATTAATTTTAAAAAAAAAATTCGTTACGCAGGAGCTGCGTCAACTTGGCGACTTTCCTTAGAATACATAAATCACTCTCTAGCAGTCATAATTTGAGTGTGATCAAAATTAAATATTATATATGATATGACTTAAGTATTTTCAAAAATTAAATTTATTAATAGCCAAAAAAAAAAACGGTATAACGATTATAGTTTATAGTTGTATGGAAACGACAATAACAATTTTACAATAAAATATAGTTTATGTATTCGTGCCAATCAAACAAATAAGCCAACAAGCCAATAAGGCTTATAAAATAAGCCAACAAGATAGTAGCGAGCTAATCGAGAATCATGCTCAACACTTCCGGTACCCGATACGCCAAGAGGTGGTTGCTGCTCAACGAGATCCAGTCGATCATTCTATACGGCGCCGACATCAGACAGATCAAATCGCCCACGAGAAGTATCGACAGAAACTTGCAGATGCGCTCTGTTGTGTATTTAAAAAAAAAATTAATGAACTAAAAGTGTTTAGTTTAAAAAAAAAAAACTAAACACTTTATTGAAAATAATTGAATTATCAATTATTTTCATAAAAATGAAATTTTGTTAATTTAGTAATTTTAATTAAAAGAGGTATTATGATGTATTTAAAAAAAAAAAATAATGAAAACTAAATATACGGTACTTAAAAAAAAAATCCAAAGCAGAGTATTGTATGTGGAATTATGAAAATTGGAAAACGATCGGTGCTAACGCGATACACGTAAATATAAAAAAAATAACACGTTGAACCGAAAGTCTTTCAATAAAAGCTGGGCCCATTAAAAAAGATAATATTGAGGTAGTAAGATCTTTACTATCCAGTAAGTGTCTAAGTTATCGACTAGTGATTCGAATCAGAAATACTGAAAATAAAAAAAAAAGTACAAAAAAAGAACAAAACAAAATATATGTAAAAATAAAATATATTTAAAATAAATAATTTTTCATTTAATATGTTGATAGTATAACTATCCTTAAAATACTAAGTTTGGTTGTACAAGTTATAAAAAAAAATTACATGAATATGTACTAGATTGAACTGTAGTAAAAGAAATATCGTATAAAAAAAAACGACACTACAGTAAAAAAAAATGTTCAAATATGTCTGATTTGCAAAAATATAAATATATACTACAAATTTAATTCAGATACATAGTTGTATATAAAGGGGACTTTACGCTTCTGTAAAGAAAAACTACAAGGCCAAAAATACCAAGCGTATACAAAACAATATAGTTATAAATTGAAAAAGTCATTGCATATTCACATAAAATACATAAATTGTACAGCCAAAATGTGTATAGAATGTGTATTGAAATGTGACAAGTTTGAAAAACCACAAGTTTCGGAATGGTGAATTAAATAAATTATACAAAAAAAATATACTTAGATACAATCAGATAGAAACCATTAATTCGCCTATTCGATATTTCAGCACAATCCATAATAAATATTCAATTTGTAAATTGAAGAAATAAAAATTCAAAATACCATCTGATTAATTCATGTGAGACAACTACTTTTAGTAACTGTACTGAGCCAACTAATTTTAGTAACTGTCTTGAGACAAGTACTTTTTGTAACTGATTTGAAATATGTGCGGAAATATCGAAGTAAGCTTGGATATACGCAAGTCATATCCGATCTAAGTAAATGTTTGTTGAAATTATGTAAATTCTCAACTCGCATAAACCAATAATTATATAAATTATTATTTTTTGAATAATAAAAATATGAAAACAAAATAATAATAAATTTTAAACAGTGGAGTACTAAAAAAAATTATTCTCCACTCCAGGGGGCCAAAAAAATTAGCGACATGCTAATTGAAAAATATTATAGCAAGAATGACACGAATAGATGAATGAAAAATCTTTCAAATGTGGATTAGACGTGAAGATTTAAATACATTTAGATGTTTAATTAGGATGCAGTAACGTTACCATTCCCTTGATATCCTCTGAGATAGTATGGCCGAATGTTGTATATCGACATGCCGAAGGTTTTCTTATTAGATTTTGGAGCTTTTAGCCTAACTGAAGTTGGTGTAGTGAACTTTATTATCTTGTACGGTCCATTGAATTTTGAAGCGAATTTAGGTGCGATATTCTTGTTCATATTCGGGGCCAAGTTTTTTACCATGACCAATTGACCCACTTTATATTTAGACAGCGTTGGTTTATTTAAAGTTTGGTTGACTCGTTGTTGGTGAGCAATCTTTAACGCATCTTGTATATGTGCTTGTGATGGTTTAGCAGAACTCGTGATTAACTCAGTTAATTCGTTTATAATCACAAACGGCGTCATTAACTTTCTACCAAAATAAACTTCAGCTGGTGTTGAGTCGATTGTACTTTTGTAGGAGTTGTTGTAATTGAAAATTACAAAACTCAAAAATTTTGACCAATTTTTATGTTCTACAGAATATTCTTTGAGAATGCATCCTAAATTATATTTTATCTGTCGATTGAGGCACTCGCTCTTGTTCGAAGATGGTGTATAGCTCGAACAGTAGGCAGCTCTAATACCATTATTAAATAAGAAGGTTTTCCACTTGATCGACGCAAAGGCTGGTCCGTTGTCGGCTACAACAACCGTCGGATATCCGTTTTGCAGGAAAATCTTCTGTATCAGTGAAATGGCAACGTCACTGGTCTGCCTTTTACATGGAAAGGCGAAAGCAAATTTTGAAAATCCATCTACAATAGAAAAAATATATTTAAAACCTTCACTTGATCTAATAATAGGACCGATAAAGTCGACGTACAAAGTATGTAGGGTATACTCCGGCACGGAACTACTCAACTGAACCTTATCGTTACGTTTATATGGCCTTATAGCCTGGCACACTTTACAGGTTCTGACATAGTCCCTTACTTTTGCATAGAGGTTTTTGTAGTAAAAAATTTTACTAATTTCACGGAATGTTTTAATTACTGAATTATGCGCAGCATATTTAGAATCATGATAATATCGAAGAACATAGTCGAGTAAATTATCAGGTAAAAATATACGTTTTAGTCGATTCTTTCCGACGAACTTATATATTAACCCATCCTTTATGCAAAAATTAGGGACATTCATCTGAGCCTTAAGGTTCTGATAAATGATTTTACATTCGGGAGAGTTACGTTGCTCGCTTTTAATAGAAAGGTAATCAAAATTTGTATAAGCTAAAACGTTAATAAAGTTCAGTTGCGCATTGTTCCTGATTTCTTCATTCACCGATTCAGTTTGATCCAAAGTATTGGTTATCTTTTTTAAAAGGTTTGCATAACCTGGATCATTGCTATGCAACTCTTTAACTTTAATGAAATTTTTGCCTGAATCTTGATTTGAATCAGAAAATTCGTTCACTATTAAATGGTCAGTTTCGTATAACCTAGATAGAAAATCGGCCATATTGTTCAATTTGCCCTTAATATGTTCCGGGGTAAAGTCATATCTCGAAATTTTAAGGATCCACCTAGATAATTTATTAAATTTATTGGGGGTATTAAAAATCCACAATAACGACCTGCAGTCAGTCTGTAGAGTAAACTTGCGGTCGGTTAAAAAATCTTTAAATTTATCTAGGGCCGTTACTACTGCGAGAAGTTCTAATTCATGACTGTTATATTTTAATTCGGCTGGATTCAATTTTCGAGAACAGTACATAATGGGGTGCAAACCGTCATCATACTTTTGAAGTAATACCGCGCCCAGACCAGTAGCTGATCCGTCAGTTTGTAGCACAAAAGGTTTGTCAAAATTAGGATGTTTTAAGACAGGCGCACTTACTAAAGATTTTTTTAAAGTAGAGATTGCATCAAGATGAACCTTAGTAATTTTGAACCTAACACCTTTCTTTTTTAAATCGTTTAACGGAGCTACAATCTGACTGAACATGGGAATATAGCGGGAGTAAAAGGCCGCAGCCCCAACTAGACGCATAACTTCTTTGACGTTTTTTGGAGTTGGCATGTCATTGATTGCTTGCACCTTAATAGGGTCTATAAAGCGTCCCTCAGCGGATATTACGCTACCCAACAAACGTACCCTCGACATACAAAATCGAGCCTTAGAAGGATTAATAGTGATACCGATAGACTTTATTTTAGTGAACAAGAGATTCAGGTGATTTAAATGTGATTCAATGTCGGGCGAATGTACAATTAAATCGTCATAATAAATAAGAAGAAATTTATGACGAAATTCTGCGAGACTGGAATTTAAAAAACGAGCTAATGATTGACTAGCCACCTTTAGCCCGAAAGGCATGGTATTGTACTCAAACAGACCATATTGTGTGACGATCGCGGTGACATGTTTCGAGTCATCTGATAATTTTATCTGATGAAAACTGGATTTCATGTCGAGGAGTGTAAACACTTTCGAATTACCTAAGCTAGCGAAAATATGAGCCATACTGGCTGAACTCATCGGATCAAACTCTATATGTTTGTTAACAAACCTATAGTCAGCGACTAACCGATAAGAATCGTCTTTCTTTTTAACAAAGAAGACGGGTGAGCTGTAATTAGAGTTCGAAGGAGAAAGTACCCCTTGTGTAACAAGCTCTTGAACATGCTCGTCCAAAAGTCTGGCTTTATCGGGTGCTAGATAGTAAGGAGCTTTACAAACCGGAATGTTATCGATTAACTTAATTTTATATTCAAAACCCTTGGCAAGACCAGGAATGTCAGAAAAAATCGATTTAAATTTTTGAAGAAGTGTTTGCAACACTTTGGTTTGTTTGCTATTAAGATTTACTTTCGCTTCGACAATGGTATTAATAATTCGATTATTATTACAAAAACCCGAAAACGGTATTTCAACATTAGGATGAAAATAAAATTTGATCGTCGACTTAAAGAAGTCCAAAATGATGTTGCAATTTTTAAGTGTGGCAACACCTAAAATTACCTCAAACGGTAATGAATCTACTATAAAAAAAGTTTGAGTCCATGAAAAATTAGCCAATTTAAAATGAAGTTTCGCAGTTAAATTACATTTTAAAAAATTATTTCCCGGCAAAGAAATAGTTTTATCAATTGATTCGGTGACGATGTTTCTATTGTTAGCTTTTAACTTGTTAAAAGTCGCAGTTTTAATAGCATTAACAGTAGCACCGGAATCAAAAAGTGTTAATAAAGGATAACCTTGAATGAAAATGGTTTGTAGAGGTAAAATAGTATAATTTAAAATAACATCATTAATAAGAAACTTGGGGTCTATTGCGAGTTTTTTGGAACCGTAGTACTAACATTTATATTATCCTTCTTTCTTTTAAAACAAAATTTAAAATTGTGATTAGTACCTTTACAGAAAGTACAAAAAAGTTTAGTGTCATTATGCGTATTTTGAATTGAAGTAACGTTTACACTGACGGGTGTTGTAGTTATTCGCGCTTGAATTTCCTCAATTTTAGTGATTAGTTGATACAAATCTTTATAAGTATCGGGAATTTGATATAAACCAAGAATAGTTAGGACAGAATTATTGGCATGAGCAAAAATAATTTGTATGATTTTGGATTCAGATGAATCATTAAGTAGGATGTTCGCGAATTTTATTATTGAAGGAACAAATGTCGAAAATTTGTCAGTGTCAAGTTGATTTCGCCGGACCAATCTATGAATTAATATCTGTTTAGTCAAAGGTGGAATATAAACTTGTAATAAATTATGTTTAATATTTTGCCAAGACAAAGAGTCAGCCAAACAAGTAGACCAAAATGTTTGTGCGTTCGAAGCACACCTATTGATTAAAGATTTCAAAAGAACGTCTATAGGTAAAAAATTAATATCAACTAAATGTTGAGTATCGACAATAAACTGTATAATATTTTCTGGAACCGAAATGTCCAGAATAGTGATTTTATTTATAAAGGAATCTATACTCGGTTTTGCAAAAAAACTAAAATTTTAAGTTAATTGATTTGAACTAGTGTTATTATTTGATAGAGTAGTTGTTATTGTTGCCAAGGTATCGGTAATGCTACTAATCTGCTTGCTTTGCTGTTGTATTTGTTGCTGTACATCCGAAACGTGCAGCACTGACGCATGGAACTGTTGAGCTGTAGTCTGCATCTGCGTAGTTATAGCCGCTAAGTTAACCGCTGATACTTGATGAGGCGTGATGAATAAGTCATCTGGTGAAGCTGGAGGATCGTCATCTCCTGGGGTACCTGGTGTATTACGAGTTGTTCTCGGCATAATGAAAATTTAAACCACAAACAAAATAGAAGAAAGAGAAAAAAATTAGCACTAAGTTAAATATAATTATAGAATTAAAGAGAATGTAAAAGATATAAATGTATAAATATAAAGAAAAAATTATAATCATTTCAACTTTCAAAAAGAATTTCAGAATCACAAGTCGAGCTTTGTGAAAACTATCGAAAACAAAAGACACATATGGATATTTGCTCTGCTTCCATATGTGTATTTAAAAAAAAAAAAATATTTTAGTTTTAAAAAAAAAGGGTGTTTAGTTTTTAAAAAAAAAAACTAAACACTTTATAGAAAATAATGAGTGTGTGTGTATGTAAAAATATACCACACTTTATAGAAAATAATTGAATTAACAATTATTTTCATAAATATTTGAATTTTGTTAATTTAGTAATTTTAATTAAAAGAGGTATTATGATGCATTTTTAAAAAAAAAATAATGAAAACTAAATATACGGTACTTAAAAAAAAAATCCAAAGCAGAGTATTGTATGTGGAATTATGAAAATTGGAAAACGATCGGTGCTAACGCGATACACGTAAATATAAAAAAAATAACACGTTGAACCGAAAGTCTTTCAATAAAAGCTGGGCCCATTAAAAAAGATAATATTGAGGTAGTAAGATCTTTACTATCCAGTAAGTGTCTTAGTTATCGACAAGTGATTCGAATCAGAAATACTGAAAATAAAAAAAAAAGTACAAAAAAAGAACAAAACAAAATATATGTAAAAATAAAATATATTTAAAATAAATAATTTTTCATTTAATATGTTGATAGTATAACTATCCTTAAAATACTAAGTTTGGTTGTACAAGTTATAAAAAAAAATTACATGAATATGTACTAGATTGAACTGTAGTAAAAGAAATATCGTATAAAAAAAAAACGACACTACAGTAAAAAAAAATGTTCAAATATGTCTGATTTGCAAAAATATAAATATACACTACAAATTTAATTCAGATACATAGTTGTATATAAAGGGGACTTTACGCTTCTGTAAAGAAAAACTACAAGGCCAAAAATACCAAGCGTATACAAAACAATATAGTTATAAATTGAAAAAGTCATTGCATATTCACATAAAATACATAAATTGTACAGCCAAAATGTGTATAGAATGTGTATTGAAATGTGACAAGTTTGAAAAACCACAAGTTTCGGAATGGTGAATTAAATAAATTATACAAAAAAAATATACTTAGATACAATCAGATAGAAACCATTAATTCGCCTATTCGATATTTCAGCACAATCCATAATAAATATTCAATTTGTAAATTGAAGAAATAAAAATTCAAAATACCATCTGATTAATTCATGTGAGACAACTACTTTTAGTAACTGTACTGAGCCAACTAATTTTAGTAACTGTCTTGAGACAAGTACTTTTTGTAACTGATTTGAAATATGTGCGGAAATATCGAAGTAAGCTTGGATATACGCAAGTCATATCCGATCTAAGTAAATGTTTGTTGAAATTATGTAAATTCTCAACTCGCATAAACCAATAATTATATAAATTATTATTTTTTTAATAATAAAAATATGAAAACAAAATAATAATAAATTTTAAACAGTGGAGTACTAAAAAAAATTATTCTCCACTGTGTTGCTCTGTACAGAGTCGAGCAGCTCTTTAAGTTGCCTGCGCGTACCGCACAGTATCGGAGACGGCGACGCTCGTCATCACCAAAACGTTGCCAATTGAACTCATGGTGAAGGAACGCAAGAGACTGCAATAGCGTCGAACTGATAGTGGTCTTGATAACAGCTCCAAAGCGCTTGAGATGAAGCAGACTCTCGGAGAATGGGAGGACAGTTGGAGAAGCGGAAATACAGGGATATAGACAGCAAAGCTGAAAGCGGCCCTTGGAATGTGGGTCAATTGCAAACACGTAGAAAGGAATTTCTACCTCATGCAACTTCTCACAGGGCACGGATTATTCAATGTGTACCTACACTGAATGGAACTTGTAAGTAGCCCAATGTGTAAGTACTGCCTAACAGCTTTTGACGATGCCTGCCGCACCTTCTTCCATTGCGGCAGAAAGGAAAGCGACCGAATGAAGCATTGGAGCTACATTGAGCCCAGAAAGTGTGGTCCCCCTCATGATCAGCTCTCAGCTGAAGTGGGAAGCAATGATGAGCTTTACAGATGACGTGCTAAAAGTTAAAAGGTCTGAACAGCTAATGACAGCGAACGCCTAGACGCGTAACCAGGGCCAGACTGAAGTAATGCGAAAGCGGTTTCCGGTCTGGTCTCCCTGACCGTCCCTTTCCCTTGGGAGGGCCGGAATGAGGATTGATTGTAGTGGGTAAAAATCTCACACTACCAACATACCATCATTAGTGTCTTTTTTAAAATTTTACAACCTCTTAAAAAAGCACTACTAATAGTAGATTTAAAATAGCAGGAAATAAAAAAAAGTGCATTTCTTTAAATTTCGTTTCGTTCTATGTTACGAACTTCTTCAGACTTTTAAAATTACAAATCACATTAAAACATTACAATAATCTCCGATCAATATAGTAATATATTAAGGTAAATATTATTGTTAAATTGATAGGGTTATATAGATAAGAGAATATTGTAACATATACAGTAATGAGTGATTTTAGAAGCCTGAGCTAGTTTCAATTTCCTACCATTTTTAAATAAATAAATACTTTACAATAAATTACTAATCTAAGATTGATTCAAATTGAATCTATCTTTATCTCATGCGCTTACATTTGATTTTAAAAGCATAGAAACCACCCGCTTTGTGGAAGCATATTTTATAAGCAGAAGACGATTGTACAAAACAATTCAAATTTATTGTTTAAGATTTTTACCAATTGGAAAATGGACATTTAACTTATATAAAATAACATTCATAGCACATAAGTATTTCTAGAACTACCCCATCTAACTCTTTCCTCCTGCAACTATTACGATCCGTTTGATGACAACATTACGAATACCAGAAAGTATTCGACGTTTATATAATAGCAGAATGAAAGGCGAGCTTCTTTGAAACAGAAATTGTGAACATTGAATTCATTTCAACATATAAGGCCAGTAGTATAGTTTTGTATCATTTTACTTTGTTACATATAGGGTGATCTTAACGGACGAACTTTTTAAAGCTGTAAGTATAAGTAAAATTTGGAATACAATTTGTTTGGTTCTATGTTGAATTTATGATAAGTTACCGTAGTCAATAGTTATAGAAGCATAGAAATATACATGACAAAATTAGTTCATCCACCAGATATCGAACCCTGGACCAAGGGATGTCAGCGTGCTAACCGTTACACAACGGATGATTCTTATGAATGAATCAATTCTTTCATAACAATGACAGTATTACGTTGCAGTCAACATTAACTTATTGTTCCATATATTATTATTTGTGTTACTTAGGATTAATTTCTATTAGGTTCCGCAGAAGATAGTATGAAAGAACTAGCGTAAATGATATGAAAAAAATGACTCTTCCATAAAAGTCATCCGTGGTGAAACGGTTAGCACACTGCGCCAGAAATCAAGGGGTCTAGGGTCCGATCCCTGGTAGATGATTTAATTTTTTCATATCAATATTTAATTAGGAATTTTACTTTAGTATAAAAAAAGGTCGTATTTCCATATTATGCTTCTTTATATTTATATTTATACAACATTTTTCGTCATGATACTTTTTGCACTTCGAAGTTATAATTTCTTCAATTAATGTTTTCGTAAATGGGCATTTTCGTAATGTTTTGAAAAATTTCAACGCAGAATCAGCAAGGTGGAATATCAATTTCCTTAAAATTATTGAAATTATACCAAAAAAATGCTTAAAAACGAAGCAAAAACTCGTGGATGATGATGAACTAAAAAATGTAAAAATTAAAATATGGGAGGTGGTAGAAATTTGATAAAAATTCAAACTAAGTAATATAAAAGTATATTGCACAAAAAAATATTTTAATTTGTTCAAATGATATCAAAAAATTGTTTGAAATATGACACCAAAAATTATAAAACTCTATAGAATGAAAAGAAACCTAAAAGTTGTCTATTAAAATTACACAAAGCTAACAATATAAAATGAAACGGAATGAGGCTGTAATATCAAAAGTTTGAGGAAAAAAGTATTAAATTTGAATTATAAAATGAGTTTAATATATTCAGCATCATCCACTAAGTAAAAATTGTTTTTATGAGCTTTTAAAAATTCCAAATTTAAAACTAATAAAATACATGACAAATTAAAGTACCAAAAACTTTAGTAAATGTCTTTAATTAAATGTCGAAGATACGGAAAAGCGTGTTGTCTGTCATTCAGTTAGTCAGTCACGGAAGTCACGTTTTATAAATATTATTATTACAAGGGATATTATTTTATATAATAGCTAAAAATTAATAATTTTTGGTACTGAATTTCTCCGTCACTACGTAGTAATTGTGTAGTAATTTGAAGAGTGTTATGGAAAATTTAAAACGACAAACATAACTTTTTTTGGGCGAAATGAGTAATCGACGCGCAGAAAAAAAAACATGTGTTGTGGTCTAAATAACTTGTCTTGCTAGAGTAAAAATGAAACTGATAAAAGAATACTATATAAATGAAATGAATAACTATTAAACTATGAAATGAATACTATTCTTTCATGATATAAATGAAAGAATACTAAGTCATTCATTTTAACCTTGGAGACCACTTAACGTTCAATAATCTTGGATTCCGAAATTATGATTGCTACATGTCCGACAATGACATTTGGGGTGCTATTTCAACAATTGACGCCGTTTCGAAAAAACACCCTAATAAGTGACACTTAAGCCGATTTTTTAAATATAATTTCAGATATATGGTTTAATGAACTTTTATTATCGATTTGGTACTACACTGATAGAAGGATTTTCTTTCCTCAAGAAAAAATATTTTCTTCAAAATATTTGCTTCAATAAAGAAACCGTTGTTTTCATTCAAGACCACGCAGTCGAACCAAAAACATATGTTCCGTTGAGCGAAGAAACTAAAATTCATGCACGGTTTTTAAATTTTTTTTAAAATAGAGTTCGTTAGTCTTTGTCTAAGAGAGGATTACTTGGCCAAAAACTCTTGTGATTCTTTAGTCAAGAAAATGAAATTCTTGTTAAAAAAAGTATTTTGCTTATTAAAAATAAGTAAAAACTCAAGAAGAGCAAGTTTATGCAGCTTCTTTATACTTCTTTTAACTGAAGTATATCATTACTTCTTTAAAAAGTTGCATTTGTTTGGATTAAACTAATGTTTAATTTGGTCCGAAATTTTAGCATCTTGGTCCCAAGAAATCATCGTTTCAGTTTAAGAATTTCGAGATTCTTGAGTCAAGAGTCAATTTATCTTTAGTTAAGATAATTTTCACTAGTCAAAACTATAGATATCAAGATACTTATTTGCATATACCAAATATATATTATCTTTCCTATGTATACGTCAGAAATTCTTGGTTAAAAAAATTTTTCTTACTGCAAGAAATTACTTCTATCAGTGAGACTACATTTTTTTTAAATAAATATTGTTTAATTCTGAAACATCTATACATGAATATATTTTTTACCTAGTTTTATTCCTATACTTCGAAAAAAAGCAAGAAATCTAACATCAAAGTGAAATCCATCTTCCATTCCTGTTGGCCGGCATCGTTGAAAAACTTTTTAGTAAACATGTTTTTGCATCGTTTAAATATGTATTCATTTCTGTTGAAATAAATAAACGCCAATATCAAACAAAGCTTTTGAAAAAATGTCGGAATAATTAAAAGTTTCTCTCAGTAGTTTAAAATTCCTATTTTTAAGTTTTATATATATATAATATAAATGAATCAATTCTTTCATAACAATGACAGTATTCCGTTGCAGTCAACATTAACTTATTGTTAATATATAGAAAAATACGTTGTCCAATTACTTAATTACAATATTGTCCCTCGTTAATGACAATATTGGCGGAAATTGAATCATATAAATTACACTCTAATGATAAACCCTCTTCTTAGAAACAACTATCTGAGAAACTACTTTTGTAGATAGTTTAATTTCCTATAAAAAAATATATAAAACTACAGCGATGACAGTATTTTGGTCAAATAATTGGATAGTAGTGCTTAAAGTTCGTATATAAAGTGGAAAATTTTTTCTGTGTCGCTGGGTTGACAAGCAAATTGGCAAAGTACCACACAGTCGATGGTTCCAAGCACCCTAGAATAATTTAATGTAATAATGATTATAATAATTTATTTTATTGGCTGAATTTCCTTGAAAATTCTTGTTTGATTTATTTCATAAATTCTTTTACGATTTTTGTAGAAAAACCATAATTTAAATGGCGCGCTGTGTATTCATTAAATAAATTAATATGAAATGACAAATGTAGTAATATTTTAGGACAAATCAAAATTCAACAACTAAGGAAAGACATCTCTAGATATAATAATAGACAATTTGTTTAGTATACACATTATTAATAATATACAGATAACTCTACATGCATATATATATAAATATGAAAGATCATTTTACATCTGGAAATGCGCCAAACTGTCGAGAACAAGTTTGGCGACAGCAGTGGTCAAACAACCCTTTTATCACTATGGTCGACGGGTACGTACGTACGCCTGTAAGATAACTCATACATTGGAAAATTTCTATATATAATTCCACTAGTATGCGGGAACACCCCAACAACAAACGTTTTATCATAATAATCTTTTATGTTTATAATATTTGCAACAAAGGATAGGTTATAAAAGGCGTTTATCATATTTTATCTTATTATTGAATTTTGCTATCTATATACCATTTGGCAACAACTTGTCGAATCTATTCAAGAGCTCTAGTCAAATAATTTGCTCTCTCACGTGAATGTAATGTCATACAAACCTATGAAATTCACACAGAGCATCTGCTTTCTCTTTTACTAGATATAGATTTGAATTCATTTTTTTAAGTATCCAGGATACATGAAATATCCACGAAGACAAATATTCTAGGTGCTACGTGGGCTAAGGGACTATTCTGAAAGAGACGAAACATAAGGACTATTAAATAAAGTTACCGAGGTGATATCGATTTGTCCCATTAAGCAACTAGGTCTTTTAATCACTAAAAGTCACATAGGTACCAAATTTCCTGTGTATGTATGCAGACACTTATATGTATATATATATATATATATATATATATATATATATATATATATATAAGTATACATATATATATATATATATATATATATATATATATATATATATATATATATACATATATATATATATATATATATATATATTAGCTGACCCGGCGAACTTCGTACCGCGTAATAATTAATAAATGTTGTGTTAAGTAACTAGCCGAGTCTTCTATCTATCTATCTATCTCGCTATTTATCTATCTATCTATCTCTCTATCTATCTATCTATCTATTGTTCTATCTATTTATCTATCTGTCTATCTATCTATTTATCTATCTATCTATGTGTCTATCTATCTCGCTATTTACCTATTTATTTATCTTTAAAAAAAATAGATATCTAGCTATAAAAAATAGGGGTTGGTGATAAATGGGTGAAAATTTAGGGTTGTATGTATTTTTTAATGCCACATATTCTAACAAAAAAAATTAAAAAAATTTCCAAAAAATAGGTCCACCCCAAAAAATAGTTTGGGGTGGACCACCCTCATCACTACTTAGGGGTATGAAAAATAGATAACGACCGATTCTCAGACCTATCGAATACACATATAAAATTTCATAAACATAGATCAAGCCGTTTCGGAGTATTTAACAAAAATTTTAAATAATTAACACACACATACCCTTCTTTTTGTGTCGGGTTAAAAAAGAACAAAATTATAAAGAAAGTTTGGATATTATTATTTTAATGAATTTTTTGTTATTATTATTTTTGGTTGCCCTCGCCTGGGAACTATTTCTAGAAAGTTGAGATCATGATCTTTTGGGCATTTTAAAATGATTTAATAAATTTAAACTGCCTTTGAACTAAATTATTTGCTTAACTTTTGAACAGGAAGAAATTACCTATCTTAATTATATTTCAGTTTAATTTACTTCTTATACAAACGACTTCAACACACCACTTGTGAGAGGATATAAAATTATATACACGTAACAAAAAATAAAAAAAAATGTTTCGGGTAGACTACCCTTATCATTTAGGGGTATGAAAAATAGATTACGACCTATTCTCAGACCTACCGAATATACATATAAAATTTCATAAACGTAGATCAAGCCGTTTCGGAGGAGTTTAACTACAAACCCCGCGACACGAGAATTTTATACATTAGATATATATGTATATATATATATATATATATATATATATATATATATATATATATATATATATATATATATATAATATATATATATATACATTTATACATATAAATCAATTTTACTGATACTCATTTTCGACATCTTCTAGTTATATTCGATGAACATTCGAAGAAATTCTTTTATCGGTTCAAAACCAATAGTTTAATTTCCGAACTATACAAGTATGTTGTTCACGTGAGAGGGGAAATTAAAATCACGCTAGCATGTGAATAGATACGTTGAAATATAAAACACAAACTTAGTTACTTTAAACATGTCATATCAGAGAATTCGTATTGATGGTACGTACCTACTCTACCATCTCTTTATATACATACATATGAATTTTTTATTTATTTTCATTTTTTTGTAGAGGGATTCTGTAACTTCCAAAAGTCTTTCTGTCAAATTCTTATACTTAAAATATAAAATTTACAACTAACAGACTATTTATGAATAAGACAACTATGAGCATTATTTTTTTAACTGCTGATTTTAATCGCACAATATACTGCGTTGTTGTATGTTTTCAGTGAAACTTAAATAAAATAATAGAGTCAAAAGGAATAATAAAATAATACAGTCAAATAAGGATATTTGAGGCAGGTTGCTTGGAACCGTAATTTTTTAAATCAATTCATCTTGACGTCCTGAATATGACCCCAAATTTTTACGGTCCAAACTCGTGACGGAACGGAGTCAAAATTGAATTTGTTATAACAAAAAAGCGTTTTTTATTAATATCTTTTTTTAAACTAAAAATTTCAAAAATGACATTTTTAAAATGACTTTTGTGCGTTCCATTTTAGATGAATAAATTTTTTTTTTTTAATGAAAGGTCTTCAAAATATCTATAAAATGAAAAAGAAAATTATTTTTTTGACTGTATTTTGACTCATTATTTTTCAATTTGTTTATAACGCGCTATAAACAAATTTCAAAAAAAACAGTTAAGAAATTATTTACATAAACTTTATTTTCTTTTAACTTAAAATAGTCCGATACGTTAACTTTTTAGAGAGTTATCATATATTTTACCTTTTGCTAATTAACTTATAAACAAATTAATATTGTTTAGGTTTTATAAGACTTAATCGAAAAAAGTTTTCTGACCAATGGTCTATTTCTTAAAGAAAAGCATAATTGGTCTAAGATTCGGCATTAGAAAAACCTTCCCTTATCTGTTAATTGATTTAAATATTATTGAAAACGCTAATTGCAATATAAAAAATTTGGCAATGTAATGTCTGCCAGGGTTGTTCTGCTGCAATTATCATTAATTAATTAATAATTTATTTTTTTATAATTAATTCCTTCGCGTGTTAATACAATTTGGCTTGTTAAATAACATAGTATACGATACGACAAAACTTGTAATAGCAGGCAGCGCTGCTTATTACTGCTACGGTTACCTGCAGCCAGGTGTTCACAGGTAAACTTAAAATTACTTCAAAGTAAACTTAACTTACTATATTAAAAGTGTAGAATAATTAGAATACATCCATAACTGGCAGCCATCTTAAAATCCATTAAAATCAATTGCAGCCTGTATAAGAAAATTTTTAAATTATATAATTTTTTTAAATTCTACCTTGTAGAGAGAGAGAGACTCTTGCATTATTCCACGTAACAAACAAGGAAAGTATGTGATTTATGCGTATGTGAATCAGAAGAAGAATAAATAATAATTTCAAATTATTGTTAATATTATATTCATGTAATTTTTTCAAATAAACTAGAGTGTACTCCATTTTTCTTGAACTCTGCATTCTCTATACAATACCACTATTAGTATAAATACACTTATAAATGGAGTACACTCTAGTTTATTTGAAAAAATTACATGAATATAATATTATCAATAATGAAGCTGTTTATAGCGCGTTATAAACAAATTAAAAAATAATGGTTAAAATACAGTTTAAAAAATAATTTCCTCTTTCATTTTATAGATATTTTTAAGAGCATGCATTAAAAAAAATTTATTCATCTAAAAATTTTTTATTTTAATTTAAAATTTTTGCGTTTTTCGAACTTTGTTAATTTTTTCCTCGAATACTAATAAACTGATTTAAATGTTTATGGGCACATTTGTTTTATTTTTTTATATAGAATTGAATAATATTCTATGTCATTTTTTAAATTTTTAGTTTAAAAAAAGATATTAAAAAAAACGCTTTTTTGTTATAAACAAATTCAATTTTGACCGTTCCGTCACGAGCCGGACGGTAAAAATTTAGGGTCATATTCAGGACGTCAAGATGAATCGATTTAAAAAAAAAGTCTAAATGTCTGTCTATTTCTTATTTAGATAGAATCTAGAATTATTTTATAGTTTCAATAATTGTTAGTTTAGGAATTTTGATTTAAATTATATTAGGATTCTCAATTTTACATATTCCTATGCTATGGTAATAATAATATCCGTCTTGTACTTAGTACAACTAACTTTTCCAGAACATTTCAATCTAGTGCGTCATATATACTTTCGTTCGTTTGTGACGTACGCATGCTCAAAATAGTTGTTTTATTATATTTAAGACATTTGTTTTTGAGTGGTTTGTTATTTACCTTAGTGGTATTTTATCGAGAGAGTTGAGACCCCACAGCATCTTCACTATTTATTTTGATAAATTCTTGTTACAATCTCCGAACCCATTGTCAGTTACGAAATTGGAATTTTCCAAAACAAACAAACACAAAATAAACCATCCACAAGGTGAGTGCAGCAGCTTGAACCGAACAGTGACAAATTTTATTCTTGGTTGAAAATCAATAATTAGTGACATTTTGCCGTCAATGGACTACTAAAAGTTGCATTCCAAGCAAACCTAAAAAGTATAAAGATTTCTGCATTATTTTGCATTCGAATTATTTTTAAATGGTTATTTTAGACATAATCCATTAAGAAAGCTACACTAGAAGAAAATTTGAGCACGAGAGTTGCACAAGAAGAGCTTACTCTGTTTGATTGGTTCGATAAATTAAAAAAACTTAATAGTATTTTTTCAACGATAAAACGCTTTATAAAACGACATTTTGTAAGAGAATCAGTGATTACGATGAGCACAGTTAATTACCTCTACTTAAAGTGTAATGTGTGATGTGGCCTCACTGGTACTTTATGTGTGTACTATACTATATAAATTTTTTATCATCTGAGGGCGAAATGCGTACGACGAGTAAATGTTTAACACATAATTTTTTTTTTAATTTCTACAAATTGTGAGCATTTAAAATAAAAATAAAAATTTTAGATTATGTTTTATATCCATATAACTAATTACTACGTGTTAATATTTATTTAATTAAGTGGAAAAAGCAAATTAAGAGAGAAGTTAATTAATATTCAGTTGAATAAATTTGAGAACATATTTCATACATCAGTTAACCACCAAATGTTTAATAATTATAATGATGATATCATGTGATCATCATGCTACTAGAACACCTTACTTAAACACCATTTTTGTGTCTATGTTTTCATTGTTGTTTGTGAGTTTATGTATCACAACACAAAGCCATATATATATATATATATATATATATATATATATATATAGGATCCCCAAAAGATCTATACAACGCTTTACCACATATACTATGGCTTTAAAAATAGACTTGAGCTAAATTTGCCCTAATAACATTTCCGCCGTTTGGGCCCTGTAGGTATGCACTTGAAGATGCAATTTTTTGAAAATAAAATTAGACCGGATTGCGCGATTTTGGTATATGATCAAATTTGGTATATGATACTAGTTTATCAAACAAAATAAACCATATGAAAATTTTGATTCATGGGCGTAGAACGTGGAGATTTTGATAATTCAACTCCCCGCAATTTCTATGCTCTGAAACGTTTACTCAAAATTTGGAATTTTAATCATCGGCAGGAGCAATTTGGAAACAAAAATTAAATTAAGAAAAAATTATTTATAATATGTTCCAGGTATTTTTTAGATAAAAATAGCACTTTTAAACAATAGCATTCATTCGTTTCTTTCACACTGCGATTTTCTTGTTAGTTTTCAGGTACTAGTCATGAATCCAATTTTTGTACAAAGCCACGCAGCAAAGACATTATAATAATTGTTTAAAGTATCCACCATTCACACACATGCATAGAATTACACGACGAAGAAAATTAAAATGAACTCTTTGAATAATTTCTTTGTCACCTCTAAGAGTATTTGTTGCATCTTGGATTCGTTACCATATTTGAGTCTCATTTTCTAGCGGTGTCTGGTAAACTACTGATTTAAGATAACCCTATTCAAAATTTTCAATGGATTAAAATCAAGATAACGTGGTGGTCATTTTATGGGAGCATCGTCAACTCTACCTATCCATTTGTTTGGATGTTTCTTATTTAAGAAATTTCTGACAGCCAACGCAATATGGGCTGGTGCCCCGTCATGCATTAGCCACATTCTCTCTTCGAAGTATCTTCGAAGCTGGAAGTAAAACATCTAGTATGCCTGGCAACGTATTTAGTAAATGTTGTAAATAAATTGCTGCCATAAATTTTTGGCGTAAAATGATGTAACCAACTACACAATTTCGTATTATGCCATCGGCATTGATGTGTTCGTTATAGAAATTGGTTACCCTTATTCTTGTAAAGCATACCTCATCTGTAAACAAAATATTTTTGCCAAAGTACAAATTCCGCTTCCATTTGCCTATTCAATAATCGATAAAAGCCTAGACGCATTTTAAGATCTTGGGGTAAGAGGTCTTGAATTTGTATCTTATGGTAGGCTGGGAGTAATTGCTCTTTAAGTACCCTACCCTATTTTTGCAAAACGCTCCTTTGCAAAAGGCTCCTTTCCAACATCAATGACATTAGTAGTAAAGACGTCTCCCCGCAGCAGCAAATGTTGGATGGCTTGGTATACGACGATTTGTATATCTTTCTAAATGAAATTATTAATTCGGTTTTAAATTATTAATTCGATTTCAAAACTGTCCAACCTCAATAAAAATTAAGCGATCTTAAACGATACAATTGTTTTATTTCGAAACTAACAACCAACAACCAGAATAGTTTGAGTAAAGGCTAGTATCTGGAAACTTATCTAGAAAAACCGCACACCGAAAGGAGCTGGTATTTAAAAAAGATACTAAATGCAAAGAAACGAATGAACGCTGTTGTTTAAAAGTGATATTTTATATCTAGAGCACGGTATTGCGACAGGCCGAGCTTAAGGAGTTTTTTGCGTTCGTGCTTACAGTATATTACTTATCGAAAAATCAGAGTTGATCTGATCCCGAAATATTTTCTGAACGAATAGAGCTACAGTGCTGATTTTTCGAATATAAGCTATTTAAGGAATTATAAGATAACAAGTTTTCGCTTTTCGTTAAGAAATAAACGGTTAAAAAGTCACTTTGGTTCAAAAGCCGTAAATTAGCGGCAATGTCCATAATTTTCACTAGACAGGATATAGAGACTACACCAGATATCCTTTAAAGTTTATATTTGGCATACAGTTAGGTCTAGTATCCAATGCACACGGAAAATAATGAAATCATGAAATTTATAACGGGAAATGGAAAATTTTTGCATTATTGTTTTGATAAAATTAAAATAATATATATATAAGAGATATTGCTGCCCTATGATTGGTCCAAATTTCTATATATATATACTTATAATTTAGCAACACACCACTTTTGAGAGCTGTGCACGATTTTTTAAAACTTTTCTGCTCTATGATTGGTCCATATTTCTATATATATACTTAATATTGGTCCATATTTCTATATATTATATTTATGTGTGTAAATTTAAGCCACTTCCAGATATTTTAGAAGGTTGGGGTTTTTTGCATTCGACGCTAAATATCTCAAAACCTATTTGCCGATCGAAAAAATTCCATTTTTCCAACGCAACATCCGAAAAAATTGGGAAAAATTAAAATTTGTGGTTATAATATTTTCTAGTTTGATCAGATATATGCACCCAATTTTGCATATCGAATATGTTATTTAGAACACGGTAGTGCGACAGGCCGAGTTTAAGGGGTTTTTTGCCTTCGCACTTACAGTACTATTACTTATCGAAAAATGAGAGCAGTTCTAACCCCGAAATATCTTCTGAACGAAAAGAGCTACAGTGCTGGTTTTTTGAATATAAGCTATTTAGAGAATTATAAGAGAACAAGTTTTTGCTTTTCGTTAAGAAAAAAACGGTTAAATAGTTATTCGCATTCAAAAGTCGTTAAAAAGCGAGAACGCCCACAAATCTTGGCCATACATAATCATAATTCTAGACTAAGTCTAGACCAAAAGTCCTTAAAAGTTGATATATGCCATATAGTTCGATATAGTGACCAAACCGAAAGGAAAATTATCAAACCACGAAATTTATATCGGGAAATGGGAAAACTTTCGCAATTTTGTTTTGATAAAATTAACATAGGAAATATTGCTCTATGATTTGAATTGAAAATTATTTATTGATATCGTCAGTTTACTAAGTTACAATACAATACGTCTTAGAATCTATAGTACCTAGCCTAAGATTTACCTATAATACATCATCTTATTTAATAAATACATCGAAATCTATAAATATTTTACATGGTTTCTTAAATGGAAAAATCTTATATATAAAAAAACTTTGATATTTAAAATTAACCTAAGTTGGACGGATAAGCCGTCCCTAAAACTAGACTTTAAAGAAAAATATTTACAATTTAGATTACACTGAATCAGTTGTAATCTACATCATGTGGCATGCGGTATCGTTTCCTGAAAAGCAACGTACGCGGGTCAAATTGACCCAGTTCATTGATTTCCGGGAAAGGATTTTTGCGGGATGATTGGAAATAGGATTTTGAAATGGTTTGGGTGAAGGTTCTGATTGTGGGCTGCCTAGTTTCACTGTGGAGTGCTTCAGCTGGATATCGTAGGGGGACTTTCAAAATCGTCCGAAGACAACGATTTTGAAATTTTTGCATTTTCGCAAGCTGCGAAGGTGCAACGTTTGACCAGATTGGGTGGCGTACGTGAGTACGGGCCAGATACATGACTTGAAAAGTCGATGTTTCAGACGTTCGTCCAACCTACTCCTAGTGTTGAGTAGTGGGTACAACCCAGCAAAGGATGCGTTTTCAAGGGCAAGACGTTTTTTAACGTTCTGCGACCAATTCAGCTGCCTTTGAAGGGTTACTCCCAGGTAACACTTTGAGTCTGTTGGATTTCAGTGTTAAACATTTTCAATTCAAGTGGGTAAGAAGAAAATTTATTCTTCCTCGTGAACAAGACGGACTGAGTCTTCGTAGGATTAATTTTGATTTTTCTCTTCTTGAAATAGCATTCAAGCGTGAAAAGGCGGGGCCGGAGGCAGCTCGAAATAAGTTTCGGCGGCCAGGAAGTACAGTAGATTGCTGTATCGTCAGCGAAGAGGGCCGTTTCGGTAGCTCGATGCTTCGGGATATCGTTTATATAATATAAACAGAGGCGGGGTCCAAGCAAGGAGCCTTGAGGTAGACCAGCCTTGACACTATATTGGTTCGATGTACTTTGTTGGAGATGAATTCCGGATTTTCGGTTCGATAAATAGGAAATCAGGAATTTCAGGATGTAGGTAGGTATGTTGAATTTGGAAAGTTTGTGGATAAGTCCATCGTGCCAAACCGTATCGAAAGCCTTTTCGATGTCCAAAAGGACCATGCCTGTGGATTTATTCCAGTTAAATCCAGAAGAAATATGGTCAGTGAGCCGGTGAAGCTGGCTCACTGTTGAGCGGTTCGATATGAAACCAACCTGTTGCTGAAGATGGCAGGGATAACTTGAAGGCGACTTGAGTTGTTTTCCCGGTTTCGGAAGAGCTAGCACTTTGGCAGCTTTCCAAATGTCAGGAAAATAACCAAGTCTCAAGCACGCAGTATAGATATAACTGAGCTGAACAACCGTCTTCCGAGGAAGATAACGGAGAACAACATTAGTTATTCCATCGTCACCGGGAGCCTACCTACACTTAAGTTTCCTTAAAATGTTTGAAACTGAGGTGACACACATTCGACATCGATTGGGTTAATGACGGAAGAGCGAATATTTTTCAAAGATTCGGACACCATGCGGGCCGTTTCTTCATCATGATATTCGTCGCCATCGGTTAAGCTGCGCGCCTTAGGAAGGTATCAGCGAGAAGTTGAGCTTTGTCTGAATCTGGGTAGAGATACCCATTTTCCGACAGTAAAGGGGGCAGTCAATTGGAACGTTTACGCAAACTTCTAGCAATTGTCCAAACACTATTGTCGCGAGTGGTCAGAGCCGAAATTCTCTCATCCCACATTTCATCTCTGGTGCGCGAGACTTTTTCTCCAATATCAGCTGACATTCGCTTCATGGCTTCATGAAACTCAGGCAGCCTAACTCTTTGCCAAAATTTACGCAATTTGTTCCGAGTCCGTGTGAGTCGTAGTGTGTCATGATCTAATTTAAGTTGAAAGCCGATGGATCGAGTTTTCCTAGGAATAGATTTTTCGGTAGCAGCTACGAGATTCCTCGTCAGTTTACTAACCTCTAAATCTATTTGGTCGGTTGTTTTGATCTGTGGAGTGATCAAAGATTCGACGTTAATATACTGTTTGAAAAGTTTCAAATCCGCTTTCTCAAAGCTCAATGGGGTTCGCAAAGTAGCATCGCCCCTCATTTCACCTAGGGTGAAAGTGATGGGGCGTTGCAAATCCAAGTGAAAATCTGGGTTCGTCAGAAGGTCACAATTCTTGAGTATCGTTAAGTCAATGGTCTGAGGAGGGCGGTGAGCAGCATGTGAGGAGGCGGGCGGTCCTCTGGTTACGCAACAATGAAGTTACGTTTGAGGGAATGCGCATAGAGTGCGTTCCCGCTAGCATTGTAAGACATACAGTTCCAAGATATATGACACGCATTGAAATCACCCATGATCACAGCGTGATCATGAGTCCTTAAAATGCGGTCAATATCTTTTCCCTGTAAAAGTCTATCGGGGGGATTATATAAAGATGTGACATTATAATTACCATAATTTGCCGAAATAAGAATGGAGACGATAACACCGTCTTCGGGAGGCAAGAGAGAGTGTTGGACATCGTGCCGAACGTATAGGGCAACCCCACCACCATTTCTGGTGGCACGGTCACGGCGATAGGTATAGTACCCAGGAATTCGAGCACACTTGTCCGGCTTTAACCAAGTTTCGCTGATGGCAGCCACCTGGATCTGATGCTGTTGAAGAAATGAGTGAAGCTCGGGAAATTTGCGATGGATACTTTGAGACTTCCGTTGTAGAAATCGGATGTTGGATCTAGAAGAGGCATGGGACGCCATTTTCAAAGAGGTGAGATGTCATCCTGAAGAACACAAGAAGTTTTTCTGAATCCGATTTTCACGATTTTCATGCATTCTCCACTTCGATCCTAGTTTCAGGAGGGCCATGAAGTCAAAAGTCGAATTAGTTCCTGCATCAGACTCCAATGGAGTTGGAGACGATGGAGGTCCTTCGAGGGCTTCGATTAAGAATGGGTTATGGGATGAAATGGGGGTGGTACTCAAAATGTCTATTACCTCCTTTTCGGATTCTCTCTTCGTTGTCCACGGATTTGCGGTTGGAGTTGGGCCGGGACAAACTTCTTCGATGATGTTGCTGCTGCCGATGATTTGCTGCTCTGCGCTGCTAGACCTCTGCTTGGCTCGTTGACCTCTTTTATACGAGGGAGGGCTGGGTATTCCCTAGCCGAAGACGTGGGGGGTGGGCGCCAAAGGGGCTCGCCCGGAGCAGAATTGCGCTTCGCTCCTCTGCTGCTGCAGGATCTTTTCGGAGCCATTTTTGTTACAAACGCCAGTCTTGTGGGACAGTTCATGGCACTGGCCGGATGGGAAGCGTTGCAATTACAACACTTCACCGGTTCCGACCTCTGGAGCCCACAAACCTGTGAAGCATGGTTTTCGCCACACTTCACGCAGCGTTGAACCCCACGACAGAACCGTGATCCGTGCCCGTAGGGCTGATACCTGTAACATTGGATGGCCCCTCTTTTATTTTCAAATCGTTGGGTGGTTACAAGCACACCACATAACCACCGTATTTTGAGGATGCTTTTGGCTTGCGTCCCCTTCGAATTTTACTAGACGAGAGACTCGTCTACTCTCGTCTCCCGCCTTTGACAATAGCTGGACCTTATTTGGCTTAAGGCCCTGCTGTTTTAAGTCTTCGGCCACCATGTCATCATTATGGTGGCGCATTATTCCATGGACCACGTATTTTGGCTCGTGGTTCTCTTTTGTGCCATATGAATGGAATGAAAACTTGATTTCTTCCAGTTTCTCTTTTGTTTTAGTATAATCGCTGTCCGTTTCCGAATGGACACTTATAGTCTTTGGCCCAAAAGTGACACGGACAGTGCTCCGGGCTGCCGCTCTATGATTGGTCCATATTTCTATATTAATAGTAAAAGGTTAGCACATACCACTAGTGAAAGGTGTGTGTGATTTTTTAAAACTTTGTGGCTCCACTTCCAGAAATGCTAGAAGGGTGCGGTTTTTTGCATTCGACGTAGAATTTCTGAAACCTTAAATACAATTCTTTGGAAAAATTATATTTTCCCAACGGAACATATGGAAAATCAAAAATTAAATTTATGTGTTTAAGATTAAATTCCTTAATATCTCTGTACACATTAGAGCTTGAGCAAAAATGATAAGGTGATGAATTGTATAGCAAACTTGATTTCCTACATCTTTATTCCTTACGTATTTTTCGAGTGTTCTAATATTAAGAGAGATATTTTTTATTTTGTGTTTGTATATTTTATATATGAAAACCGATTTATGTGTGCATCTATTTATGTGTGAAATACAATTGCTCTTATTTGATTGGTTTAGATAAATTAGTGTTATCTGAACCAATCAAATTACAGCAATTGTATTTCACATAAGATGCACATAATACAAACACAAAATATAAAATATCTCTCTTAATATTAGAACAATTAGAACAATATGAATAAATGATATACTGGGAATTTATCATGTATATTTATTAATTTATCATGTATATTTATTAATTTATCATGTATATTATATATAATATACATTACCATGTATATTTAAGAAATATACATGGTATATTAAGTTTAATCCCGACTTTGGATCGTTGGAAAATATTATTCCTTGATATAAATGCATGTTTATAAAATGGCCCATTTCGGCTATTTCCACATGTCCGTCCGTCTGTCTGTGGACGCAAAAAGAACCAAAACAGATAAACAGCTTATTTGTGTGTGTGTGTATGTTCTAGAACAAAAGAGTAAGGTCAAATTCGTTAATTGGCAATTTTTACTTTTAACCGAAAATCAGATCCACCCTTCTACCATTTTGATGGTGATTTTTTGGCGCCGACTCAAAATTATTTAGGTGTCTACATTAGTGTAGGATGTCATCTTAAATCGAATATGGCGGCCGCCGCAAATGGCGATTTAAAATTTCCAACTTCACCCCTATGATATGGGTATCAAATAAAAGGGCTTCATGATGTCATTCTAAATCCAATATGGCGCCCGCCGCAAATAGCTATTTTTAATTTCCACATTCACCCCCATAATATGCGTATCAAATTAAAGGACTTGATAAGTGAAACACAATAACTAAAGTGACGTCATTCTAAATCCAATATGGCGGCCGCCGCAAATGGCGATTTATAATTTCCACAAAAACCTATATGATATGGATATCAAATGAAAGGGCTTGATGCGCAAAACACAGTATATAAAGTGACGTTATTTTAAATCCAATATGGCGGCAGCCGCAAATGGAGTTTTATAATTTCCTCCTAAACACTTATGATATGGTGATCAAATGAAAGGGCTTGATGAGTGTGTCGCGGTATCTTGGCTCTCTCCCGAACATGCAACAGATTCCGATACACGACAAAAACAAAAAAATTATATTAGTAAAAGTTTTTATTAAATATTTTATAATTGAAATGACGCGCTCCATTTTTTGGGAAATAGAAAATTAAATTAAACAAAATTTTTACGAAACAAAATCCTGCTTTTATTGCTTTTAAAAGTTATTAGAATTCAATTTCTTTTTCAACAATTTTTTTATACTTTTCAACACAATGTCAAACTTTTGAATTACTTGTACAAATGCCCTAATCTTTAACTTGATCTTAATCGAACAATAGTTAATTATATACTTTTAACCAAATCAAACAACAGTCGATTTAAAACTGATTTGATTAGCGCTGATCGTGGCTCTTTTATACCCGCCATGGATCTAGAAAATGATTGTTTTGAAGAAATATTTTTTTTTAAATATACTTCTGCATGGAGGCTTCTAGAATGATTTAGATTATCAACAACCATGGGCGCATTCGGATGTTTCGATTATTTATAAAATTAATTAAAAATTATAATACTTCTCCGTGGCATGAACCCGAATAATACCCCTCTTGTTAGACATTTAAGTGTCCACTCAATAGACACGTCCCCCGCTAAGTCAAATTTCTAAATTTTATGATACATATGATTACTGTAAGCTAGCTTACTTCTGTTTACTCCATCTTGTTTATACAAAAATTATTTATTTGTGTATGTATTTATGTTATCTAGAGCACGGTAGTGCGCAAGACCGAGTTTAAGGGACACATTTGGACTTCTCAGTACAGTACTATTACTACAGGAAATATGAGAAGTGGATTTGACCCCGAAATATCTTCTGAACGAAAGGAGCTACAGTGTTGAAACTTTGAATTATCGATACTTTACGGAATTATAAGAAACCGGTTTTTTCAGTGATCGTTAACGAATTAACCGTTAAAAAGTTATTTCACTTCAAAAGCGCAAAATTCGCGGTTACGCCTTACAAAAACGTGTAAATCATCGTGTATATCAAAATTCTACGTTACTTCCAGATATCCTGTAAAGTTGATATTTGGCATACGGGTAGATTTAGTACCCAAACCGACGGGAAAATTGTGAAAACTGGAAATTTGTATCGGGAAAAAGAACATTTTTACAATTTTAATCAAATAAGCATTACAACACGAATATATTCATGTTATTCGTTGATATCTTCTTAAATAGCTTGGCTATTTACAAAGTAATATACTATGGGCCGAGCCAACGGAAACGACGTCTGACGACCTCAATCGATAATACTTTATAACCGTTGAATAAATAGCAAATTTTTTTAATTAAACATTTTCTGATTGCTAAAAAATATAAGTGGAAAACCATCTCTGAATAGAAGGACTAATAAATATTGCGTTTTGTGTTTAAAGAAAGAAAGTATAACATAAAGTTTCATAAATATAAAACACATAATAAATTTATTCTTAACTATCAGTTTGCTGTTAAAAGTAAACATAATCATAGTTTAAAAAAAAATGTTATCTACACATTATCAAAAATGGTATTGATTTAAAGGTATTATTTATCCGATCAAAAACATAAATGTAAAAAAGGGCCGAGTTTTCGGGGAGATACTTCATATAATAGTTGCTCCTTAAAAAGTGATGATATCCCAATTAAAGAGCCAAGCTATTAATAAAGTTAGAACTAAAATGTAAGAATATTAGTGCAAAGTAAAATGAAAAAAAAATTTGGTTGAAATTTATTTCGTAAGTTTCCTTTAGTATGTTTTTAAAATTTTATAATTTAAAAACATACTAAAGAAAACTTACGAAATAAATTTCAACCAAATTTTTTTTTTCATGTTACTTATATATATACATATATATATATATATATATATATATATATATATATATATATATATATATATATATATATATATATATATAATATATATATATATATATATATATATTTATTAAATTTGGTATTTGAGGCGCTTTTAGTATTCTCAAAGTTAAGTTTGTAAATGGGTAAAATCGGACAAAGGGAAAGGAGGGTTTAAAAGGAGGGGGAAATACAAAATTTGGTATGTCTCCCTTAATATTTGAAATATCTAAAAAACTTTTAGGAGTAGAGTTGTAGGTATTAAGTTTTACTGTAATTTTGTTGCTTATAATTTTTCTGTCACACTAATATTTATAGAAATATTTACAATTAAAGACTGAAAGTTAAAATTCTAAATATCTCTGTTTACATTAGAGTTTGAGAAAAATGATCAGGTAATGTAATTGTAGCAAACTTGATTTTCTACAGCTTTACCTCTTATACATTTTTCGATTATTCTAATATTAAGAGAGATATTTTATATTTTGTGTTTTCTTTTATCTTTATGCCCTCCTTTTCCCTTGACTAATGCCATTTATTAATAAAATTGATCTTGAAAATACTAAAATGATATCAGATACGACATTTCATTTTGATCAGACTCAAATTGTGACTAGAGATATTTACGTATTCTAATATAATACGACTATCACGATGATTACTCAACAGTAAATATGGAGCATTATTTGTACGTATTTTCTAGTGTACATAGTGTAAATAGATACTTTCCTATGTAGATGCAATACAGCTCATAAGAAATAAGATATAAGTAAAAGCTTGTAAGAGTGCTCAACGATTATCGTTGAACGACCATCGTGATAGTCGTAGCGAGTAAAATGTAAGTTTTTGGTTATAAAAAAACAGAAATGATATAACCTTTTTCCTCAGAACTAAGAATTACAGCTTAATTATTAAGAACACTCTCATTAATAGGAACAAGCCTTTTAAGATTATATTTTAGATAAAAGTTATAGTTGATAAAAACGATATAAAGAATAATGTACTAATATACACTTTCCGTCTATTTTTTAGTGTTTACGCATTATTCTGTGTATCTTATGTATTTATTTATTTTTTACATAAGCATTGATGCAAAAATCAGTTATAGTTAAAAAAATCTTTCTCTAGTTTTTATCAACTAAAACTTTTATATAAAACCTAATCTAATCGTATACAATATAAATATACAAAAGTTATTTTACAGGCCTGATTCTAGTAGTAAGAGTCGATGTCGCATGCTATGTTTCATCGCGGAATGTTTAGTTGCTTCGCATCAACAATAACAAAAATGAATAATTGCTGTTCTAAATTCGCGACATTTTGAGAATGGCTTATTTACGTCAAAAAATTATTTTGAATATTTTTAAGAATAGAACTAACTCCAGTTTTAGTTTTATTTGTGAATGGTGTGGGTTTTTTTTAGACATTTTTTCAATATCCCGCGTATGTGTTTTATAAATACCAAAAGCGTGTTTTTCCAGGTTTAGAACAAATAATGATATGCAGTTGTAAATTAAAAGCAAATTGTTTGTCAAACTTATGTGTTTGAGGTTTAAACTTTTCGCTCCTGAAAATTTGAGGTATACATGGATAAGATATATAAATTTCAATTTCAATGACAGCAAAGCAATCTTCATGACAAAAATAGACCATCTTCAAAAATGAAAGAAACAGAATATAAATTTTAAGGAACCACTGTGTTAAATCGAACATGTAATGTTGTTTGCATAGATTATTGTTCATCCGCTTATTGATAAAAGCAGGTTGTTTTACTGAAACGTTTAACTTATATGTTTTTAGTGGTTATTTTTTGTATTGTTATTCATACATTCACTTAGGTCATAATTCGCCATGAAAGTAAACTTGGTGACCAGTATGAATTTGACACTGACATGAAAGCATGCCAACCTTTATTAAAAATATTTTCCCTCTTGTTTTACTTGTATTACTTTGTTTATTGTTGATAGGTACTCTAAGAATAAAAACAGGAGATTTATCTAACATCCTATCATCTTATATTAAAACTTTTGTGCGATAGATACCCATTTGTAACCCATTAGAAAATGAAAGTAAAATATATTTTGAGAAAAGTATAGATCATGGCAACAGTTGTTTCATATAGGAGCATTTTAAAACTCTTTTATTAATTACTAACTATTTTTTTCGGATTTCCTTAAAGCGAAGTTTCGGTGTTAGATAATTAGACATAGAAAGTTTTTTGGTACCTGAATTATTCTTGTCTACATACTGACCAAATTATGCATTAATTACTAGCATTTTGTTGATTAACTGCTATGAAAATTTCACAAAAATGTATCTTTTTAGGTATTAGGAAACAAAACAGCAATCAAAAACTTTCAAGGAATTTTGTACCAACTCTTAAGTTGAACTATTAAACGTATATTTAGAATCCTTCATCAAAAAACAGATGTTTCAGCAATATCCGCTTACCGATTATCAAAGTAGGTTTTTTGACACAGCTTGGCATCCAAAAACAAGAGGTAATCTATGCACCCCCAAAATGTCTTTATTAACAAAATATATTGGCTCTGTTGATTGCATTATACATAAAACCAAAGAGTAATATAACCAATGAGAAAAACGGCAATAAAAGCTATGTGTAAATAAGATTAATGCAAATGTAAGTGTAGTCGGTGTAAGTGCAAATGTGAATCATGAAGTTGTTCAGCTTCTATAAAATAAGTACAAATCAGTCTTCAACACCAATCTAGTTATTCTTAGCCAAAGAATATTGAACCATACTTACGATGATAAATATCTACAGGTAAAAGTTGTTCAGCAATAGGAAAATGTTATGATTTCAGATTTTTATAAATTCCTCGAAACAACAGTCAACGTTCCTAAAACTGGTTTTTAAGAAAAGTGGATGAATTCATCAAAAAATCAGTATTGGAAAATTTATCCAATATACTGATGTTATATTGTAATTAACACTTCTACTACGGGTTGAATGTGCATTTTCTTACTTTGAAATGTTTTCACATATCGTTGGGAAATAGTAAAATTATTTTTATACGTCCATGTATACGGATATCACTGTTGAAGTGGTCAGGTATTTTACCATACACATGGACGTCACTATCTATTACCTTTTGCTACTTAACACACTTATGTAGTATGCATTATTGTTACTATCTAAGCCATTATTATATTTAGTTTATACACGGTATAGCTGCTTGTGCGCGCATTGTTTTTCAATTGTTTATTGTTTTTAATCCAATTTACTTTATAAACTGCTGAGTTCGAAGTTTTACACTCTTTATGGGTTTCAACTCGAAAAGACACTTCTTATAAGCGTCAGGCTAAATAGATGCGGTTGTGGGCGTCAAGCTGTAGACTCTCTTTATATTTTTCAAATTAAATTATATATATATTCTTCATTTTCGTATCTATTGAAATAATGAATTACTGAGTAACAATTGTTCTTAACACTACGAATGCAATTGACATTGTTCATGAAAATCGGTGGAAGGCAGCGAAACTGATAATTTCGATTTAACTTGGTATGTTAGATATTTCTTTGTAAATAGTTTTTAATACGATTTAGGGTTGGTAAAACCTAATGTATATATCTGATGTAATGTTTTACTAACCCGTCCAGTTTATTATTTTGTTTATGGGATAATCATGCAGATTATCTAACATTTCTGAATGCTCTTATTTTAGTTTGGATCATTGTAAATAGATGTACTTTGTTATTCAAATGATGTAAATAAATTATTTTTAGTAAAGTTTTCTTTGATTCAAAAATATCATAAAATCAGACTAATGATCGTTAACAGAAAAAAAAGTGAAAAATTCGTTACGCAGGAGCTGCTTCAACTTAGCGAATTTCCTTAAAATACATAAATCAATTTCTAGCGGTCACAATTTTAGTCTGATCAAAATGAAATGTCGTATATGATTTTAGTATTTGCAAGGCCAATTTTATTAATAAATGTCATACGTGAAGGGGAAATGGGGGCATAATGAAAAAAGAAAACACAAAATACAAAATATCTCTTTTAATATTAGAACAATCAAAAAATGCGTAAGGAACAAAGTTGTAGAAAATCATGTTTGCTACAATTCATCACCTCATCATTTTTGCTCAAACTCTAATGTGTACAGAGATAGTGAGGAATTTAGTTTTCAATCTTAAACCGTCAATATTTCTGTAAATATTAGTGTAACAGAAAAAATGATAAGAAACAAAACTACAGTAAAATTTAATACCTAAAACTTTACTTCTTATAAATTTTTCGATTTTTCGAATATTAGGGGAGATATGTCAAATTTTGTGTTTCCCCCTCCCTTTAAACCTCCTTTCCCCTCGTCCGATTTTACCCATTAACGAACTTGACCTTTTGAATATCAAAAACGCCTCAACTACCAAATTTCATTCCGATAAAATGAAAACTGTGACCGCTAGAGTGATTACAGACACATGTATATATATATATATATATGTATATATATATGTATATATATATATATATACATATGTATATATATATATATATATATATATATATATATATATATATATATATATATATATATATATATATATATGTATATATATATATATATATATATATATATATATATATGTCCATAGATATATATATATAAATTTTACAGATGGTGATTTTTGACATGTACTAGGTAGGATCGATGGACATTTGAAGAAATTTTTGCGAAATTTTGACTTCGGTACGGGACCAATAGCTTGATTTCCTTTCAGGAAATTCGCTAAAACTACAATTTAAATTCGACTCATTATGAAACCCAATTCAATTGTAAAACGTCCCCATCGCACACTCGTTACTTGAAAGCAGCAGCTAATCAGACAGATTGCAGGCAGACACTGCAATCACAATCTCTGTGGTTATTAAGTCCTATGTTAATTGTGTAAATTTGATGACGCTTGACGCTGGCGTCGAGCGTCAAATTAAAGCTCTACCTACCTTAAATAGGTAGAGTTATGTACAGCGTCAAATTGTAAAACTCAGCGACGAAAAAAGTCATTAATATCGAAAGTAGATACCTCGAGATATATTAAAAGCAAGTCCCTTATCTTATTTTTAATAAAAACACATGGCAATGATAAATAAGCAACAAGTACAGCAGTAAATATTAAACATTCGTGAAATGATTATATTAAATTGAAGTTAAAAATCGAAATTTTAAAAACTGGTGAATATGATTATCAATTGTGGATTTATCAATGCCAAAAAATAATTGCAAGTGCAAATTAAAAAAAATTCGTTACGCAGGAGCTGCTTCAACTTAGCGAATTTCCTTGGAATAAATAAATTACTCTCTAGCGGTCACAATGTTAGTCTGATCAAAATGAAATGTCGTATCTGATTTTAGTATTTGCATGGCCTATTTTATTAATAAATAACATACGTCAAGGGGAAAGGGGGGCATAAAGATAGAAGAAAACACAAAATATAAAAAATCTCTCTTAATATTAGAACAATCGAAAAATGCGTAAGAAACAAAGTTGTAGAAAATCATGTTTGCTACAATTCATCACCTTATCTTTTTTGCTCAAACTCTAATGCGTACAGAGATATTGAGGAATTTAATTTTCAATCTTAAACCGTCAATATTTTTGTAAATATTAGGGTTACAGAAAAAATGATAAGAAACAAAATTACAGTAAAATTTAATACCTACAACTTTACTTCTTATAAAATTTTCGATTTTTCGAATATTAAGGGAGATATGTCAAATTTTGTGTTTCACCCTCCCTTTAAACCCCCCTTTCCCCTGGTCCGATTTTACCCATTAACGAACTTGACCTTTTGAATACTAAAAGCGCTTCAAATACCAAATCTCATTCCGATAAAACGAAAACTGTGACCGCTAGAGTGATGACAGACATATATATATATATATATATATATATATATATATATATATATATATATATATATATATATATATATATATGCATATATATATATATATATATATATATATGTCCATAGATATATATATATATAAATTTTACAGATGGTGATTTTTGACATCTACAAGGTAGGATCGATGGACATTTGAAGAAATTTTCGCGAAATTTTGACTTCGGTACGGGACCAATAGCTCTATTTCCTTTCAGGAAATTCGCTAAAAAGGGGGCTTCAAAGGAGCCATTAACGTACTACGTATCTCTGGGGATAATTTCTGATAACAGTGGGATGTGTAACAACTGATCAAATTTACACTTGTAATTTAATGGGCCAAAACACGAACTCTACTTCACTCTGTAGTTTTTAAAATCGTACAACTATATTTGCACAGGAGTTTGCGACTTCACCATTGACTTATCCGTTTGAAGTACTTTAACATACTTAACTTTCTTTTAACTTGCATTACGTTCTTTTTTTTAAATTATTATGTTGGCATGTCATCTTATAATCTTTTCTTAAAATTTGTTTAAATACAACATACGATTTCTTACCTTTATTTAAAATATATTGTTTCTGGGTAAATCTAATTCTAAGGTCGAAATTACAAGTTGGAATTATTAATTCTTACAAAATATGCATATGAATTTAATCTCTCTTTATAAACTTCAACTTATTTAATGACTCAACTTATATATATTAATATTAATATTAATATATATATATATATATATATATATATATATATATATATATATATATATATTTATATATTATATTAATATTAATCTTAATTTTATTAAATTAAACCAAATCAATTTTATTCATTTATTTTAAAAAAATTAAAAAATTTAATTTTAATAAAATTTTTTCAAAATATTTTTTTTTTCGTTTTAACTTATTTAAAAAATGATTCTTTTTAATAAAATTGTACAACTTTATTCAATTCTTACATAATGTGTTTTTGAATAACTTCATTAATAATTTAAAAATTTGTTTACTACAAAAATATACAAAATAAAAAACTCATTTTCACGTGGGGCTCGAACCACATCGTTTCTCTTACACTTCGGATATCGAACGGAGCGCCAATACTCTCTTTTATATCGGACTTCAAGCAGTCTCTAACTTTTTTTACGTTGGACTTGAAACAATGAATATCACTGTTTCGACCAGGACTTGGTTGGATACACATCAAAAAGAATTTTTCACATCTTACTTTGGAATCATGTACATCATTTGTTTTGTTCGATACTTATTTTTAAACTAATATTTGTTGTTAGCTTTTCATCTAAAATAAAAAATTGATTAGTTTGAATATTGATTTGGTATGTTATTTTATTTAATATACAATCGCTTGAGGACGGATGGTCTATTGCTCAAATTTAGGGTTTTTTTAACTAATTAAATTTTTTGTTGTTAAACTTATATTTTAAAAGGTAATTATTTTTAAGTAATTTTACACAATGCGTTTTGTAGTATATTCTTTTGATACATTAGTATAAAATTAATTTGTTCTGTAAAACTTTGTCTAGGATGGTTATTTTGGGTAAAACAATCAAAATGTATATTTTATTTAATGCCCCAGAATAATTCATTTATTGAATATTTTGTAATACATGCAAGTATTATTATTTTATATTTAAAAAGATTTACTCACATTCAGTTAACATAAGATATATTTATTGGAGAATTCCTATATATATATATATATATATATATATAAATGTGTGATATAAATGTTAAATATAAAATAATAATACTTGCATGTATTACAAAATATTCAATAATTGAATTATTCTAGGACATTAAATAAAATATACATTTTAATGGTTTTACCCTAAATTTAAGCAATAGACCTTCCGTCCTCAAGCGATTGTATATTAAATAAAAGAACATACCAAATCAATATAATAATAATAATAATAATTAAATTCTGTATTTAAACGGTAAGTTATTACAGGGTTAGTGTCTTTTCGTTACAGATATAAGCAAAACAAAAACAAATATTACAAGGTTTTAAATACAATATATATGTATGTGTAAAATAAAAAAATTCGTTACGCAGGAGCTGCTTCAACTTAGCGAATTTCCTTGGAATAAATAAATTACTCTCTAGCGGTCACAATGTTAGAATGATTAAAATGAAATGTCGTATCTGATTTTAGTATTTGCATGGCCAATTTTATTAATAAATAACATACGTCAAGGGGAAAGGGGGGCATAATGATAGAAGAAAACAGAAAATATAAAATATCTGTCTTAATATTAGAACAATCGAAAAATGCGTAAGAAACAAAGTTGTAGAAAATCATGTTTGATACAATTCATCACCTTACATTTTTGCTCAAACTCTAATGCGTACAGAGATATTGAGGAATTTAATTTTCAATCTTAAACCGTCAATATTTTTGTAAATATTAGGGTTACAGAAAAAATGATAAGAAACAAAATTACAGTAAAACTTAATACCTACAACTTTACTTCTTATAAAATTTTCGATTTTTCGAATATTAAGGGAGATATGTCAAATTTTGTGTTTCCCCCTCCCTCTAAACCCCCCTTTCCCCTGGTCCGATTTTACCAATTAACGAACTTGACCTTTTGAATACCAAAAGCGCTTCAAATACCAAATCTCATTCCGATAAAATGAAAATTGTGACCGCTAGAGTGATGACAGACACATATATATATATATATATATATATATATATATATATATATATATATATATATATATATATATATGTATATATATATATATGTCCATAGATATATATATATAAATTTTACAGATGGTGATTTTTGACATCTACAAGGTAGGATCGATGGACATTTGAAGAAATTTTTGCGAAATTTTGACTTCGGTACGGGACCAATAGCTCTATTTCCTTTCAGGAAATTCGCTAAAAAAACAGAAGAAAAAAAACAAAAAATTAATTATTCATTGTATATACTAAAAAATAAAAATAAATGAAAAAAGTAAACAGCAAAAAAATACATAGTGTAGTGTTTTCAAGAGCACTAGTGAAGCAATTCAGTAGTCCACTGCAAAGCTGCGAAGCTTTAAAGCATTATCACAATAGTTGTGTATATCAATTGTTTTTTCGATACTTAGATTTGATAGTAAATTTGGCAACAAGAACTCACTTTGACTCCCATTTGGAAGGTGTCTATGGAGAAAAGCGTTTCTAACTGGGTAGAGAATGGGACATTTTAGCATAAAATGTTCAAGGGTTTCGTTTTCTTTCATATTGCATAGTATACAGAGCTCCTGAGGATCCCATTTATATAGAATACCATTGGTATAAAATCTTACTTCTTGCTCTCCCATTAATCTCAGTTGTGCTATGGTCCTAATAATCTTTATTTTGAGAGGGAACTTTAAATAATCGTCATTTTCAGCAATATAATATTTATATACTGTGTTAAATGTTGATGTTAAGATTCTGGATTGATCTTGTTGGAAAAATTCATCCTTGTATTTTGCTAGAATAGCTTCCCGTGATTCGCGTGCTATAGATAGATTTTGTTGGTCCCATGTGTATCTAAAACCTAGTGCTATCAAAATCCCTTTAACTTGTGATGTCCAATTAAATTTACATATACCTACATGCAGGTTTTCTGATTCTAAGGTATTTAGATAGCTTTTCTTCACAAGTCTATCGTTTGGTAGTGCTAATAATTTTAACCACCAATCGTATACCACCTTGAATGCCCTCGTGCCTAAGTGTGGTCTTCCGGTTTCTGAACGTACTAAATAGTGGGCTGTGCGTCGAGGTAGGCACAGGATATTCTTAAAGTAGTTGCTTTGGACCTTGTCGGCAATATTCAAGTATCTAAGACACCAAGTTTCTGCGCCGTATAGCATTGTCGAAGAAATAATCGTGTCAAAGAGTGTTTCTTTGGTTTCTCACGTATCAGATTTTGTTGCAGCTAGTAAATCTCGTACAGAAGCACATGCAGCGGTAGCTTTCTTCATATTATGCTGGGCTGCTTCAAGAAACAGGCCTGAGCTTGAGAAAATTATTCCCAGATAACTAATTTTGTTCACAGTGTCTATTGGTTTATTGTTTACGTGGAAGTGTTTCGAATTATTGGGTAGCCTCCCCCCTTTCCTAAAGACAACAACTTTTGATTTGTCTGTGTTAATTTGCAGTTGGTTTTTAGTGCAGTAATTATGAAAGCAATTTAAGCTGTGTTGCAGTTGGAGTGAAGTACCGGCTATTAATGTTGTGTCATCCGCAAAGAGTAGATGAGAAATTCTAGTATTTCCGTGTACATTCAACCCATAAATATCGTTATCCAAAAATTGCTTTTTTAAATCGCTCATAAATAAAATGAATAAAAGCGGGCTCAGAGAATCACCCTGCAAAATACCTTGGCTTACTTTTATCGATACGGGGTTCTCAAAGTTGAGTGAAATTTTCGCATTGTCGTAAAGATTCTTTATAACAGAGATTAATTTCTGACTAATTCCCAGAAAGTATAATTTTCTCCACAATAGATCATGATCTACAGTGTCGAATGCCTTTTTAAGATCGACGAAGGCAGTGAATAATTTACCTTTGGGTTGCCTCAGGTGTTTGTGGATTAGGTTACTTAGAATAAATATGTTATCCTGGCAACAGCGGCCTGGACGAAAACCGGCTTGAGTTTCAGGAATGAGCGCAGCCTCTTCAGCCCACTTAATTAGACGGTTACACAGCATAGTTGAGAATATCTTTGTTATAGAATTTAAAAGGGCAATACCGCGGTAGTTATTTGGGTCTGTGTGGTCACCTTTCTTATATATTAGCATCATTTTGCATTGCGACCAATTGCTTGGGGTTGTCTCTTTGCTTAAGATTGTATTAAACATATCGAGAAGTAATTGTTTAAAAGTTTGCGGGAGATTTTTGAAAAAATCACTTGGTATTGAATCCGGCCCAGGAGCTTTTCCATATTTGATCTTAGTCAGAGCTATATTTAGTTCGTTCCAAGTAAAAGCTAGATCTAAGAAAGGGTGTGAGACATCAGTAAAAGTGAGTAATTCGGGTTTCTTCAGCGGGTAGAGAATGAGGAAGTATTTTTCCCAGGTGTCGGCGCCAATGTGATTACAATGTTTCTTATTATATTTTTGGGATCTAAATTGCCCAATGGCTTTCCAAAATTCTCTACTGTTTCTTACTTGTGCGATATTGTGTTTAATATTATTGTAGTATACATTTTTTTTCTGATTTATGTTTTGTCTATAAACATTTTTGGCTATTAGATAGAGTTGTAAATTAAAATCAGAAAAATTGCTTTTTCTTGCTTGTTTTAGTGCATCCCGAACATGCTTCTTAGCTTGTTTGCATTCCTCATCATACCAAGGTTTATTTTTATATCTATAATTAGAGCCAATAGAAATTGTCTTTTCGACAAGCATGTCTACTTTTCTTGCTGCGCTGTATATGCATTCGATGATTCTTTGATTATTAAGTTCTACATCAGCAGAGTTGGAGTTAGTGGTTAAGATTGATAGAGCATTTTTGAAATTTTGAGCTTTTTCATCATCCCACTTGAGATACCGTATTGTCTCTTTTACCCCACGTTTTGAACTATTATTTCGATCCGAAATTGGTATTTTAAGGTGTAAGAGGCAAGGTAGGTGATCGGACATTAACGAATAATTCAAAATTTCAAAATCAAGTATCTCCATCAAGCCACGAGTGTTTGACCAAACGAAATCGATTGTGCTGCAGCCTTGCTTACTGAGATACGTAAATTGTCCAACAGAATCGGATGTACTTCTTCCATTTAAGATAAAATAACCTTTATGATCCATATATTCCGTTAGTAATCTACCCCTTGCATTAAGACATTTATCCATCGAATTTCTTGTTTCGAACAGAGCTGTGTATTCAAAGATTTCCGTAGCACTATCTCCTAAGTTTCCTAATCTACAATTCATGTCTCCCCCAATAAAAGTTGGTGTATCTGGGTATTTTTCGTCAATAGATAGTATTAAATCATCTAATATATTTAGAACAACGTGTAAATTGTGATCGCCCTTAAAGTATACTAGGACCAACACAAATGAAAAGTATTGATAAGAGCATTTAATGGCTATCCACATATCAGATACGTCGATTAACTCACAATGAATACATTTTTTTACTAGAAGTATTAACCCTCCACTAGCTCTACCCAAAGATTTAACCTTGATTGCATGGGACTCAAAGCAAGTGTAATTATTGAGAATATCAAATTTACCATCAATATCTTTACTCAAGAAGGGTTCGCACATACCTATTACACTAAAATTACTGAACTGCCTCTGTGAATCCAAGTCCATTGCCAAGAAATTGTGTATACCATGGCAGTTCCAGAATGAACACTTAAGAGTATTTCTTTCCCGTTTTAAGCTTCTTCCGCAGATATTTAAATCGTCCGACATCCTGTTTACTCGGAAAAAGGAATGTCGTTATTGGTTCATGGTTCTGTAACTTGGGTAATATCCATCAGCGAGTTTGTTCGAGTTCGAAAATAACCATCCAATGTTGAAGGCTTGATTGAAGGTTAAGTTGATTTTGAGCTGAACGATGGTTGAATATCCGTGTTTGGTTTTTTAGGAACATGATTTGTATCGTCTTCAGACAGTATTCGTTTTTTGTGAGAGCTTTCTAGCTGACCGATTTCTCCGTCAGTTAGTAATTTCCCATTCACGAAGATTCTATCGTAGTCAAGCGTAATTTTACTTCCAGATTTTCGCAAATGAGACAAAATCGGATACAGCTCTTTCCTCTTGGCTCGGATACTCTCTGGCAAATCATCGTCGATAAAGATATTGGTATTTTTCAAGTGAGTACGATTGGAGACCACAGCCTTTTTGCATCGAAATGTCGTGAAGCCAATTAAAATAGGGGGATCGTTTCTTGAACCCAATTTTCGAATAAAATCTATATCATTGTCAGCTACTTCTATTTTCAATTTTTCTTTAAAAAAATTCATTACGAAAACATTAAGGTGTACATAGTTTGAAGGAATATTTTTTAACCCATAGATAACTAGATTTCGTCGTCGTGATTCTCTTTCCAGTGAATTGACTTTATGCTCCAGGAAAGTGATCCTTTTATTTTGCTCTATTTGAATTACTTGTAGGCGATCGAATTTTGAGTCTAAATTATCATTTATGGATTTGATTTCTTTTTGGAAATCTAAACAAAGCGTGTTAATGGCTTGCAAAATTTCGTTCATTGACATTTTTTTGTTTTTTAGATCAGATTATGAATTCACAATAATTTTACACAATAATAAATTATTTAAAAAAAATAATAATAATAATAATTTTTTTAAATTTTAATTATTTTGCCGTCGTTGAGGATCGAACCAAGTCTTTGGGTATATAAACTAATTTTAATCCAGTGTTATAGCACTGACCCACCGTCACTTTGTCTTAATTAACAAAAACTATTAACTACCAAAAACTACCAAATCAATATTCAAACTAATAAATTTTTTATTTTAGATGAAATGCTTACAACATATATTAGTTTGAAAAATAGTATCGAACAAAACAAATGATGTACATGGTTCCAAAGTAAATGTGAAAAATTCCTTTCGATGTGTATCCAACCAAGTACTTGTCGAAACAGAGACGTTCATTGTTTCAAGTCCAACGTAAAAAAAATTATAGACTACATATATACATTATATTTATATATATTTATATATATATATACATTACATATATATATATGAGTGAGTCCGGTTCTGGTATTAAGTGAATAAAGTACTGTGGTACGAAACTCCAAAACTTATTTCGATTTCGGAACGTTTTGAGCTTACTGTGCCACGAATAGTTATCAGAAAGTGAAAAAGTGAGTGGATTTAAGCTGAAATAAATAAAATCTGTGTATTTATACTGTTTTAATTGAGACTGTATTGAAATGTCAACTTTGACGTTTTGAATAACCTCAAACTTTGTACGGTATATTTTTATTTTTATTTCTAAGTAAAACAAATTTAATTATTACGATATAAATTATAACAAAGATTAAGAAAAGAAAGCTACATTGATAAGATATATTACTCCGAAGAGTCGATCTGGTATTGTATCTTTTCGCAATCAAGCTTAAGTAAACAAAAAAAAAAAAAAAAAAAACAGGTCCGTATTTGCAATTAGGTAAAATTATGAGTAGTAATGATGAATATTCAACAGACGATAGTAAAATAAAAAGAGATCCAGGTGATTTAGGAGCTTTTAAAGGAAGCAAAAAAATAGCAAGATCACCAGTGAAAATGCGGGATAATGATGAAAAGTTAGAGGAAATCTTCCAAATGCTGAAAACTGTGTCATTAGATGTACAAACAATTAAGGATGAACAACAAGAAATCCGACGTGAATTGAAAGATGAAAACATCAAAATGAAGCAGGAAAACGAATCATTAAAATTAGAAAATGAAAAAATTAAGAAAAATATAGCAACTCTAAACGCGAAAACCGAACAATTGGATAAAGAAAGAAGAAGGAATAATGTGGTGGTTACAGGTTTAGAAGTGGTTAAAGACAATGAAAATAAATTAAAAGAAGTGATGCGGGACTTTAGCAAACAAAACTTACAAATTGAAACTTCAATCAGGTCAGCAAATCGAATAGGGAAAGATACATATTTGGTTTCGTTCAAAAATTTAGAAGAAAAATGGAAAGTTATGGAACAAAAAGGCAAATTAAGGGACTTAAAGGATCAAAAATTAAAAATCGGCGATGAAGAATGGAAATGGAATAACGAAAGTGACCGGTTGGAAAGACAAACAAGAAGCAGTGATGGAAAAAAGTTAATAACGATATAATGAGTGGTAGACGTACAACGAAATTGGCTATGAAAATGGATATGAATTTCAAAGGTTATGAAAATGAAAACCGGAAAAAAGAAGAAAAAGTTAAACGGCAGTATAAGAAACTTTCGGAACTAGAAATGAAAATTGCTACCTGGAATGTGAGAAGTATATATGAAGAGGGAGCACTTAGGAATTTGACCGAAATAATGGTAAAGTACAAAATAGAGGTGGTGGCGTTACAGGAAACAAAGCTCTTAGGAAAAGATATTGTGGAAATCGGGAAGCATATTCTGTTTAAAAGCGGAGGGAAAAATAGAATGTTAGGGGCGGGTTTCATTGTGAATGAAGTAGCAGGGAAGACAGTAGTAGATTTTGAATCTTACTCCGATAGAATGTGTCGAATACGATTGAGAGGAAAATATAGGAAAATATCGATTGTCAATATTCATGCACCATCTGAAGAAAAAGATATTGAACTGAAACAAGCTTTCTATGAAGATCTTCAAAGTGAAGTGAATAGTTTGCCAAGATACGATATCAAAATTATAATAGGAGATTACAATGCGAAGATTGGGAGGGAGGACATATAAAAAAATATAACAGGGGCCAAAAGTAAACATGAATATAGCAACGAAAATGGAAGATACATTATTGAGTTCGCGAGAGAAAATAACATGAAAATAATGAGCACCCATTTTGACCACATGGATATTCACAAGACAACCTGGATGTCACCCAGTGGGAATGCTTCCAATCCAAATAGACCATATGCTAATTGTGGAGAGAGACATGGGAATAGTAAAAGATGTGAGAAGCTACAGAGGAGCAGCTAGTAACTCCGACCACTTTCTGGTTGTTGCCAGAATAAAACAAAGATTGCCTATAAATCAGAGAGGTAAGGGAGTGATCAGGCAAAAATACAATGTTTCAAAGCTAAAAATGGAGGATACGAGAAAACAGTTTGAAAGGATGATATCAGCAGACCTGGGAGAGCAAAGCAAAGGGGAAAATGTAGAGCAAAAGTGGGCAAGAATTCAAACGGTGTGCTTGGAAAAAATGAATCAAATAAAGGGAAGGATTGGTTCGACGAAGTTTGTGTAAATAGTTTGAAAGAGAGAAATAAGGCAAGAGTTAAGTTGTATAACGATAATACACCTCAAAACAGAGAACAGTATGACCAAAAGAGAAAAGAAACAAAGCGTGTCTGTAGAGCAAAGAAGAGAGATTATTGGAATAAAAAAATTGAAAAGATTGAAAACAGTTTTATGAGCAATGAGATAAGAAATTTTTACCAAGAAGTTAAGAATAGCAGGGAAAAAGGTTTGAAAACTGCCGCGTACTGTAGGGATAAGGGTGGTAATATGATAGGTGAAACAACTGAGAAATTGAAACGGTGGGAAGAACATTTCCAAGAGCTATTAGATGATGAAGAAAATAGTGACATAGTAGTAAATAGCTCTCAGCCAGTAAGTGAAAATGACGAAGTCACTTTGGAAGAACCAACCTTGGAAGAATTAGAGCAAATTATTTCTTCATTAAAAAATAACAAAAGCGCCGGAGAAAGTGCCATTACAGGTGAAATGTTAAAAGCAGGTGGTCAGGTATTGCACAGAAAAATTTTTGAGCTCATCCTGCAAATATGGAAGGAACAGACTATTCCCACAGATTGGAGAGGAGCCTTGATTTCCCCAATTCATAAAAAGGGAGACAAATCTCTCTGCGAAAATTATCGCGGAATTTCTCTTCTGGATGTAATTTATAAGGTTTTTGCGCTAATTTTAAGATCAAGGCTAAACACTTACATGGAGGATGCGATTGGTGAATATCAAGGAGGATTCAGGAAAGGAAGATCAACGATAGACAAAATTTTTACTGTTAAGATATACTTAATAACAGCTTTGATAGAAATCTCGAACTACATATACTATTTATTGATTTCAAACAAGCATACGATTCAATCATAAGAGCTAAAATGATAGAAGCTATGACGAAGCTAAAGCTACCCAAAAAGTTGATTGAATTGGTACTCATGACATTGAAGGAAACATGGAGTAAAGTGACATGGGAAGGGAAAATATCAAAAGCTTTTAACGTTCAAAAAGGACTAAGACAGGGTGACCCGTTGTCCACAATGCTGTTTAATCTGGTGCTGGAAGTAATTATTCGGTAATGTAGATTATAAACCAAAGGAACTGTCAACCACTTTCGACATCAGGTTGTAGCTTTTGCGGACGACATAGCTATTATAACCAGAACAAAGAAAGAGTTGACCAGCGTATTTAAAAACCTGGAACATAAAGCTAAAGAGTACGGATTGACAATAAATGAACAAAAACGAAGTATCTTAAGTTACGAAACCACAATGCGGAAAATGAAAATGGTATACAAATCCAATTGAGCGAAAAAACATATGCATTTGAAAGAGTTAGGCAATTCGAGTATTTGGGGATGATAATTGAGGATAAAAGTGAAGAAGAGACCGAAATTAATAAAAGGCTTCAGAGTGCAAGTAGAGTCATGAGTTCATTGAAAGAGGTCATGCTATCCAAAACGGTTTCAAGGAGGGTGAAAGTCCGTTTATATAAGACAATTATTAGACCAACGGTTTTGTACGGAGCAGAAACATGGGCTGTAAATAAAAAAACTGAAAATAAGTTACTGATTTGGGAACGAAAAATCCTACGAAGAATCTTTGGAGGCCAAAAAGAGGAAAGTGGACAATGAACTAGAAGAACCAATGAGAACATATACGAAATGTACAGTGACCCAAATATAGTGAAAGTTGTCAAAGCACGAAGGATCCGATGGTTGGGGCATGTCCAAAGAATGTCAATGGAAAGAATACCAAAGAAATTGCTCACTCAAGGAGAAGGTGGTAAGCGGAGAACGGGGCGGCCGAAGAAGCGGTGGTTAGTGAGTCTACCTTAGAAGATCTCCGACAGATAGGAGTACAGAACTGGAAGCAAGATGTCTTGAACAGGAAAAAATGGAAACAAATTGTCAGAAAGAGAGAAGCCATGAGCCCTTGAGGCTTGAAGTGCTTATATATTTATATATATATATATATATATAATGATATTATATCAAATATTTACCAAATAAAGACGTAATTGCGTTTCTCTATAAAAATAAAAGATTTATTCACAAAACGTTTTACATTTAGCCAAATTACATTATATGTTAGAGTTGAATTTTTTTGTTTTGACTATTATATGCGCGTAAGGGGAACTTATTTAAAAGTAGAAGGGCAACTTATTTAAACCATATTTTAATTAAATGTTTAATACTTTGTATTAAATATATGTTTCCTCCCATTTATTTTGATAAATAGACTGATCCACTCAAACTGTGACGATATTCGAGGCTTCTTTACAAATTAATATACTTCTTACAAAATATTTTCTCACCTATAAAAATAAAAGAAACAACAATTAAAGCCTTTACTTCAGATCCTTTTAATCAAATTTTATTCAGATTGATAATATTGTAAATCCAATTATTTTTCATTAATTTGTCAACTGTCAATTATGATCTGTAGTAGGCTTTAAAGACAAATTTAACAAAAGTGAATATCAGAGGTTTCTTTTCATCTCCCCTCCTCTCAGAGAAAAAACAATTATTTCTAATTGTTTATCCATTAACCGCTGGATCTAGTTTTGCAATGTGATAGAAATTTGAGTCCGCTTCCTTGTGGCCGACATCAACTTCATAGATTGAATCGGAAATCTTTTTCAAAATTTTGTATGGTCCAATCCTCAATTCATTCATTTTCTTCCTATTTAATCGATTTCCGTTTTCTACGTAGACTCTATCTCCTACTTCCAAATTCAATTCTTTTCTTCGCTTGTCATATATTTTTTAAATATAATTGTATAATATAATACCTTCTAAAAGGTATTTTGGAGCGAAGTTCGTAACAGTGTGTTCTGTTTCGTTATATTTTACTACACATTTCTGTGCAGTAGTACTCCATGCTCATTTCTTTATTTTACATCTTATCTTATTGACTAAAGTTTGATTTAATCTTTCATTAAGTCCATTTGAAAATGGTGTATCCACAGCAGTGAAAATCATTCTTATATTTTCCTTCCCCAGAAATTCTTTAAATTCTTTGGAATTTATACCAGGGTTAATACCATATCAATATTGCAGCTTTGTGTCACATTCTTTATTAGTTTAATAAAATCACAGGAGCTTTGATTCTTTGATGTGTAAATATAAGCATGTCTTGTGTAGTGATCGACTAAAAGATGTAAGTATTTTTTTGTTGACCGGGATCCTCCAAAGCCTCCAATGGTATCAATAGATATAATTTCAAATGGTCGTTTTGCATTTTTATTTCTTCCTTGATTTTTTTTATACAAGTTTCACATTTATCACAAATTTGTTTAATTTTTGTGATGACATTCTTTGCGGTGTAAAATGGTGTTATTTTATTGATCATCTGGGTTCCAATGTGACAATAATAATCGTGCACATCTTTTATTAGAGTTTTGCTCAGTTCTTCTGATAATATGATTTTTATCCTCCTTTTATTATTTTTGTAGTACATTTCATTGTCTAATATGAGTTTTACTTTTTGTAGGTTTTGATTTTTATGCTAGTCATTTTTTATATCTTTATATCTTACGAAATTGACTACTTTTAAAAAATCATCAGTATTATCATTAGGTTCTAGAACTGGATGTCTGCTTAAGCAGTCTGCTTCCTGGTTTGATTTTCCTGGGTTATATTTTATTTTGAAATTATATTGGGATAAATAGTACATCAAATCTCTTACTTCTTCATCAGTCCTTGCTTTGATGTTCATGTTTTCTAAAGGTTTATGATCGGAGTGTACTATAAATTCTTTTCTCATTTGCCAGTGTTGCCAATATTTTACAGCTTCTTTTATTGCCAGACATTCTAGGTATATTCCCTTCTTCTGTTTTTGAGTTTCAGTTAATTTTCTAGATAAATAAGCAACTGGTTAATTATTCCCGTTTTTATCTTCTTGTTTCAACACAGCTACCACTCCCTTGATACTAGCATCCGTGTGTACGTTTATTGGTTGTTTAGGGTCAAATATATTCAGAATCGGTTTTGAACATAACTGTGTGGTATAAATTTATGATGAAAATTTACTTTTCCTAATAATTGGCCTATATTTTTTTTTGTTTCAGAAACTGGAAAGTTTTCGACAGCAGATAAATAATCTTTCGAGGTCTGAGTGAATTATTTTCTATAATGTGACCTAAATATTTTGCGTACTTTTTCGCAAAACTACATTTTGAAAATTTCAGTCTAAAGCCTTCCGTTAGTATTGCCTCGAGTAATTTTGAAATGTGTAGTATATTTTCTTTAAAAGTTTAAGAAAAAGTTAAAATGTCATCTATTCGAGTTCGTATTTTCTTATGATGTTTCCCAATATTCTCTGGAAAATGGTTGGAGCAGTCTTTAATCCAAATGGGAGACACGTCCATTGAAAATGGCCTTCTTGTGTGATGAATGCAGTTTTATATCTGTCTTGTATTTTTAAAGGGATTGACCAAAATGCTGAATTTATGACAAAAGTTGAAAAGTATTCGCAGTTTACAGTTTTAATCATTAAATCCTCAATCAACGGAAAAGGTTGTGATTGAGGGACGTCAATGTTAATAAATTCTCTAAAGTCAATGCATAGCCTTGTTTTCTTCTTTTACATATGCCAGAGTTACTGGAGCAGCAAATGCACTATAAGATTCCTCTATTAAATTCTTCTTTAATAGTTTTCATATTTGATTTTCTATTTCTTTTCTGTCTTCAGCTATGCATCTGTATGGACGTTTGCGACAGTATTTATCTACCATCAAATCAATATGAGCTTCATAATCGCGAACAGTACCGATATCATATTTATCCTTAGCGAAGACCTGTTTGTATTTTTCTATCAACTTATCAATTTCTAATTGTTGGTATGTGTCAAGATGGTTTACAAATATTTCGAATCCTCCAGAATTAATATGTTCATTGAAATGAATTTCGCATTTATTTATGTGTTTGTTTTCTTGTTTTAAAACATCAGATTGTAAACTAAAATCTTCTTCAATTTTGTCACCTAGTACATCAGGAATTTTCACATTTTTTGTTTGTTTCTCGAATAATCTTCAGTACAGATTACTTTTTTCTTTTGCTTTGTTATGTTGTATGATCTTTAATTCTTCATTTTGCATCATTTTGAAGTTTTTGATACAATCCAGACCAATTAGAAAATCGTAATCAAAATTTTCATATCTTGTAGGATGAAATTCATCTATTACAAAAATATTCATAACTCGTTCTATATTATATATTTTTAGTTCAGCATACCTTTTGTTTTCTTCTCACCATTAATAGTTTTCAAGTTTACTATTTGTATGTCACTTGTTTTGTCTTTTGGCTGTATTTTCTATAACTTTACATTAATTAATGAAACATTCGAACCTGAATCATAAATTCCATAAACATTCAGAGTATCATTTAATAGTAACTTTACTTTTATTAATGGTGGCACATCTAGTTTTTTTTGGATTCTCCTCGTTCAATTAAACTTCCAATTCAGAGTTATTTACAGTTTTCACGAGTGTCTGATTTTTATCTTTAAACCAGAAATTTTCCTCAGGATGGTAACGTTTCCTTTTTTCTTTTGCATACTTTTTGTCATACATTTCGAGTCAGAATTTGTAATTTTTTTTTTTTTTTTCAACAAGATGTTCAAATTTTCCAATTTTATTGTAGAGATCCTCATTTCCTTGTAAAGTTCTTCTGTCAATCGTGTCCGCCATATAATTGGGTAAACCAAATGCTTTAAGGTCTATAAGTGTTCCAATATCAATTGATTTCCTTACTTCCAGTAAAAGTTTTTATTTTTTTAAAGCATACTCAAGTAATGAACCTGCTTGATATTTATAAGACAGGGCATGGGTTACCATCCTTTGTCAGCAAGTGTCTCACAAAAATTTTTTCCCATTTGTTCCATTCTGATTCCATTGTTAGTTTCATTATCATGCAGCTATACCAATCTACACTGGAATGTTGCATAAAATTTTTTAGAATTTCAATTTTCTTTTTATCGTTTTTTATTTGGAAACGTTCACATTCCTTATTAAAATCTTTGATCCACTGGTATGCATTTGAGATTCTGCCAGTGAATTTTTCAATCACAATTTTTCCTAAATTCCGAATTTCAGATTTTGTTTGTTTATTTTCAAGCCATTTCTGTAACAGTTCTTCTAGCGTTTTATTTGAGCCACTAGGTATAGATTCAGCATTACATGCTTCTTCTGAAATTTCGTCGAAATAAAAATCATTAAACTGTAAGTTCTGATCCTCATCCAAGTATATTTCATTGGTCATGGATATATCATTGGTCAAGGTTATTCATATTTTTTTTGTTTGATGTCTTTTATTTAATGATTTTTTTATCTTGTCATAGTTCCAAGTACTAGAAATTACTTTGTGTAGGTTTGCAGGTGGATATTCGGGTGGTATTCCAAAAACCTTTACATCAGGTGTAGCTATTGAAGTTATACATATGATGTTTGACTTTCCATCTGCTGATGATTTCACAGCAAAATCAAATCCCAACTTTTCCATTTTTCTTGAAATAATTACAGAAAATGTTGTTTTATAATAATATTATATCCAATATTTACCAAATAAAGAGTAATTGCGTTTCTGTATAAAAATAAAAGATTTATTCACAAAACGTATTTACATTTAGCCAAATTATATTATATGTTAACAAAATATTTTCTCATCTATAAAAATAAAAGAAACAACATTTAAAGCCTTTACTTCAGATCCTTTTAATCAAATTTTATTAAGATTGATAATATTGTAAATCCAATTATTTTTCATTATTTTGTCAACTGTCAATCAAGATCTGTAGTAGGGTTTAAAGAAAAATTTAACAAAAGTGAATATCACAGGTTTCTTTACATATATATACATATATATATATATATATATATATATATATATATATATATATATATATATATATATATATATATATATATATATATATATATATATATCTTATATATATTTGATATATAAGATATATATATATATATATATATCTTGTTGTTTATCAAACTCTTAAATTTTAAATCCATTAATCATTATTTCAAAATTATTTATTTTCCAAAGAAAAAATTTATTGGTTTTTATTATGGTCTAAAATTATGATCACATTGTCACAATTTCTAGTTATAATTATGAACATATGTCAGATAGTTAACATTTTTTTGGTACTAGTTAAAACGTGATGACATTATTATTATTGTTTTATAATGATAAAAAATATTAGGGATGACTACTAAACCTTATTAATTATAACTTAAAATTTTGTTTTGTATTATATTTTGATTCAATTAATTACATTCAATTTTTTATTATTATTTTGTAATGGTTAATGGTTTGATGTTTGTTAATTATTTATTGATAATTAACTTTTGATTAAAAAATTGTAAATTGCATGTAACAATAAATATATTGATATATATATTTTCAAATAAAATTTCAAATATATTTTTAATTCTTTTAATTCTTTTGCTTCATTTTTTATTTTTATGTAAATAATTCAACAAAACGTATGTCAAGCTCTAGGTTCACACCTCTTGAACATCTTAAAGCGGGTTCAGGATTGAATTCGAGATTCAAGTGACCTATTTCAACTTTCTCGCTCTGTAATTCTTTGACTTTACCTATATTATTTATTTAATGTTTGAAACTTATCATTTCAAATTTAAAGTTTTATTACTTTAACTTTACTTTATTAGACTATTAAATTAAAAGTTTACTATCATTAGGTAGCAGATCAAATGAAGAGAATTATTCATTTCAAATCCAAAGTATTATTACTTTATCTAAAATTTTGTTGGGTTTATTTAATATACCCTATACTCATTTTTTTTTTACTTTCAGAGTTTAGAGATTTATTATGCGGAATTTATGGCTGAGAAGTGTTTATGGGAAAAGAACGAAAGAAACATTTTTGTAGCAAGATATGTATCCCCTACTTATTAGAGATGATGTGCAGTGTGTTGTTAGAAATAAATACATATTCAAAAGTTCTGGTGCAGCGTTGATTTACAACGAGTTTCATTTAGTTTTTTTAAGAAACTTCAGTACTTTTTACATGAGAACTACTTGAAACATCACCGTGTCTGTAATTTATAAAGTCCAAATATTTGGTAGAACAAACTTTACAAAATGAATTAAGTGTCTAGACTTCGCAAAACTTTTATAAGTTAATCTGAAAGTCCGAAACTTAAAGTAGTTAATATTTTATGATTTTAGATATAAACAGCAAAACTGTTTTGGAAAATAATTTTGAAGCATCTATTATTAAATTATGAGATTTTGTACATGAAATAATAATAATAAATGTAACTATATTTGCATTAAAGTTTAAAGTAGTTGATACATTATGTATGATGATGATGATGATGATAGTGTCATGTCTGTTTACAGACGTTAACAATCATATCTCTCCATTGTTGCCTATTATAGGCTTTGTGTATAATTTCTTCTGAACTAAGTGGTTTTAGAGGTTGATTTCGAATGAAGCTTGTACGCCTTCTGCCTCTTCCTCTTTTTGCATCCACTTTTCCCATTACCACGATTGATGCAAGTTTTCCCTTCCTTATAACATGACCGAAGAAGTCTTATTGTCTTTTGTATATTAAAGAACGTATGCACGTTTTAAAACCTGCCCGCTTCCATACTTTCGAATTGGATTGGTATTCGTTCCATTTAATTTTAAAGATCCTTCTCCAGAACCAGACTTCACATGCTTCCAAGGCTTTAAATAAACTTTCATTGATGTTCCAGCTTTCACATCCGTACAACAACACCGGTAGCACACACGTTTGTATAATTTTATTTTTTGGATACATTATGTATACTATTATTAAAAAGTGCCTACTTTTAAAATAAATAAATATACATTAAATATCATCAACTGAAAATTTAAAGAATCTTGCACAAATTATAATAATATTAAAGAAGATATAAGTAAAATGGAATCATTAAACAAATCCTTTGTACATCAAATTATTTTCAAAATTCATAAAATGAACTAAACAGTGTAATTATTCATTTAAAGAAAAGCTCCTCAATTTGAGACTTTCATTTACAAAGTAAAAAATATTATGGTTTATGATAAATTTGACAATAAGACATTAAGTTATTTTCGCAATTAAAATTTTGATTTAAATATTTACTCATTGATTTATAGATCGAGCATTCCAAAAGAAAATGTAATAATGCTTCAGGCTTATTATATTTATCAATTTTACAGAGGTCTTTCTATTTATATAAACAACCATTAGCCTATATTTTCACGATTTGAGACTCTGATTTGGCTATCTAGCTTTATCTTATTAAAGTTTAAATTAATTTTTAGATATTTTACCGTGTCGCCCAAAATACATTGTTACATTGGTAACTGGAGTTCAAAATTAGGTTCAAATTTCGTTCCCACTAGCTCAAAACCTTTTTTAATGCTTCCACTGCTAGGTTTCCCCTCCCAGTTTCACATCGGATAATATAGTTCGGAGTATTCTTTGGCCAGCCAAGTGCAGTTTTAGAAAATATTTCTTGGGCCCGTTCTATATTTCGGAGATATCGTAAACAACAGCTCAGAGCCCCATACAGCAATGTGGTTGACACTTTACTGTCAAATAGCTGAATTCGAGCATCTTAGGGTTGCATCTTAGATTTTAGCATTATATCCGTTATTTTATGGATAGCTGTCACAGCTCTATTAATAGCATGATCCGCAGCTTAAATGAACAGTCCGGAGGAAGAGAATTGAGCGCTAAGGTAGCAGTATTCTGACACAATATCAATCTTTTTGTCGTTAATTTTAAATAATGAGGTTGTTAATTTGCCGCCTTTTCTTAATATTACCATTTTCGTCTTATCGGTGTTTATATCAAGCTCATTCCTCAAGCAATAGAGACAATGTTTATTGAGCGCTCTTTGTGCCATACCTGGACCGTCAGTTAGCAAAACCAGGTCGTCTGCATATAAAATTAGCAAGACGTCAATTTTACCTACACCAACACCTCTGATCCCAGTGTCAGCCATAAATTGCTCTAGATCATTGATAAATAGATTAAACGATAATGGTGACAGAGAATCTCCTTGAAGTACCCCCTTACTGATATTTAATTTTCGCCCTTATAACCATTCAAGGATAGGGTAAAGTAAACATTTCGATAGAAAGTTTTCATGGTGTTTCTCATTTTACTACTTACTGAGTACTGTACTGAGTGAAATGCTTTCCGAAAATCGACAAATGTGGCATAGATTTTACTCTTACTATGTCTTATGTTGTCATATAATAGGAATAACTTTCTTTGAAATATGTTAACCAATTTTAGTCACCTGATAAAATTCTGACATTTTTATTGTAGTTTTACTGTACAAATTTGAATATATCAATAATGAAAAGAAAGAATATGAATATATCAATAATGGAAAGAAAGAGTTCCTTTAAACAACAACACAGGAACAAGGTTTATACGAAATATTGATCTTAAATATAATTTGAAATTTGGGTAAATGTAAGGAATATTTGAATAATATTTTTAACTAAAATAAATTGGAGTGAAATATTAAATTAGAATTTTTTATGAGTGAAATTAAATATCGAGTTAACAAATGATTCTGTATTTTTTACAAATTTTCCCATATTAGACGCAATGTAGGTAAAAGTATATTTACTAAATGCAACATAACTGTTCGCATAAATATTAAACGGAATAGAGAGGATATGCTTTACCATGACACACCTCACCGTGTAATAGAGCATTGGGATGCAAGAAGTATGGTTGATGAATTTTAGTTCGTCGAATGTATTTTCGGCGGGTACAACTAACTAAAATAAACGAGTTATTTTATGATACTATGAAGGCATCTATTAGAAACTTTTAGGGGTTGGATATTATATAATACGGTAAATCGAAAATATTGTGATCGCTACTTTTAACTAATGTAAAAAACTTCAAATATTTAATTTTTGTATTTTAGGCGAGCTATTGTATCATTGTGAGGTAGGGTATATCCGTTAATGGTGGAATCAGTAAGATAGATTCTGACGTGATGGATATCTGATGCAAATTGTAACGAGGTTGCAACAAAATTTTCTGCCAAAGAGGTGAATCTGCCTTGTTAGTGGGTAATATTTTGAAATAATGAAAAAAGGTTCGTTCATTAGGATAGAACTATTTACCCAATAATGGAGTGTAGACTTGAGGGTCATCCGCCCTCACTATAAAACAATACTAGTCTTTTTTTGTTTACGTCAAACGTATATCGAGATTTTTTTTAATAAAGAAAATTACACCCCTATAACATTATTTTTAACAATTATCATTATGTTTTTCGTGAAAATTAGTAAAAAATTCTAGTTCTGTAAAAAAATATAATTTTTTTTGCAATATACCGTGGTTTTCAAGCTGCATATGTTGTATTGGGATTGGTTTTGTTTGTCGCCACCTACAGGCATATTGATCGGCTTTTTGCTGCGTTCGTCTTTTGTATAGCTTCTATTTTCGTTTCACATTTGTTTTAAAACGGCTGAAACTCTTCATCCCTTTTTCTATCTACCAGTACATCCTGGCCGTGAATAAGGATTAAACTCGAGATCTGATTTGAATTGATTTATCACAGCTTTATATTATTTTTGGCTTATCTAAACTTTTTATCCTAACTATTACAAACAACTGTTTACAAATACCATATCAAAGTAATTATTATGGCCTCGTACGCGTTGGATACTGTTTCATAGGGCTCGTTTCTTGTTGTCTCACAAGTAACAGTGACATAGCTTGACAAACTGGATTAACATGGTGATAGTTTTAATATTCATCAAATGATTTACAGCCAGTTAACTGTCACTTTGAATTTTAGTTTCACAAGTCTCTTTGTTTGTTTTTCATGAATACCTTTTTATCTGCCATCATTCAAGTTTGAGAACAAGTGTTTTCATCACTCTATCTATACTACCTGCTCGAACAAAAATCACTGTCAACTTTAATTAAAAAATGCAGTGCTCCTACTTTGGTCATATAAAAAAATTTCGCGTTCCGAAAAATAAAAATGCGAACAAGTGATACTAATGGGCAAAGTCAATCAGAAAAGATCCTGGGGGAGGAAAAGAACGTCTTGGATCGATAACATCACGTTGACAGGAATAAAACTTAAGGAAATTATCCGAAATGTACACGACAAACCAAAATGGCATCAAGTGGTCTTCAACGGCTTCTAGAGGATATGGAACTTGTCATCAGCTACACGACCTACACCAATATTTGGAACCGTGTCTTAACTTAAGCAAATAAGTACCAATATAAAGATTATTAAAATAATCAGAGAGAACTCTAGGTTTTTTGAAATTAAATTTAAAATTTTGTCCCAATTCCTAGACCAATTGTTTGTATTTTATAAATACGTATTTCGACTACAAGGTAGTCATAATCAGTATGAATTAGCTAATCGTTACTATCTCTGAGATATGAAGTCAGAGATATGTTGCTCGTTGCTAATTTGGCACGTGTCTCACAATAATATTAAAATAGTTTTGCTTTTTATATGATCTGATTGAAGTTGCACCTGAAGGATTATTTGAGTCGACTGACTACTTAAGGAAGTAAGTGTGTGAAAAGTTCAACCCATTTATTGGCGATAATCTTTTCTGACCATCCAGTGTTGTTTTGTCAATAAGGTGAGGATGTTGATCGAAGCTCACCTTGATATTTAGGTATTAAAAATTTTTTGAAAATGGTTTAATTTTATTAAATCAGAATTTGGAATTGGGAAATTGTCTAAATTCATATCTGTTTTCTCAATTTGTATATGTCGATACTTTCATACTTTCGTATGCGTCTAATTATGTGGGGTTTTGTACCGATTTTAGTAGTTTTAAGTTCGATTTGTCAATTTTGTGGTTGTTCTCAATAACGTGCGCAGCTATACACGATTTTTCGGTTCTCCCAAATTTTACATCAGCCAGATGTTCTTTGATTCGAGTTGCGATTTGGCGACGACTTTGACCAGCATAAATTTTCGAACAGTTTTGACAACTGACCATAAATATGCCCAATTGTTTTTCACTGATAATTTTATCCTTTGGGTTGCCCAGTAACTATTTAATTTTATTTTTTACTATGATGACTACCTTGTAGTCGAAATATGTATTTATAAAATACAAATAATTTTTCTAGGAATTGGGGCAAAATTAAGTACCAATAAATTAGTTGTGAGTCCTAATAGCAGAACAACCTTAAAAAACTCAAATATGTAAAAATGAAAATAAGTAAACAAGAAACAAAATATATTTAACTTTTCTTGATGTGCTTAGCGATGGTACGGGCAGACGAAATTCCCCACAATAATAACGCCACTTCTCATTTGAAAAATTATTAATTAACTTTTTGCCTACAAGTAGACATCAACCTTAATGCAAGTCATTACCTGACCACTATTTATAAAACTCTAATTTTCCACTTGGTCAAAATTATGGGCTGTGTAACGGAAGTGTCAAGCGTGGCTTGAAATAATTTTGCATTTGGTCATTATATTTTAGTTTATAGCGATGTAAATATTTCTCTTAAACTCTTAATAAATAAAAAAAAATTTAATTATTCTCTAAAAAAATATGTTAGCTTTTTCAGAAAATCCACTCATGAACGGTGGAAAAGGAGGTGCGAATTTTAAAGGGATCCCGTGTTAATAATCAAATACATAAAAATTGCTATTTACGCTAAGGATGGGAGGGGGTGGTGGTGAGTGGTGTGTGTTCGTATGGGTGCTGCTTAGTTAAAGTTAGAGACATAAAAATTTATATTTGAACTACGAATTATGTATAAAATAATACCTACATCTACGTTTAATCAGCGAATATATAATGAATTATACAAGGTCTTTACAACAACAATTTTCGCGGGCGAAGCAGCAACAGGTTATGTTTTTTTTATAATATTATATAATTGTTAAGATATAGGAAATAATTTTTCTATTACTTATAATATGATAACTTTACCATTATGAAAACTTGATATTCATTATAACTCCTTTCTGTAAGAAAATTATATAAAGCTGAAGCGCTTACGTAACAAATTTTCATAAAATTATATAAAGAACATGCAAGTTATCTAGTTAAAAATTATTTTTTATGTATTTATGAATCTTAAATATAGTGTTGTATGATGTATTCATGTTAAGTTTTGTACTGAAATTATATGGTCAGGTGTATGGTGATTCCCCCACAGAGTTGAGGTACACATTGTGACACCAGGTTTAACTTACTTTTAGTGTTTTTTACAGTGATTCATTGTACATGTTTGTAGGACTTTATGTTGACATCTTGGTATTTCAACTGTAAATGGTCGGATAAAAACAGATTTAAGTTTATCTTTCATCTTGCATTTTTAGTTTTCAAATTTGAGCTACTAAAACGTTTTCGTTGTTATAACGGGAATTTGTAGTGACTTTTCCTGACTTCTGAATTTTGAACATACACGTATAGAAATATTTAAAAATAATTAAATATATATATATATATATATATATATATGTATATATATATATATGTATATATATATATATATGTATATATACATATATATATACATATATATCGTCTTTTTATTTCTTACCGATTTTAGAAATTCTTCATCTCAGTTTCTTTCAGTAACGGAAGTTTCGAGTTGTGTAGAAATAAATTTAAATATATATTTATTTATTTATATATTTACATATATTTGCAAGGTGGAGCAACATTATCGAAAATGTACGCGTTCATTCAACATTTGCTATGCACAAAAAGTTAAAATTCTAATTTTTAATGCTTAATTACATGAAAACCCTTCGTCAGATTGTTTTCAAAAATTTATTTTATAATCGTATGAGATAGCAATTAATAACATATCAAAAATTTAGATTTTTATCTATATATTGCCGATTTTATCTTTACATGTGTCCGATCAACCTTAAGAACCGTTTTAAAGAAAGAATAAATATCATTATACAATAACATCAATAATGTCTCCATCCAGTCTGTGTTCAACCCTTGTTTCATAGTTTTAAAGGTTTTGTTGAGTGGCTATCAGCACAACTTATGTGATTCACAAACTAAACTAGTTATATCAGATTAGCTCGTAGGTGTTACTTTGCAAACCATAAACCAAGCATGTTTTATGTAGTTTAAAGTCAACGAAATGTAAACATACGATTATGTTCTTATGCATCGTGTTCAATTTATAATGTAAGGTTTTACACCACTTTTATTTTTTCGAAATATTTTTTTAGCCTAAATGATTTATTTGGAATTCATTGTAAAATTATGAGGGAAAATAAATGTAATCCACAGTTTAGTAGACACCAATAATTTCTTCAAACAATTCACAAATAGTTTCCTAATAATCTTGCTTTTTGGTGTCAGAAAGTAATACTTTAAGTTACTTTCTAAAGGTGTTTCTCAATGTTATTTTTTATTATAGATTCTATTATCTGATATAATTGTGTTGTCTTTCATTTTTTAGCATCAAAATTCTTTAAACAGTATTTCATTCTTTCAACTATTTCGTATGTTTCTTTTGTAAGCTGGCAACAATTCCGAAAAGCCATTGAAATGAAAAAGGTATTACTAGAAACTGAACCGAAAAAATAACTAGAGCTCTAGATAGTTCTGTGGGTACGGTTCAACAGGACAAATTAAATAAATATTACTGAACGTTTTTATTAAAATAATTATTTATTCTAGTTGATAATTAGAAATTTTTTAAGTTTTATAGAACACAAAATAAACACTGGCCGTTTTTGTATCTCGACTTAGCTTCCAAAATATTTTTTATTAACATCCATTCTTCATCACCTATACTCTCCTTTAGAGGTTGTCACGTTGTCGTTACTCGGCTACTATATCGAAGTTGGTTGCCTTATTGTTACGTTCTTGTTACTACCAAATCCTGGTCATATGTTACTAGAATGAAACTTTAATAGCATAGGTAATTACCACATTGTAACTTTATTGTAGGTTTCTAAAATTATTCTGACTCCATTTGTAATATATTCTGACTCGGAGAAGATTCTGACTCGGAGTCAGAATATATTATAAATGGAGTCAGAATGATTTTAGAAACCTACAATAAAGTTACAATCTGGTAATTACCTATGCTATTAAAGTTTCACTCTGGTAAAATATGACCAGGATTAGGTAGTATCGAGAACGTTACAATAAGGCAACCAACCTCGAGATAATATCCGAGAAACGACAACGTTACAATGTGATGACCCCCGACCGGATAGTGTCAACGAAATAGTTTCGACTTTTGGTATTTTGTGAATTTCAGACTGTAGCCGCTAAGATGCAATGAACACAGTATATCAACTTTAAAATTCAAATATAAAATTCAACATTTTGGATCAACTCAATAATACAGCAATCAACATGGATGAAGAAAAGAACTCGTGAAGTCAGTAACTCAACTATGAACTCAGGTAGTGTTTTAGATATTTTTTTATCAAAATTGGAAACATACAATCAGGAAATCAAATCAATCTGTGAAATTGTTTCTAAGCAATGCCATATAAATAAATTGGAATTAAAAACAAATATTAACGAAGAAGAAAATAAATTTAACTCGGAAATCAAGGAATTAAATTCGGATATAAGCAATTTTAATTATAATATTTCTCTGCATTATTTAACACTACCATTATTAGAGACAAATAATGATAAAAATTAAAAAAAAATTAATACTATCGAACAAAAAATGAAAAAAGTTGAAACTCAAATTGATAATAATAGTTCTTTTAGTGTAAATTCACCAGTCAATATCTTAGAAAATAGTTTTCATTACATGTTCACTAACTTACCTTTTTTTGAAAATTGTTTTTATTTAATTATTTTTTTATGTTTGATCACGCATAACTTTTTAGAGAGTAGTCCGATTTTGATTTTTGATAATTCTTTTTTTGTTGGATAGGGAATTATTCAAATTTGGACCCATAAAAATTTCAAATTTTAGCCACAAAAAAAATACTTCCCAGCGCTTCCACTAAAGAATAAATATCATAATTGCTGTATATTGTCGGTATGTAAACACTTTGAAAGCACTCAATATCGTTATATTATATATATATATATATATATATATATATATATATATATATATATTAATATATATATATATTTATATATATATATATATAAATATATATATATATATATATATATATATATAAATATAATATATATATATATTGTATGACCACGCATAAATTTTTACAGTGTAGTCCGATTTCAATAATTCCTTTTTTATTGGATAGGGTATACATCGAAGTTGGTACCATAAACTTTGCAAAAAGAATTTCGCCCCTAAGAGTAGAAAAATAATACTGAATGGCCAACTGTAGCCGATTTTGTTGAAACTTGGCACACTTATGTAGTTCTTATGACGAAAAAAGAAAGGCACTGAAAAATGAAAAATAAAAACTTTTTAGCAAAAACTAGAACCGACGATAGAAGAAACTAAAAATTTAAATCTTTAAAAAAAGAATGGAACTGAAAAGCAAAAATTAAAAAAGAACCTTTTTAGTCTAAGTCAATGTGAATATCTTAATAATTTTGAGTCGGCGCAAAAAAATCTCCATCGAAATGGGCTAAGGGTGAATCTGATTTTCGGTTAAAAGTAAATATTACAGAATATTACATTTTGTAATATTTTGTTTGCTTGGCGCCGACTCAAAATTATTTTGGTATTTACATTGACTTAGTTAGACTAAAATGGATCTTTTTTAATTTTTGCTTTTCAGTTCCATTCTTTTTTCAAAGTTTTAATTTTTGTTGTAAAGTTTTTATTTTGTGCTTTTCAGTTACTTTCTTCTTTCGTCGGTTCTATGTTTTGTTAAAAAGTTTTTATTGAATTAAACTTTTGATTATTATTTCATTTTTTCCTTTTTGAATATTTCCCTTTGAATTATTTTTTAATTAATTAATCTTTCCAAAGACCATTTTAAAATGATCTACTCAAACGTCCCTCAAGAAGTGCTCGTTTCTCACGATTTAAAACAAGAGTGATATCAAACCAAAAAATTCCCTTTAACATTAACTTGCTCTTGACAGGCAAATCCCTATTATTATTCAATCACAAGCTATATCTTGTGTATTCTTAAATTATATAAAAGCAAATTCCAATGACATTTTTGGTGTTTGTTAAGTAATTTTTATCGCAGAAAAAATAAATGTTACGTGACTATTTACTGGAATTATACATGAATTCATAATTTTTTTAAATTACCCTCCTTTTAAACAAGAACGTCACAATATCTCGTCAATCACACATTCAAGTTACATACACACAAATTAAAATAAAATATCATTCATTCTAATAAATTATTTACTTCATTTTGTGTGTTCCCACAGTTCCATTCCGGGAATCCATTAAATGGAAACACTAGGATATGTCACAAACTATTGAATAACAAGGCACATCACTCCACATAAATAAACAGTAAACACAATAAAAGCTTAATAAAAAAGTACAATCTGAAAGAACTCCAACTTAAAGATTGAAAGGTTTAAGTGGCCACGCTGGGTCAATATTTGTGGCAATGGTAGTCGAAGTCGAAGTAAATACAATCACGATTCGAGTTAATAATAAAAATAATAACAATTATAATGAAAAAAAAGAAGAAATAATAATTATAATTGGCTCAGCCTTGAAGAAAAGAAAAAAGAAGCAATTATAATAATAATAATCCGACCAAAAACATAAATGTAAGAAAGGGCCGAGTTTTCGGGAAAATCCTTAATGTAATAGTTTCTTCTTAAAAAGTGATGATATGGAAGAAAGGACTGAGCTATTTACAAAGTAAATAGCTCTAGACTTCATATAATAATAGTTGCTTCTTTAAAAGTGATGAAATGGGAGAAAGGTCCGAGCTATTTACAAAGTAAATAGCCCCATACTTCATATAATTATTTTTATATAACGCGAAGCGGTCTTCTTTGAATATGTGATTCTAAAAAAAATAAAGTATCGCGAAGCGTAAAGAAACGCAAAGTATACGCGAAGCGAATGCTGTTTGTTACGCTAAGCGTATCAAAACGCTTAGCGTTTTGTGCGAAGCCTTCGACTTCGTATATTTAAGCCTTTCAAAACGGAGTGATATCCGACCAAAAACATAAATGTAAGAAAGAGCCGAGTTTTTGGGAAAATCCTTAGTGTAATAGTTCCTTCTTAAAAAGTGATGATATGAGTGTAAGGACCGAGCTTTTAACAAGGTAACTAGCTCTAGACTTCATATAATAGTTGCTCTTCAAAAAGTGATGATATCCCATTAAAGAGCCGAGCTGTTTACAAAGTAAATAGGTCGGTAAACTATTTACTAAAAAAATTAATGAGGTGTAAATTGATTAAATGTAAGAAAAAATTTGGTTGAAATTTATATCGTAAGTTTTCCCTTAGTATGTTTTGAAAATTTTATATAACGCGGCAAGTTATATTTTCTGATGATTTCAAATATTTTAAAACTTGAAACCCCGCAAACTTGGCCCTGTCCTACATGTTTTCGATGTGATATTTTACTATTGCATTTTTTTTGTGAAAGTACTTGGCTGGGATCAAAGTTTATAAGATGAACTCTGGCAAGAGTTTTTAACTCTAGATAGCGCAACATATGCTTGTCCACAAGAAAATATACAAGAACCAATATCCAAAAGTGCACTATACAAACTTTACCCTTGACTTTTGTGAATAGTGATAGCGTAAGCAATGCTAATTGAAAATTGCTCACGATACACAAACGCGTGATAGAAAACTTCAAATTTATTTTTAACTGGTTCCAAATCGTGTACGAAACCATGTGTAAATTTTATGCGAATTTTCTTAATTTTCTTTATGTCGTCAATATCTCGAAAGATTTGCTCCACATTACCAATTGAACCATTAACAAGTCCTAAACTGAGATCGACATTTCTTCCAAGCATTACACGAGCCCCTATATTTATATTAATTTTTTCTCTAAACCTGCTGTCATAGATGAATCATGTTCATACTTATCTAATATTTCACGAACATTTTTAGAAAATTACTTTCGACATTCACATTTTCGAGCAAACATATTTCTTCTTGAAAGTAAGCAAACTGTGTTGTCAGCTACTGATGAGAGGTGAACTGTCAATTCTTGAAGCCTATCATTAACAGAAGTGGAATTAAATTTCAGCAATCTGGTAAATAATAATTTAAAATCTTCTGACCTTATAACTCTTAATCGTAATCGACTCAACAGATTCATAAAACCATTATCAGTTTTTTGTCGCATGTTAATACAAAGTTCTTCATAAGTAAATGTTTTTTCCCAAATTTGTAACACCTAATGAACCTATCAGTTTATTTAAATCTTTAGTTGATATGTCTTCGAAAGGTGATTGTTCTCTGACAGGTGGTAGTTGTAACATATCTCCAAATACCAAAATAGGTTTTCCTCCAAACCAGCCATTTTCATTGTCAGTAAAGTAATATACATAAGAGTTATGTTGGAAATCATTGACCCTTCATCTATGATTATAAGCATCATGTTCGATAAATCAGCTCGTAAAACTTTTAAAACTTGACCTGAAAGAGGTTTATATTTAGGTGTAAATCCATGTTCAACTGGTAGTTGTAATAACCTATGGACAGTTAGCCATACGTTAACATTAAATGCTGCAATCCCAGTGGGCGCAGTGACAGTAACAGTCTTTTTGAAATTTTTCGACACCCATTGTTTAATTGTATTTAACAGGGAACTTTTACCCGTACCCCCTGTATCACTCACGAAAGCCTAAGAGTGTTCGAGTTTTAGTCCAACGTGAATTTTATCAAATATACGTTTTTTGTGTGTATTAAAATTATCAATCATTTCGTTCATTTCTTGATCCGATATATTTTTAATTAATCGAACAACATCCATTGCATTAAGTGCTTCTACTGGTTCAAATTCTATTGGATTATGTTGGAAAGGGACGAATTTGCGGGGTTTCAATTGTTGAAATATTTTAAATCATCAGAAAAAATTACTTGCTGCGTTATATAAAATTTTAAAAACATACTAAGGGAAAACTTACGAAATAAATTTCAACAAAATTTTTTCATACATTTAATCAATTTACCCCTCATTAATTTTTTTAGAAAATAGTTTACCGAGTCATTTACTTTGTAAATTGCTCGTTTTTAATGGGATGTCATCACTTTTTAAATAGAAACTATTATATGAAGTTTAGAGCTATTCACTTTGTAAATAGCTCGGTCCTTTCCTCCATATCATCACTTTTTAAGAAGCAACTATTATACGAATTCTAGAGCTATTTACTATGTACATAGCTCAATCCTTACTCTCATATCATGACTTTTTAAGAAGAAACTATAACATTACGGATATTCGCGAAAACTCGGCCCTTTCTTACATTTATATGATTTATGTTTGCGATGTGGGTATTGAAATTTTTCAAAGTATTCTGTTAACATGATTTTATTACGGGACGAGTGGTGAAAATTCCATCATTTCAGCATATATAGAACTGAAAAACGTAATTTTGGGAGGTGTTTTCTCGATTTTTTGGGAGGTTGCAATAAAAAATATTAAGTTTTTCGAAATAACTTCCTAATTTGTAGCTATTTATTGATTTAATTTCGTCGATTTCAAAAACTGCATCTTTCTAGCACGTATAGAACAAAAAGTTTGGTTTTGGGTGTGTTTTTCCCAAGTGCGAAGGGTTGTGATGGAAAATTTTCTTCCTTCAAATAATTCTGTTTTTTTGAACCTGTTCCACGTCAATAGAAAACACCCGTTCTTTCTATCATGAATAGAAGTGAAAAGGTCAGTTTAAGGGATGTTTTTCCCATTTTCGGTGGGGTTGCGATGTAGGTAATGAAATTTTTCAATATATTCTGTTAATTTGCTGTTATTTCGGGTCGATTAATGAAAATCCCACCTTTCAAGCATGTATAGAACTGAAAAACGTAGTTTTTGAGGTTGTTTTTCCGATTTACCGGAGGGTTGCACTGAAAAAATTGAAGTTTACCACGTCCTGACATTTTTGAATTTTTTTTCACATGACAGACAAAAACAAAAAATAAAAACACAGTTTACTGTCACTTGACTATGTTCGTGCGGTAAACTAATCGGGCTCAGCCCTGAATTAAAAAAGAAAAGAGAAATAATAATACGGACAACACCCCATTAGCATCGAACACGAAAGCGAACACAATACAAAACAACACCACACACCACCCAAAAGACGATGTCGCAGAACACAATAAACATACATACATTTTAAACACACGACAAGAACACATACACCCTTAAAAATATATACGCACACTCACACACATTCTCCGGTTCACATGACACACTAGAACAAAAAAATAAAAAAACACAATTTACGTCACAGTTCAATATGGCCTGCGGTAAACTAATCGGGCTCAGTCTTGAAAAAAAAAAAAGAAAAAAAAACAATGATAAAAATAATAATAGTACCTTTAATATAAAAAGAAAAAAAAAGAAATAATAATAATAATAATAATAATACAACCTTACAAATATACACGCACACTCACACACATCCTCCGGTTCACATGACACACAAAAAGTTAACCGTCACTTGACTATGTCTGTGAGGTACACTAATCGGGCTCAGTCTTGAAAAAAAAAGAAATAATAATAATAAATAATCCGTGCGGTAAGCTTTTCGGACTCCGTTTTTGAGACACGACGGTCTATAACAGAGGCCACCCACATCATCGGAAGTTCGTGAAGGGAAACTGCACAAAACCTTCACAAGCATAGCCAGTTACTGCGTTCTTGTCCATACGCCGACAGTTTAGTCAATCAACCGCCCCATTAATTTTTGACAAACTGACAAACTCGAATTAAAGAGTTAAAAAAACATTCGAATTAAAGGGTTGCAGTCTAAGCATATTCAGAATTATTCAATTTTTTAACTAATGAGCGAGTTTTTCTTCTAGTGACATATCGATATATAGATTATGTACCAAGTCACAGTTTATGAATTTTTGATTTTACATTTTGACAATTTGTCTCTAATAATTTCATTTAACCCAAATATACTGTTTTTATATTTTTCAAAAAGAAAGTAGAAATATAATAATTTGAAAATCGTTGAATTTATTATAAGCGTTTGCTAAAACAATAAAAAAATATATTAAAATTTATAATCGTTTAAAAAAAAATTTGTTATTTCTATTGTAGAAAATGTATAGACGAATGTGTGAAAAAGTATCTTTGAGGACCATTTTCATTTTCCACATAATCGATTTTCCGGAAGAGAAAAATATAATGTTTGATGATGCCTTGCCTGCCTTCCTACAACAACAGTCAGTAACTTTGAATACTGTTGGTTACTTTGTAGATTAACAACTGACAATAGTTTTGTCTTTGTTCTTATAAATCATACGCCACCTATCCAAATAATATCTTAACTCGTATACTACTCTCCGCCTGGTATGTTTTTTAGTTCAATTCTTTTTCTTCCAAAACATTGACCAATTTGTATTTCTGGTACACTATACAAACACTAAAAAGTCAAACATATATAAATAAATCAAACAAGACGATTGTAAAATTTGGAATATTACGTTGTGTGGTTTGAAGTATTAGACTTTATAGAATTTGTCTAATATTAACAGATAATATAAAAAACATTAAAAGAATAAAGTTTAGATTGTGAAGAAAAAGACGAATTCTTCTTTCTAATAAAGTTATAAATCACAACTTGTTCTTGTTTCCGCCGTTTCAGCCTTTATGAAAAACTTTGGCAGATAATACTAGAAGTAATACTAGACAGATAGTATCAGAACTACGGACTACAAAATTAGTGTTCATTTTATTCAATTTTAATAGTTGAATTGTCGCTAATAGTTGAATAGTTGAAATTTATTCCTTTGGCTCTGGAAAAATGTTACGAATACAAATTGTAACTATATTTATGATAAACAACTTTCATCCGAATAGTTATTTTCAAATCAAATATAAAATTTTGAAAAATAATAATAATAATAATAATAATAATAATAATAATGGGGTTTTACCTACGTTTCTGAGACACCACGGTCTATAACAGAGACCACCCACATCATTATTTTTCAACCTTTATTAATTTTTTAAACTATACATTTTATATGATGTGAGTGGAGGACAAGGAAATCATATGCAGACTAGGAATTGGTAGGTTATGCGGCTGCAGCCGACTTTGATAGGAACTATGCCAATATTCATCCGGAGTTCGTGAAGGGAAACTGCAGAAAACCTTCACAAGCATAGCCGGTTACTTCGTTCTTGTCCATACGCCGACAGTTTAGTCAATCAACCGCCCCATTAATTTTTTTTAATTGACAAACTGCCGATGTTGGGATTCGAACTCATAACCTTCCGGTTCCAAGTAGAGCGCCTTAACAAGCGCTTAAAATTTTGAAAAATAAGGGCTACCTTTGTGGCCTATGGTACCATTCATTTTTTGAATGTCAATCAATTATTAAAATAATATGTAATAATAATATTTACTATCGAAAAATACTAAACCTTATTAAATTAAGAAGATTTCGTGTTCCAAATGTTCCAAAAGATCTGAAATGGTCATTCATACAAAATTAGTTCGGCGATTTTCATAGAATCGAATTTTTTCAGGAACCAAACCCTGTAACACAAGCTTTTCAAGATCCGATTTCATTTTGGTAAGGGTTTAAAGTTCCATAAATAAATCCAGCTAAAAGTTAACTTGAGATTTTATTTTAAACTGTCGACCTCCGTAAGCAAATAGTATCATATATCATATGCGGTATGAGTATAAAATGAGCTGAAACCAGAAAAGAAAAAAAATTGAGCTGAATATAGTTTAGTCGGCGATAGTAGACAAATTTAGTCGGGAATGATCTGGCAAGTGTTGAAGTTCTATATTGATTACCCAGTTTCAAAAATTTGTCATGCATGAGTTTGTAAAGTATTTTGTATGATGTTCGGGATTGATAATGATACCATGTGATTCTATAATAGATAGATCTAGGACGATCGAAAACATTTTTATTTTATTATTAGACATTCAATAGATTTGAAATTTTACTAAACTCTGGCAATAAGTAAACAAAACATTCAGTTAATATTATATATCTTATATTTTTTTTCAGTATTTTTTCAAGCCGTCCAATCGATGGGTATGTATACTTTTGTACACTCAATGACGGATACACACACCCATCAAATAGTTCAAGTAATAATATATCTATTTGTATACATAAACACATACACACATACATATATATATATATATTATTTTTATTTATTATTATTTTCTGTTTTCAGAAATATAAAAGAAGAAATTGTATTGAACTGGAAAATTTTACTTTTTTTCATATTGTATATTTTCAGATATCATAGGTTGATTTAAAAAAAATTAAGCTAATGAAATTTTTTTATTATTCTTGGAAATAAAACAATCAATGAATCCGTTCCAATTAAAAGTTATCGCCCTGTGTACATTAATTGGAAATTCACATACAAGCTTGCCTACCGTAAATATTATACTGCTTAAAATTTCATTTAATAGTCCAATCGATGCGTTATGAAAAATTTTTGTATTTCATAAAAATAATAATAATAATGGCCTGAAGGAGTCCAATTCATTGTTTATGTCGTGCAGGCTAGGTGCCTGTCGCAAGGCTCTATGAGCTGTGAACTGTCTGTGAATTTTACTCGTGGGCCATGACATCTGACCGACGAAGTATTTCATGGAGATACAATAACTGGATCTCACCCACCATTTCTGGGAGTGCTTGAGGGTAGCTGAGAGTTGGACCTGAGTTTCTCTGAGGTGGGGTGTGGTGTGACTTTGTTACCAGTTATTTGGTGGCAAGCCAAGGACAGCGACAACCCAATAAACGAAAATTTACTTCGTCAAGAAAATACTAGGGGGTCATGAGGTTGAAGTGTCGCCTCATGGGTCATTTAGTAGATCCCAGGGGGTGATCTTCTCCATAGATCAAATGATTTGCTTCGTTGAAGATATTGAGGGCAGGTTGGTGAATTGCAAGAATCAACTTTCCTTCTCTTTCAATAGAATCTGCCAAAGAAAATGCAGCTATTGTGTTTGCACCAATGTTGGAATTTCGTAAAAATTTCTTCAAATGTCCATCGATCCTACCTATTAGATGTTAAAAATCACTATCGCTAAAATTTGTATATATATATACATATATATATATATATATATATATATATATATATATATATATATATATATATATATATACATGTATACATGTATACATGTATACATATATATAGATGAATATGTACTTTTTTTAAATGTCTGTAGACTCTCTAGTGGTCACAGTTTTATTCCCATTGGAATGAAATTTGGTATTTGAGTAGCTTTTGGTATTCTAAAGGTCAAGTTTCTTAATGGGTAAAATCCGACGAGGGGAAACGGTGGGTGGGGGTTAGAGGGAGGGGGAAACATAAAATTTGACTTACTCCCTTAATATTTGAAAAATCTAAAAATTTGTCAGGAATTTAGTTGTAGTTACTAAGTTTTACTGTAATTTTGTTTCTTATCATTTTTCATTATTTTCAGTATCACTAAAACAACTTGAAGATGAAGATTGCAAAGAACAATTTAATATCATCATACAAAATATTCTAAAAGCAGAATATAATGACGAAGGCAACATAGAAGAAAAATGGAAAAGTATAAAGTTAGCATTAGAAACAGCTGCAGAAAAAGTATTAAAATTAAATACTAAGGGCAAAAAACAAGAATGGATGACCGATGACATTCTAAAACTGATGGCAGAAAGAAAATTGTATAAAGACAGAAATGATACCCAATATAGAGTGATTCAGAAAGTGATTGATAACGAAATAAAAAAAGCAAAAGAAAAGTGGATGACGGAAAAGTGTGAAAATATTGAGGCCTTAGTTGCAGCGAAAAACGATCAAAAATTGTACAGTGAAGTGAAAGAATTGCTTGGAAAATTAAAAAAAAACCCAATTAAGTTTATCGTGGATAAAAATAAGAAAATAATTCGGGATGCGGAACAAGAAAAGCAAAGATGGGAAGATTACATCACAGACTTGTTCTATGATGAAAGAGAATTAACTCAAAACAGTACTGGAGAATGTAATCAAACAGAGGAAAATCTTCCAATATTGAGATCCGAAATGGAAAAAGCAATAAAATATATGAAAAAAGCTAAATCAGTGGGAGACGATAAAATACCTGCCGAGTACCTAAAAAATGTAAATAATGAAGAAACACTGAACAAATTGTTGCATTTTTTCAACGATATATATTACTCTGGTCAAGTACCTAAAGATTTTGTTCGCGCTATATACTATCCGTTGCCAAAAAAGATCAATGCTAGAGAATGTGAAGATTATCGAACCATCAGCATACTCAGCCATACTGCTAAAATATTGTTAAAAATTATACTGACCAGAATAGAAAGAGAAGTTTTGAATAACATAAGTGAGCTACAAATGGGATTTAAGAAAGGAATCGGTACTAGAGAAGCTATTTTCACTCTAGGAACAATTGTTGAAAGGCATTTGGAGAATAATAACGATGTGTATGCGTGTTTCATAGACTACCAAAAAGCTTTTGATAGTTTGAATCATGATATGTTATTTGACATACTGGAAAAAGAGAAAATTGATAAGAAACTGGTCAATATAATTAAAAACATATATGTCAATCAGGAGGCTGTAGTACAAAATGGAAAAATAAAAACAAAATGGATTAAGATAAAAAAGGGAGTCAGACAAGGCTGCATTATATCGCCACTTCTTTATAATCTTTATAGCGAACAGGTTATGATAAGGGCACTAGAAAACTGCAGCGTGGGCGTTAAAATTAATGGGGAAATAATAAATAATATCAGATATGCAGACGATACTGTCCTACTTGCAAATACACAAGAAGATTTACAAGAAATACTTCATAACGTTCAAAAAATGAGTGAAAAATTTGGTTTAACAATAAATCTAAAAAAAACGGTTGTAATGAAGTTTTCTAAAAAACAAGCACAAAGTGTCATAAATATACAATGTAATAAAACAAATATAAAGCAAGTGGACAATTTTACATATTTAGGCGTCTTGTTTAACTCAAACAATAACCAAACGGTAAAAATAAAAGCAAGAATTGCACAGGCTAAAACAGTACTATTTCAGTTGAAACATTTGATTTTGAACAATAAAATAAAAAAGGATGTGCGAGTGAGGTTTCTAAAGTGTTTTGTGTGGTCAATTGTCTTATACAGTTGCGAGACATGGACTTTGAGTACAGATGTCCAAAAGAAGCTTCAAGCGTTCGAACTTTGGTGCTACAGACGGATGCTAAATATCCATTGGAAAGACTATGTATCCAACGATAAGGTGTTAAAACTGATGAATGAGCGACTCCAATTGGTAACGTTGATTAAACGACGACAAGCAGCCTATTTTGGACATTTGAATAGAGGCAGCAAATATAGAATACAACAATTGGTACTAATGGGAAAGCTTGATTCGAAGAGAGCTCGTGGCAGAAAAAAAACAACATGGCTAGACACCATAAAAACATACACAAAAATGAACACTAGTCAATTGAATTATGCGTCCAAAGAGAAAAATCAATGGCGTAAAGTGGTCTCCAACATCTCCTAGGAGATATGGAACTTATCATCATCATCATTTTTCTGTTATACTAATATTTACAGAAATATTTACAATTTAAGATTAAAAGTTAAAATTCTAAATATCACTGTTCACATTAGAGTTTGAAAAAATGATCAAGTAATGAATTGTAGCAAACTTGATTTTCTACAACTTTACTCCTTATACATTTTTCGATTATTCTAATATTAAGAGAGATATTTAATATTTTGTGTTTGACATGAATACATGAAATATATTTTATTGTCAAAAATTTTGATTGCCGTTTCCATAGTAACTATAAACTATAATCGTTATACATCGTTCTGTTTTGGCTATGAATAGATTTAATTTTTGCAAATACTAAAGTCATATCAGGTATTATATTTCATTTTGATCACACTAAAATTATGACCACTAGAGAGTGTTTTATGTATTCTAAGAAAATTCGCTAAGTTGACGCAGCTCCTGCGTATCGAATTTTTGTTAAGGGTAGGATTGTATTAATCTTGTAATAATCGTTTGTTGAACACTAATAGTAATTTACCCCCTGTTAAATTAGTGGGGTGTTCAATCAAAAATTTAAAGATAATTTGCTTATTCAATCATTTAACTTCATAATTTTAAAATAACTGTCTGTGACATATGTAATTGGCAATGTCACTTCCGTATACAAAGTAGTGCGATCTTTGCCAATGAACATAAATTATTTAAATAAGGATTAAAATTGCAATAATAATAATAATTGGAATTTATTCAATGAATTTTTGTAACAAAATATAGAATAAGTCATCAAAGAAGTAATAAAATATTAAAATTATAAATAAAAACAAAGAACATAAACAAGTCTGTTTATATTGTAGAGATATTTGATTGATATAATAAATAATTATTATTTAAATAAATAATAAATATGAGTTAAAGATATAATTAATCTTTATTGAATTAATTTATGACATATTATATTATATTTATATGTAAATTATCAAAGTTGTTAACATTCAAAGTAACCGTGATAATAGAGAGAAGTTATAGTTGTTAAGCAACAGATAAAAATGATAAATAAAATTATAATAATAATTTAATGAAAATGCGATACCGCTACAATATCGATTAAAATATACATTACAAAATAAATAAATAAAAATAAATTTTTCTTATAAAAACTTAGGAAATCATCTAGCTTGTATGGCGCGATTTTAATTAGATCGTTTTTTAGCTGTCTTTTCAAATCTGACATTTTCTTGTTTCTTATATTTTGGGGTAGACCGGTATAAATTTTAACAATGTTGTTATGTGGACTGTTTTGTACTGCAGTTATGGTTGTTTGAATCGAACATAGTTGAGTATTGTTTCTCGTATTATAATTGTGAACATCTGATCGCATTTGGAATAACTCTCCAAATCCTTTAATAAAGGTTACACATTCTATAATAAATATAGAAGTCACAGTTAATATATTGTAGCTCTTAAATAATTCTTTGCAACTAGTTCTTTGGGCTACTCTTGCAATAATTCGTAATACTCTTTTTTAGATTTTTAATATTTTGATAGTGTTTGATGAGTTACCTAAAAATATGATACCATACCTAATCACAGATTCTATGTGGGCATAGTAGGTTGAGATTAACACGTCTGTTGTTACAAGGTCACTCAGCCACTCTTTAATTTCTTTTCTATTTTTTCAATATGTTCCATCCATGTTAATTTGTGGTCTCCTGTTAGCCCCAAAAAGTTTACAGAATCAGATTGGATAAGGTCTGGGTGCTTCATTAATGGCAATACGTTTTCGTTGTACCAAAAACTGCCCAGTTTTAATGTTTGAGATTTTGAGTTTGGGTTCATCACAAGTCCATTTCTCCGATACCAACACGAAGATTCCGACAAGGCATTATCTACTTCAATGCTCAAAAGTTCTCTGTTTTGAGTTTCAATTAAAATGGTAGTATCATCAGCGAACATTGTGGTCCTGCAGATATGTTTATCGGATAATCGTTTGCATATAAGATGTACAGAATCGGTCCCAGTACTGACCCTTGTGGCATTCCTGACCGTACGATCACCCATTCCGATTGTTGTTTCGTTATTCGGTTATTTTTTATTGTTGTCAGCTCTATGCATTGCGTTATATTTTTTAGATACGAAGTAAAACGTTGAAATGCTACACATTTCACTTCGTACTGGTTTAATTTATCCAGTAAATTTTTCATGATGGACACAGTCGAATGCCTTGCTTAAATCTAACATTAAAGCACTAACTGGTAGTTTTTTATTCCACGAGTTCGTTAGGAAGTAGAAGCTGGACCAAGTATTGACCTGGCAGCTTACCACGTGTTTTGTAATGAAACTGAGTTGCCTGTGGTTTTTGCAAGGTGGTTGAAGGGAATAAAAATTATGTCATGTTTCTGGGACAACGGAATATTGATATTGTTATTATTATCACAACAGATCGAGGAATATATCAGCTTTCAGTGGACGAAGGCTCTTAGGGCTTACCTGCTTACTTATTACTTAGCAAGTTAACCAAAAAGATGTGGCTACATGGGAAGGATGTACACCATTTGTGCGAAAAGCATATCGAATTCTTCCATTTGAAATGGCAACATCTGCGATATCAAGCAGCCCATCTAATGAAAACCGAATTTGACTTACCAGCCATCATTTTTGACACGAATAGGGATTAGAAAAGATGAGATTAGATTATAGCCTGAATTAACTAATATTTTAAATATATCTAAATGTGGCTATATCCCAAAACTATCAAATAAGTTGCGAATTATGTTTACATATATGTTACGAATATAAATGTTATTATTTGTTTTCGTTCTAGTGAACTTATGTCAATTGAAAAGAATGCGAACCAATTAATATTAAATCAGCAAATTTATAATTATGTCAATTATATAATATAAATACTTTTGAATTTTGTAATAAATTCACAATGTTCCGCGTTAGTAGCCAACTTTAGTGTTGACGGCTTTGGTTGATTATTTGTTAGGTTGTAAAATACAATAAACATGTGAAGTATTTCAGAATACTATAAAATGTGCAATTAAAAAACTTTCGAGAAGATAATTTCATTATTGGTTTAAAATATTTTCCATAAAATATTCAAAAGTAGATTATACCCGACCAAAAACATAAACGTAAGAAAGGGCCGAATTTTCGGGAAAATCCTTAATGTAATAGTTCCTTCTTAAAAAGTGGTGATATGAGCGTAAGGATGGGCTATTGACAAAGTAAATAGCTCTAGACTTCATATAATAATAGTTGCGTTTTAAAAAGTGATGATATCGAAGAAAGGACCGAGCTATTTTCAAAGTAAATAGCTCTAGACTTCATATAACAGTTGCTTCTTAAAAAGTGATGATATGAAAGAAAGGACCGAGCTATTTACAAAGTAAATAGCTCTAGACTTCATATAATAGCTCTTTAAAAAGTGATGATTCCCATTAAAGAGCCGAGCTATTTACAAAGTTAATAGCTCGGTAAACTATTTACTAAAAAAATTAATGAGGGGTACTTTGTAAATAGCTCGGTCCTTTCTTCCATATCCTCACTTTTTAAGCAGCAACTATTATATGAAGTCTAGAACTATTTACTTTGTAAATAGCTCGGTTCTTTCTCCCATATAATCACATTTTAAGAAGCAACCATTATTATATGAAGTCTAGAGCTATTTACTTTGTACATAGCCCGTCCTTACTCTCATATCATCACTTTTTAAGAAGGAATTATTACATTTAGGATTTTCCCGAAAACTTGGCCCTTTCTTACGCATGGGTACAAACGATTACGAATGGGTACAAACAATTTGTCTGGGTTGCAAACCGTTACAAACGATAAAATTGTCAGCAAGACTGGCTACAAACGATTACGAGTGGATACAAACAATTTGTCGGTGGTACAAACGATAATAGTGTCGGTACGCATGGGTACAAACGATTATGAGTGGGTACAAACGATTTGTCGAGGGTACAAACGATAAAAGTATCGATACGCATGGGTACAAACGATTACGAGTGGGTACAAACGATTTGTCGGTGAAACAAACCGGTACAAACGATAAAAGTGTCGGTACGCATGGGTACAAACGATTACGAATGGGTACAAACGATTACGAATGGGTACAAACGATTTGTCGGTGTAACACACCAGTACAAACGATAAAATTGACGGTACGCATGGGAACAAACGATTACGAATGGGTACAAACGATTTGTCGGTGTTACAAACGATATTAGTGTCGGTACGCATGGGTACAAACGATTATGAGTAGATACAAACGATTTGTTGGTGGAACAAACGATAAAAGTGTCGGTACGCATGGGAACAAACGATAACGAATGGGTACAAACGATTTTTCGGTTTTACAAATAGGAACAAAAAATATTATTGTCGGCAAGACTGGGTACAAACGATTTCGAGTGGGTACAAACCATTTGTCGATAGTACAAACGATATTAGTGTCGGAACGTATGGGTACAAACGATTATGAGTGGGTACAAAGGATTTGTCGGTGGTACAAACAATAAAAGTGTCGGTACGCATGGGTACAAACGATTACGAGTGGGAACAAACGATTTGTCGGTGAAACAAACTGGTACAAACGATTAAAGTGTCGGTACGCATGGGTACAAACGATTACGAATGGGTAAAACGATTACGAATGGGTACAAACGTTTTTTCGGTGTTACAAACAGGTATAAACAATATTATTGTCGGCAAGACTGAGTACAAACGATTTCGAGTGGGTACAAACGATTTGTCGGTGGTACAAACGATATTAATGTCGGTACGCATGGGTACAAACGGTTATGAGTGGGTACAAATGATTTTTCGGTGGTACAAACGATAAAAGTGTCGGTACGCATGGGTACAAAAGATTAAGAGTGGGTACAAACGATTTGTCGGTGAAACAAACCGGTACAAACGATAAAAGTGTCGGTACGCATGGGTACAAACGATTATGAGTGGGTACAAATGATTTGTCAGTGGTACAAACGATAAAAGTGTCGGAACGCATGGGTACAAACGATTAAGAGTGCGAACAAACGATTTGTCGGTGAAACAAACCGGTACAAACGATAAAAGTGTCGGTACGCATGGGTACAAACGATTACGTATGGATACAAACGATTACGAATGGATACAAACGATTTCGAGTGGGTACAAACCATTTGTCGGTAGTACAAACGATATTAGTGTCGGTACGCATGGGTACAAACGATTATGAGTGGGTACAAACGATTTGTCGGTGGTACAAACAATAAAAGTGTCGGTACGCATGGGTACAAACAATTACGAATGGGTACAAAAGATTACGAGTGGGTACAAACGATTTGTCGGTGAAACAAACCGGTAGAAACGATAAAAGTGTCGGTACGCATGGGTACAAACGATTACGTATGGGTACAAACGATTACGAATTGGTACAAACGATTTGTCGGTGTAACAAACGATATTAGTGTCGGTACGCATGGGTACAAACGATTATGAGTGGGTACAAACGATTTGTCGGTGGTACAAACGATAAAAGTGTCGGTACGCATGGGTACAAACGATTACGAATGGGTGCAAACGATTTTTCGGTGTTACAAACAGGAACAAAAAATATTATTGTCGGCAAGACTGGGTACAAACGATTTCGAGTGGGTACAAACCATTTGTCGGTAGTACAATAAATATTAGTGTCGGTACGCATGGGTACACACGATTATGAGTGGGTTCAAACGATTTGTCGGTGGTACAAACAAAAAAAGTGTCGGTACGCATGGGTACAAACGATTACGAGTGGGTACTAACGATTTGTCGGTGAAACAAACCGGTACAAACGATAAAAGTGTCGGTGTTACAAACCAGTACAAACGATATAATTGACGGTACGCATGGGTACAAACGATTACGAATAAGTACAAACGATTTGTCGGTGAAACAAACCGGTACAAACAATATTATTGTCGGCAAGACTGGGTTCAAACGATTTCGAGTGGGTACAAACGATTTGTCGGTGGTACAAACGATATTAGTGTCGGTACGCATGGGTACAAATGATTATGAGTGGGTACAAACGATTTGTCGGTGGAACAAACGATAAAAGTGTCGGTACGCATGGGTACAAACGATTACAAGTGGGTACAAACGATTTGTCGGTGAAACAAACCGGTACAAACGATAAAAGTGTCGGTACGCCTGGGTACAAACGATTACGAATGGGTACAAACGATTTTTCGTTGGTACAAACGATAAAAGTGTCGGTACGCATGGATACAAACGATTACGAGGGGGTACAAACGATTTGTCGGTGAAACAAACTGGTACAAACAATATAATTGTCGGCAAAACTGGATACAAACGATTACGAGTGGGTACAAATGATTTTTCGGTGGTACAAACGATATAAGTGTCGGTACCACTGACAAATCGTTTGTACCCATGTGTACCGACACTTTTATCGTTTGTACCACCGACAAATCGTTTGTACCCACTCATAATCGTTTGTACTCTTGCGTACCGACACTAATATCGTTTGTTACATCGACAAATCGTTTGTACCCATTCGTAATCGTTTGTACCCACTCATAATCGTTTGTACCCATGCGTACCGACACGAATATCGTTTGTACCACCGACAAATCGTTTGTACCCACTCGAAATCGTTTGTACCCAGTCTTGCCGACAATAATATTGTTTGTACCGGTTTTTAACCCCGAAAAATTGTTTGTACCCATTCGTAATCGTTTGTACCCATGCGTACCGACACATTTATCGTTTGTACCACCGACAAATCGTTTGTACCCAATTATAATCGTTTGTACCCAGGCGTACCGACACTAATATTGTTTGTACCACCGACAAATCGTTTGTACCCACTCGAAATCGTTTGTACCGGTTTGTAACCCCGACAAATCTTTGTACCCATTCGTAATCGTTTGTACTTATGCGTACCGACACTAATATCGTTTGTTACACCGACAAATCGTTTGTACCCATGCGTACCGTCAATTATATCGTTTGTACTGGTTTGTAACACCGACAAATCGTTTGTACCCATTCGTAATCGTTTGTACCCATGCGTACCAGCAATTTTATCGTTTGTACTAGTTTGTAACACCGTCAAATCGTTTGTACCCATTCGTTATCGTTATTACCCATGCGTACCGACACTTTTATCGTTTGAACCGGTTTTTTTCACCGACAAATCGTTTGTACCTCCTCGTAATCGTTTGTACCTATGCGTACCGATACTTTTATCGTTTGTACCACCGACAAATCGTTTTAACCCACTCATAATCGTTTGTACCCATGCGTACCGACACTAATATCGTTTGTACCACCGACAAATCGTTTGTACCCACTCGAAATCGTTTGAACCCAGTCTTGCCGACAATAATATTGTTTGTACCGGTTTGTTTCACCGATAAATCGTTTGTACTTATTCGTAATCGTTTGTACCCATGCGTACCGTCAATTATATCGTTTGTACTGGTTTGTAACACCGACAAATCGTTTGTACCTATGCGTACCGACACTTTTATCGTTTGTACCAGTTTGTTTCACCGACAAATCGTTTGTACCCCCTCGTTATCGTTTGTATCCATGCGTACCGTCAGTTTTATCGTTTGTACCACCGACAAATCGTTTGTACCCACTCTTAATCGTTTGTACCCATGCGTACCGACACTGATATCGTTTGTAACACCGAAAAATCGTTTGTACTCATTCGTAATCATTTGTACCCATGCGTACCGTCAATTATATCGTTTGTACTGGTTTGTAACACCGACAAATCGTTTGTACCCATGCGTACCGACACTTTTATCGTTTGTACCACCGACAAATCGTTTGTACCCACTCATAATCGTTTGTACCCATGCGTACCGACACTAATATCGTTTGTACTACCGACAAATGGCTTGTACCCACTCGAAATCGTTTGAACCCAGTCTTGCCGACAATAATATATTTTGTTCCTGTTTGTAATACCGAAAAATCGTTTGTACCCATTCGTAATCGTTTGTACTCATTCGTAATTGTTTGTACCCATGCGTACCGACACTTTTATAGTTTGTTCCACCGACAAATCGTTTGTACCCAGTCGTAATCGTTTGTACCCATGCGTACCGACACTATTATTGTTTGTACCACCGACAAATCGTTTTTACCCACTCATAATCGTTTGTACCTATGCGTACCGACACTTATATCGTTTGTACTACCGACAAATGGTTTGTACCCACTCGAAATCGTTTGTACCCAGTCTTGCCGACAATAATATTTTTTGTTCCTGTTTGTAACACCGAAAAATCGTTTTTACCCATTCGTAATCGTTTGTACCCATCCGTAATCGTTTGTTCATGCGTACCGACACTTTTATCGTTTGTACCACCGACAAATCGTTTGTACCTACTCATAATCGTTTGTACCCATGCGTACCGACACTAATATCTTTTGTTTCACCGACAAATTGTTTGTACCCATTCGTAATCGTTTGTACCTTTACGTAATCGTTTGTACCCATGCGTACCGACACTTTTATCGTTTGTACCGGTTTGTTTCACCGACAAATCGTTTGTTCCTACTCGTAATCGTTTGTACCCATGCGTTCCGACACTTTTATCGTTTGTTCCACCGACAAATCATTTGTACCCACTCATAATCGTTTGTACCCATGCGTACCGACACTTTTATCGTTTGTACCGGTTTGTTTCACCGACAAATCGTTTGTACCCACTCGTAATCGTTTGTACCCATGCGTACCGACACTTTTATCGTTTGTACCACCGACAAATCGTTTGTACCCACTCATTATCGTTTGTACCCATGCGTACCGACATTAATATCGTTTGTACCACCGACAAATCGTTTGTACCCACTCGCAATCGTTTGTACCCAGTCTTGCCGACAATAATATTGTTTATACCTGTTTGTAACACCGAAAAATAGTTTGTACCCATTCGTAATCGTTTGTACCCATGCGTATTGACACTTTTATCGTTTGTACCAGTTTGTTTCACCGACAAATCGTTTGTACCCACTCGTAATCGTTTGTACCCATGCGTACCGACACTTTTATCGTTTGTACCACCGACAAATCGTTTGTACCCACTCATAATCGTTTGTACCCATGCGTAATCGTTTGTACCCATGCGTACCGACACTTTTATCGTTTGTTCCACCGACAAATCGTTTGCACCCACTCATAATCGTTTGAACCCATGCGTACCGACACTATTATTGTTTGTAAAACCGTCAAATCGTTTGTACCCATCCGTAATCGTTTGTACCCAGTCGTAATCGTTTGTACTAATGCGTACCGACACTATTATTGTTTGTACCACCGACAAATCGTTTTTACCCACTCATAATTGTTTGTACCTATGCGTACCGACACTTATATCGTTTGTACTACCGACAAATGGTTTGTACCCACTCGAAATCGTTTGTACCCAGTCTTGCCGACAATAATATTTTTTGTTCCTGTTTGTAACACCGAAAAATCGTTTGTACCCATTCGTAATCGTTTGTACCCATTCGTAATCGTTTGTTCATGCGTACCGACACTTTTATCGTTTGTACCACCGACAAATCGTTTGTACCCACTCATTATCGTTTGTACCCATGCGTACCAACACTAATATCTTTTGTTTCACCGACAAATCGTTTGTACCCATTCGCAATCGTTTGTACCTTTACGTAATCGTTTGTACCCATACGTACCGACACTTTTATCGTTTGTACCGGTTTGTTTCACCGACAAATCGTTTGTTCCCACTCGTAATCATTTGTACCCATGCGTTCCGACACTTTTATCGTTTGTTCCACCGACAAATCATTTGTACCCACTCATAATCGTTTGTACCCATGCGTACCGACACTTTTATCGTTTGTACCGGTTTGTTTCACCGACAAATCGTTTGTACCCACTCGTAATCGTTTGTACCCATGCGTACCGACACTTTTATCGTTTGTACCACCGACAAATCGTTTGTACCCACTCATTATCGTTTGTACCAATGCGTAACGACAATAATATCGTTTGTACCACCGACAAATCGTTTGTACCCACTCGCAATCGTTTGTAGCCAGTCTTGCCGACAATAATATTGTTTATACCTGTTTGTAACACCGAAAAATAGATTGTACCCATTCGTAATCGTTTGTACCCATGCGTATTGACACTTTTATCGTTTGTACCAGTTTGTTTCACCGACAAATCGTTTGTACCCACTCGTAATCGTTTGTACCCATGCGTACCGACACTTTTATCGTTTGTACCACCGACAAATCGTTTGTACCCACTTATAATCGTTTGTACCCATGCGTAATCGTTTGTACCCATGCGTACCGACACTTTTATCGTTTGTACCAGTTTGTTTCACCGACAAATCGTTTGTACCCACTCGTAATCATTTGTACCCATGCGTACCGACACTTTTATCGTTTGTACCACCGACAAATCGTTTGTACCCACTCATAATCGTTTGTACCCATGCGTACCGACACTAATATCATTTGTAACACCGACAAATCGTTTTTACCCATTCGCAATCGTTTGTAAATAAATAAATAAATAAATAAATAAATAAATAAATAAATAAATAAATAAATAAATAAATAAATAAATAAATAAATAAATAAATAAATAAATAAATAAATAAATAAATAAATAAATAAATAAATAAATAAATAAATAAATAAATAAATAAATAAATAAATAAATAAATAAATAAATAAATAAATAAATAAATAAATAAATAAATAAATAAATAAATAAATAAATAAATAAATAAATAAATAAATAAATAAATAAATAAATAAATAAATAAATAAATAAATAAATAAATAAATAAATAAATAAATAAATAAATAAATAAATAAATAAATAAATAAATAAATAAATAAATAAATAAATAAATAAATAAATAAATAAATAAATAAATAAATAAATAAATAAATAAATAAATAAATAAATAAATAAATAAATAAATAAATAAATAAATAAATAAATAAATAAATAAATAAATAAATAAATAAATAAATAAATAAATAAATAAATAAATAAATAAATAAATAAATAAATAAATAAATAAATAAATAAATAAATAAATAAATAAATAAATAAATAAATAAATAAATAAATAAATAAATAAATAAATAAATAAATAAATAAATAAATAAATAAATAAATAAATAAATAAATAAATAAATAAATAAATAAATAAATAAATAAATAAATAAATAAATAAATAAATAAATAAATAAATAAATAAATAAATAAATAAATAAATAAATAAATAAATAAATAAATAAATAAATAAATAAATAAATAAATAAATAAATAAATAAATAAATAAATAAATAAATAAATAAATAAATAAATAAATAAATAAATAAATAAATAAATAAATAAATAAATAAATAAATAAATAAATAAATAAATAAATAAATAAATAAATAAATAAATAAATAAATAAATAAATAAATAAATAAATAAATAAATAAATAAATAAATAAATAAATAAATAAATAAATAAATAAATAAATAAATAAATAAATAAATAAATAAATAAATAAATAAATAAATAAATAAATAAATAAATAAATAAATAAATAAATAAATAAATAAATAAATAAATAAATAAATAAATAAATAAATAAATAAATAAATAAATAAATAAATAAATAAATAAATAAATAAATAAATAAATAAATAAATAAATAAATAAATAAATAAATAAATAAATAAATAAATAAATAAATAAATAAATAAATAAATAAATAAATAAATAAATAAATAAATAAATAAATAAATAAATAAATACGTGTAGCACTGTTCGAAGACAATCAGTATCCTAGCCGAGAGGTAATATTATGTTACTCGCTCTGCTCGCAAGAGGGTTTCCGCCTTGATCTGTTGGCTCCGCGTCACAGAAAATAACATAACATGAATTGTAAAAAAAGTTGAAAAAAATACTTACCAAAAAGTACATACCATTAGAGAATTAATGGAAAGGGGGGTAATTTTTTTGGGGGAGTGGGTTTACGATAAGGCTTTTGGGGGGACTGTGCAAAGATTAGCCTCACATTACGATTTTCAAGAGGTAGCGATGAAAACAATTTGATTTTACAACCTGTTAATTTGTAGTTTTTACGCGTCAAATGCAAAAAACCGCATCTATCTAGCATGTACAGAAGAAAAAGGGTGCTTTTAGGGGGGTTTATTCCCTTTGTGAATGGTTGCAATTGGAAAATTTACTCTAATAAAATAATCCTGTTATTTTAATCCTGTTCCACGTTGAATAAAAAAAAACCCTGTGAAAAGAAGTGAAAAGGGCATTTTAAGGGGTGTTTTATCTCTTTTTGGGGATTGCGATGTAGGTTATGAAATTTTCGAGGTATTCTGTTAACTTGACTTTATTTTGGGTCGATTGGTGAAGGGATGAAAGTTTTTTTAATAGCCTTCTTAATTTGTAGCTGTTTAGCGTTGAATATAAAAAACTGCATCTTTCTAGCATGGATACTAGAAAAGAGTAGTTTTAGGGGTGTTTATCTTATTTGCGAAGGGTAACGATGGAAAAATTAACGTTTTTTAAATAATCGTCGAAGGAAAAAAGCCTGATCTTTCTAACATGAATAGAAGTGAAAAAGGCAATTTAAGGGGTGTTTTTCCCATTTTCAGAGGTTTCCGATGTAGGTAATGAAATTTTTCAAAGTAATCTGTTAATTTGACTTAAAAAGAAAAACCCATCTCTCTAACTAGAATTGAAGTGGAGGGGGGGGGTTGCGATGTAGGAAATGAAATTTTTCAAAGTATTCTGTTAACTTCTGTTTTTTCGATTTTTCGGGAGGTTGTAATGAAAAATTTTAAATTTTTCGAACTTCTTAATTTGCAGCTATTTAGTGTCAAATGCAAAAAACCTCATCTTTCTAGCATGTATAGAAGGAAAGGGGTTTTTTTCGGGTGTTTTTCCCGATTTCGAAGGGTTGTGATGGAAAAATTTACTTTTTTCAAAGAATTATGTTATCTTGAACCTGGTCCACGTCGAATGGAAAAAACCCGATCTTTCTATCATGAATAGAAGTGAAAAGGTCAGTTTTAGGGATGTTTTTCCCATTTTCGGGAAGGTTGCGATGTAGATAATGAAATTTTTGTTCATTATCTGAAAAATATTCAGGTAATGTGACGTTATTGCGGGTCGACTAATGAAAATCCCATCTTTCTAGCATGTAAAGTACAGAAAAACGTAATTTTGGAGGTTTTTCCGATTTTCCGGAGGGTTGAACTAAAAAAATTGAAGTTTACGCCGAATGCAAAAAACCGCATCATTCTAGAATGAATAGAAGTGAATGGGGTAGTTTTAGGGGTTTTCCTTTTTTCGGGGGGTTGCGATGGAGGTAATGAAGTTTACTATTAATTTGACATTATTTCGAGTCTATTGGTGAAAATTCTATCTTTCTAGCATATATAGAACAGAAAACCGTAATTTTGGAGGCTGTTTTTCCGATTTTTCGGGGGGTTGCAACAAAAAAATTGAAGTTTTTCGATTTTTTCCGTCGGTTTCAAGCAAGTTCGTGTCGAATGCAAAAAACCGCAACTTTCTAGCATGTCTAGAAGTGTGTTAGATTTTATATAGATGAGTCAGTCAGCTTCACTATCAGCTTTATAGTATATTAGACTTGGTTTATAGGTAATATTGGGCTTTACAAATTTTTTGCGGGGAAGCTGCAACGAGTAATGCTAGTAATAAATAATAGTAATGAATAATAATTGATCAATGCAAAATATAATGCAAAATATAATAAAAAAGTAAAAATGAGAATATAAATTAATGTTTACAAAATTACAAAAAAAGCAACTGCACACAATGCCCACCCATCCAAGTACTGACTTTAAACAATGTCGCTTAACTCCAAACACTAGACGAAAATTGCTGTATTCAACAAGCCATTGCCATTAACATCTGTTAAAGAAATTTTTAAGGATCATATAGTTCATGTTGTTTTCTACATGGTTCTTTACTATGATATGGTCTAATGCCAATCAATTTTTAAATACCTAGTGTCATCCAATCAGATAGGACTCTACAAAAATATCAACGAATAAGATGAAATAAGATGAATATATGCGTTCTAATGCTAATTTGATTAAAACGAAAATTGTAAAAATGTTCTTTTTTCCGATACAAATTTCCAGTTTTCGAAATTTTTCCGTCGGTTTGGGTACTAGATCGACCCGTATACCAAATATCAACTTTACAGGATATCTGGAAGTAGCGTAGAGTTTTGATATACACGATGATATATACGTTTTTTAAGGCGTATACCGCGAATTTTGCGTTTTTGAAGTGAAATAACTTTTTAACGGTTAATTCGTTAACGATCATTGAAACAACCGGTTTCTTATAATTCCGTAAAGTATCGATAATTCGAAATTTCAACACGTAGCTCTTTTCGTTCAGAAAATATTTCGGGGTCAAATCAACTTCTTATACTAGTAATAGCACTGTAGTGAAAAGTCCAAATGTGTCCCTTAAACTCGGCCTTGCGCACTACCGTGCGCTAGATCTCTATGTAACTCGAACAGTTCACACGAGTAAACAAATCAATAATTATTGAAACTTCAAATTTGAAATTTGATTGCAATTAAACATTAAATAATTGTTTCGCACTGTGTTTATTGTCCATTATCATAAGTTAAATTCGGTTTCATTTTCTACTTAACTTTCTTCTTGGCGATGATAGAATTTTTCCACAGGTGGTTATATTTACTAAATCAGAACTTATACAATTGACGACCCTATTATTTTATTTACAATATATCGACCAATGGTACGTAGTATAAATTAAACGTTTAAACATTTAACAAATCTTCTTATTTAATTTAGTTCAAACTCCAATAACGTCTTGATGTCTTGATTGTTTAGAGTGATGATCCCAATGAAAACGACGAAGTGAGCGAGAGAGCCGTCTGCTGGATTCTATACTCAATGAAATCTAGCATTTATAATGTAAAGGTGGCAGTATTATCAACTATGCTGTTTTTTCGTACGTCTAATTTCCGCCAAAAATTTAGGATTTTTTTCTACTATAATTACTCTGAAATTTGTCTTGCCAAACAAAATACATCAAGTTTGTGTCAGATTAAGGTAAGAATTTTATGTCAGTTTATATTTTTTATTTTGATATTTTTTATTAATCATTATTATTATTTTATTCGAGGGATACTGTGTAAAATCCAATTATAAATAAGCTTTTAAATAATTTAAATAATGATTTTAAATAATGATTTGAATAAAAGATTTTAAATAATGATTTTAAATTTTTTGTAATTTGGTGAGTAGAATTGATTGCCATTATTTATTTTTTTGATGGATGGAAATATTCTCTCCCTTGTTTTTGGAAATAAAATGAAAATTTCACTTCAATAACATTGTGAAATGGTTTATTAAATTTATTTTAAGATGTACATACACAATTATTTGATTAAATTTTGCCGACAATTGATAATTTACACAGAGAGATTCAAAAAGGGTGTGTTTTTTAAAATCCAATTGGTCATTTAGTATGGAATCGCCATTTTTGAATTTATTTATTTCTACCTTTTCCAGATTATTTAAAATACGTCGTTTTGGTTGGATATGTAATATTACGAATTTATCGTGAAAGGAATGATTTTCCGAGATGAGGTGTACAGCATAACTAGAATTTCCTCCCTTTTCTCCCATAAAACAACTCCAAACGACAAATTATGTTTTCAGGTTGAAATTAAACTCTTGTGTAAGTTATTTTAACTGTTTGTTTCTCCTACGTTCTTTGACTAACTTTCGTTTCGCAGATGATCATTATTTATCGTAGCCAAAATTATGTCTTATAATTGTTTCAATAGCAAAATATGAATTAATGATAAGTAATAAAAGCTTGGAATAACTTTGCCCGATTAACTATTTTAATCATACTGTTATCGTTGAGCATACCATGGCTATGACACAAAGAACCACGAACGCATAAAAAACATTTGAGTGTCTTCTAAATATACTTAAAATTTGATCTATTTTTGGCTAATGGAGCAAAGACGTTATCCTGGAGCTAAAGTGACTATATCAAATTAGAAGGAAATTAGAATAAATACGAAGGCACACAAGCAAAAATTTATTATTACTCATATTATAAGCTCATTCTGGTGTTGAACAGGACATGTTGCGAGGTTCAACGATGGTAAGTGTACGTTTCACATCACGGTGTCGATAGTAGTCACTGTGCGTTATTTCAGGCCTGTTTTATTTTTAAATTATTATTCGCCATTAAACTTCAAAAAAATGAGCCAAAAGTATTGAAGATACCCGAGCATGAATTTCTATAAATGTAAATTATAAAAAGGCTTTCAAGAGGACCCACATAGCACTTACTATTTTATAAATACTTTCGGCACACAAAGGTGTTATTGCTGTAAAATTTTGCATATACTGTATAATAAGTTTGGCAAAGACGTTTATTAATCTTTTGAGTAATTGGATTTAAAAGGTAAATAATCTTCGGTATAAAAACTCTCACAACTCCTATACAGATTATAGGTTCATGCCTTATAAAAAAATTCGCACTTATATTTATGTTTTAAAATAATATTTTCGGATACAATTAGCGGTATATTGGGTCTGATATATTTGGAATATTTGATGTCATAAATTTCATCCCAATATTTTAAGCTAAAATTTTCATCACAACGTCAACATTAAACGTTGTAGGGTTGAATTTTGCAGTATACTTAATACCATGAAGCAACAGCCCTAAACAAGCTTATACAGTGTGTAAACTTAATTTCGGAATATATAGGACTTATTATATACAATCTTGTTAACAAATATATAACGCCGGAATACAATATATATACTCGTTAGGTTTAGTCCTAGCTAGATATATTACGATGAAAAATAATACAATATGTATAAAGAATAGTATAAAGATAAGCTTTAATTTTTACCTATATACAAAGGTAGTAACAAATAAATATATGTTATGTATATTGTTTTATTAAATAAATAAATTATAAGTTTACATTTTATCGAAAAAAGTTCGATAGCATTTCAATGGCAAAAGTAATCTGGTATGACGTGTTTTTTGGAAATCTAACTTTGTATCTGCTGTTCGTACGTATAAAGTATCTGCTGTTCGTACGTACATTTTAATATTTTATGTCAGACTCAGTTGATATTGGCAAATTGATTTTATCCCAGAGTGATGCGTGATTGTAAATTAAATATGTAACGTATATCTAAAAATAAAATATAACTGCCAGATCGTTTTATATAAGAAATTACAGGAAACAGAAATTGCAAAAAACTTGTTACGCAGGAGTTGCGTCAACTCCGCGAATTTCCTTAGAATACACAAATTGTTCTCAAACGATCACAGTTATAGTCCAATCAAAGTGAAATGTTGTATCCTATATGATTTTTGTATTTGCGAGGCCAATTTTATTAATAAACGGTAGGAAAAGGGAATTCTCTTAATATTAGAACAATCAGAAAATGTATGAAGACTAACGTTGCAGAAAATCAAGTTTGCTGCAATTAATACTAAATCAGTTTTCTCAAACTCAAATGTGTACAGAGATATTTTGAATTTTAACTTTCAACTTTAAATTGTAAATATTGCTGTAAATATTAGAGTAAAAGAAAAAAAGATAAAAAACAAAATTGTAGTAAAACTAATTTTCTACAACTGAACGGATATTTCCTTTCAGGAAATTCGCTAAAAGTAGTATGACACATCTTTCAGCTTATTCCATAGAAGGATTTAAACTGGTGATAATTTAACGTCCATTGAGCATAGATGTTAAATTAAAATAACAAAAAAGTTAAGTCAAATGCAGAATGTCAAATATTTACAAAACAAACTAACCTTCAAAATAATGATAAAGAAAATTATTCAGTCAATTGCATGTCTTAAAATAGTATTAATCTTAATTCGCTTAACTCATGGTAGTTTACCAAAAATAATCGTCTGTTTATGAAAAGATTTTCTAATATAAGATTTACGAGCTTCTGCGTTTTGCCATAAAATATTATCTTTTGACATACCAATTTTTAACATTTTTTTAAAATTCGGGAAGTTTAACAAATTTTGATTTAATTATCGTACAAAGAAAATTCGTACATACCTACTATGACATATGTCTACTTGGAACTAGGAAGTAATGGGTTCGAATCCCGATATCGTCAGTTTGTCAATTATTAAGAAAAAGAGTGGCAGTTAATTGACTAAACTGTCGACGTATGGACAAGAACAAAGTATCCGGCTATGCTTGTGAAGGTTTTCTGCATTTTATTTTACGAAATCCAGGTGAATATTAACATAGTTCCAATCAGAGTCGGTTGCAGCCGAACATCCTACCAATTCCTAGTCTACACTCAAAATTATTTCCACTACACTCACATCGTCACATCCTTAGCCATCACAATGGACCTTATGGTCGAAGTGTCCAGGGCAGCCGCTACAATCTATCTATCTACTATGACATATATAGAATATTTTCTCCTTAAGACAGTACTTGTGTGTTAATTCAATCAGAACAAAACCGAACAACTAATTCATTCCAAACCAAATTGAAATATTATAATCATATGACAACGTTTCGCTCAAACTATTTCGCAATATATATATCTCTAGATAGAAAAGAATGAATTTGTTTTTTCTAGACAAAAATATTATATACATGTTTACCTCCAAGCATATACAGAATTATGTATAGAGGAACCTTGGTACAAAATGAATTGCACTCATACAACTATAAAAAATTTTTCATAAAATTCACAATCATTAGCCCTAATACAAAATTTCTGACGATTTCTCTTTACGAAATAGACATTAATTAATCATCTTTGTATTGGCAGTGTTTGGCAGTTGATTCATTAAAGATGTCGCTAAATTTTTACTGTATGATCTTTTGAATAATGCCCTTTGGAAAATTGTTCAGAGGTGTCGTCCTTGTGGAGGCATGCCATTACTTGCCAATGAAGCAAATATCACATCTTAATTTTGCTGTTCATTTGTTCTAACTGCATAGAAATAATTGCTAAAAAATATCATACCGTTTGAATTTCCAAGTGGGTGTTGGGCTGTTTTAGAAATACAAAAATTTGGGACGTTTATCTACCGGCTGTAATCACAAGAATATATTTGCAGATCTGGGTGTTTTGTAAAATAGATATAAAAAATTATAAATACGTCTGGATTTATTACACAAAACTCACCTTTTTATGATAAAACAAGATTTCTTACTCAGAAAAACTAGGAAATGAATTTACAACAATCCATGTGACAGTCGGATGCATTATTTCACAGGTGCATTTAGAAAATTCGCATACATTTAAAGCTCTCACATCAAAACTATGGTAAAAATAGTACGTTAAGCTCAATATTATGGAAATAAAATAAAAAGTAATGGTTGTGTCTTTTGTGCCTGTCTTCCCATACTATGAGCTATACATCTTTATACTCTAAAACTCTAACTATAAGTTAAACAAAATACGAAAAAGTATATGGATGGTTTGATGGAACTCATCTACTATTAGAAGACAACCACATCATCATACCACATTTCAACACCCTATAATATACAAGATGAAGGAGAAGGGAAACAGCAGTAGCAAGAGGCAAAAACCAAACCAAAACTCATCATCTGCAGTTTGATGACTTTTTAACTTTTCATATCGTATTACATTTTGCGTTACAAAAACTTTACCTATTTCTCATAAACTCTCGCATTACTTTACTTATGTTATATATGAATACCATATATTTCATGGATCTTTTAGAAATAAACCTAATTTAAGTCAAGTATTGCGTCGGTATATTTTGAATGTTTAACACGAATAGTAAGGAGTGATAGTGATATATCGTTGGTATATTGTAGAACGTCCACAACTCCTTTGAAAGGAAATAATAATCATTATATGTTGTCATATGAGATAATAAATCAAATTGAACTTACGTTTTACAAAACTAAAAACATTTAAAACACGTCATTAAATAATTACTTGTTTTAAAAGGGGTATATCTTTATTTTGTTAGGTCTCACACATTTTTCTCTGTTACGTTCTAAATATAAAAGTTCAAAATATTTGAGAGAAAGTATAAAAGACACATATTTAAGATGAGAATATTTTTCTCTTCGAGAAAGGAGTTTTTTTTTATAATTGCAAAAAGAAAATAATATCTAGTTTTGAATTATTTCTTTTTGCTTAAACAAAGTGTTTTTTTTAATCAAGAAAGTTATTTCAAAAATCAAATCAAAAATTATAAAATCAAGATAAATTATTTTGACAAAAAATATATAATTTATTTTATACATATTTACATAGATTCAATTTTGTTAAATGATTTTTATAAAAACATAAATTGTAAAAAAGTTTAATTTGGTAAATAACTTTCAAGTATATTGTTATGCATGATTTAAATTGTATATTATGAATTTTAAATCGGCAATGGCCGTGTGAGCAAAGGCATTACCAGAGGATGGTTGTGCTGGTTCGATCACAGATGGGCCCTTATAATTTTTAATAAGTTTAATTAATGATAAGCCCCTCTGATGGTTGTTAAGAAACTGAATTGTTCTAGAGAAGTCGATGCAAAAATATGTTTTCAAAAACAATATTTCTAAAGCGTCAACAACCATGGTTATAGAGAATTCTATAATGGGTTTAAAGCCACGGCAATTGCTAATTGATTTTTAGTTCTAAATAAACAGTTATAAAGTTTTACATTTGACATTCGTTCAGTTTAAAATTACCATTGTTGCATTAAAATAATTGGTTAAAATTTACTATTGTTACAAAGTTATATATTAAATATTGCTGTGTAAAAACGACACTCATTATACATATACATTATACATTATAATAAATTTTTCGTAAATTCGTTGGTAAAATGGCTATTTTACCAATATGATTATCTTATGACGTCAACCTAGAACTATATAAATGTTGCAGTGTATTATTTAGAACTTTGGTTTTATTTTCGCTTCAAAACTAAAGATTTTCACCAATGTGTATTTGCTTTTTGATTAACTGAAATTATAAATATAATTGATTTTGGACAGAATCTTAAAAAAGTATCTTCACAACGCAAATACTACTTTACTACCAGTCGCAAGACTTAATATAAAACGGGAAGAAGTCGTGAAATACATGGTAAATATAAAATATAATGTATAAAACAACTACGACCATTCATTTTTCGTTTACTTCCATCATTCTCATTTATTCAGGATATATATTCTTTTCTTAAAACAATCTCAGAACCAATATCTTTACAATTTAATCAAAACTCATCATGAATGTATTGGCTGACATTTCTTATTTTTATTTATTTTTGGTATGCGTGTGTTATATAAATATTTTCTATAGTTTCCGAATTTTGAATTCATTTTTTTTCTGGTTATTTTGAGTTTCCAAATCGAAAGTTTATATTATAAATTGTTGTATGTTTTTATTTTAGTTTAAAGATTTCTACTACTGTATATAGACTATAACAATGTATTATATTATAATAAAAGAATATATGTGTACGATACATATACATATCATTTCGATATTAGGAAAATAGCTAAATGAATAGCATTTAAGCTAAATACTTAACAATTGCAATAATGAAATTAGTTTTGTTGAATAAACTACACGGCATTATTCAGATTTTATATTATTGTCACTGAATTAAGAGTTATCAAAATGAATTTTGTTAAATTATGTGTTTATTCTTAAATAATTAATAAATAGTTTAAAAATATTATGAAACTTATAGTAATCGGTATCAAATAATACGACAAATTCGTCAAAACTCTCGCCTGTTGCTTGTTCTACTGTGATAGGTATTTATTGTTGGCAAAACATCATTGTTTATATAGTTATGATCTAGCAATGAGATTGAATAACGAGTGCAGACGCACACCATTTAGTCAGAATTAATACTGAAACGGAAATAAAACTTTTACTTGGAGTAAAACAATGATTAATACACGTAATGCAATTTTTTTAAATTTGAATTAATGAATATTTTGTGTTCAAACAATTACAAAATTGCGTCTAAGTCGTACTAAGGACAATTCTTTCAGCTATATATAAGTTATAATCTTGGTAAAATATTACTTTAAAAAATGATTTTTTATTTGAAAGAAAACTAAGTTACAATAAATTTGTAAGTACAATAATAATTCAAGTTAGAGTTATAGCATTTAAATATTTTAATTATTTTTATTATTTAACTATGATTGATTGTTAGCCATCAGAAACTTGCCACGAACGTATGTCAAAATGGAAGATGTCTGCCGTGCCGTTGAGTCGTAAGGCTATATATTAATGGTGTGTTCTTGGAGAGATGATGAGAATATTATGATATCATTCATATAAAGTAATACCTTACGTCCGACATATTCGCGCAGCATATTGTGGCAGTTGTATCTTTAAGTTCGCACGTCATTCTAGTAAATTCCTAATGTTCATTATCAACAGAGCATGCAGCTTTAGCTGTATCGCGTGGATCCATTTCTATACCGCTAGCGAGATCTAGTGTATTCAAGTAATGACATTTTCCGACTTTGTTCAATATGTCGGCTATACTGGGTAATGGATATCTATTGTCGATTGTTTTTTCATTAAGTTTAGGATAATCTGTGACTAGTCTGCATTTTCTTTTTACCGCTTGCCATCTGCTCTCTTTGAAACTATGAAAACTGGTGAAGACCAAGGTGAATTTGACGGTCTAATGATTTTTTTGTCAAGTATTTCTTTTATTTGTCGATTAACTTCTTCTTTTTGAGCAACAGGAAGTCCATAGTTTTTTATATAGATGGGTAATTCGTCTTTAACTTCTATCTTATGTTCGATATCTGAAGTGAATGTCATATTTTATCCGATGTGTGAAATATGTCGCGATATTTAGCACATATGTCCAACAATGATTGTTTCTCTTCGGAGTTCAAATGAGAAGTACGAAGATTTTTTAAAGCGAACTCATAATCATAACAGTCATCCAAAATTATCGTTGATGTTCCGTATTTTGTTATAATTATTTAATGATTCTACTCTAATGGGTAATGAAAGAAGAATATTTTGTTCGTCAGGTGAATTATTCATTACGTATACTTCCGATGGATAGTATTTTGAAGTATAAATTTGATTGATAGATGTTTCGTAATCATTCAATTTAATATTGAGAATAAACAGATCACCGTTTTTAACGTTTACTGGTAATCGAATTGTCGTTTGTTCCTATGGTTCTAAATTGTAAATGTAGGGAGTTATCATAAGTTTACGGAATAATTTCTTTTCAGTTGATCTGAACGTTAAGTTATCGTTTTGATAATTGATTTGTGCATTAAGTTCTATTAATGTTTTGTTACCGTTAAGTCCGTCAAAATAATGATGAAGTGTAAAAACTAGAAATTCAGGTTCTTGATTTTCTCATTCTTTTAAGTAATTTACGTAAATTTGATATTCTAATTGATATTCTTTTTAAACTTTTTTTATGACATCTTGTGTTGGTATAATTGAAAATTGTTTATATGTTAAGGATCTATAAAATTACGGTATGCTCCTGTATCTACTCAAGTTTTTAAATTACCTATTTTCATATATAGAAGGATTGCGTTTTGTAGTGAATTATTTAATTCGATAAGTCCGACTGTTTCGAGGCTTCTAATTGCAAGTTATGGTCTTTATTAGGTTCGAATTATCCAGGTTCGAAATTTTCGTAATTGTAATATATATTATTATTGTAATAATAATGTCGAGCAGTTTTTTCGTCCTAGTCATAAGTTTTATTATCTACGTTCAATAATTATTTTGATTTAAAATTAGGTGGTTCAGTAGATTTAAAGACATTATCTTGTTTTCTATAGTGCTGTTCTATTTCAATTTCATTTTTATATATTGCGTATACCTTAATCTAGGAAGTTTTGCGGGTGTACAGTCAAAATCTTCGCTTAACATTATTAAATCTGCGAGTGAATAGTAGAATTTTTAAATTATTTTCTATTAAATTATTATTTGAATTTTAATTAATTTGTGCTAGCTTTTCTGCTTACTCGTCTGAACACAGTGAAATGTTATTATCAGAAGCCTTGTCTGGCATGCACTGAGTTTCTGATGAAGTCGATAAACCGTCAGCTTCTGAAATTCACCTTACTAAGGGGTAATTTTCGTTACGAATAACTTTTCGAGATAATGGGATTTTGGGCATATGGATTATGAACATTCAAAAGTACTTACAGTTGACATATGAACAATCTCCACATTTTATAAATTTTGACCAATGTTTGTGTCGTAGAGTGTCCACCAATAAATTATTTGAAGTTTATTACCAGGTTCGATGAACCGTCGAAGTGTGTAGTTCACTTACGATACTTGCTTCAAACCAACTTCTTGAATTGGTAACCAACTGTTTGGTAACAATGTTTTCTTGTAATTAATCTTTAAAATTCACTATCAAATATCAAATTTGTATAATCATAGATAATGTATATATTCAATTTATACGGAAATATAATACAAACTAACTTCGTTGATATAAGTTTATTGAATTCGAACATTTTGTAGGGTAAAAAAACTCCCTTAAGGAGGAAAATATTATGTCTTAAATAATATGCTTATTGTATTTCTTTGTATACACTTAAATCATGTGTTGAGGTACTAAAAATTATTTCAATAATTTTCAACTCAACAAAATTTCCCCCTTTAAACCTCAACACATATTTTCAATTTGTCTATTACTTGTTAACCCGACTTCAAAAAGCAAGGATGGTTCTCAATTCGTCTGTATTTTTATTTTTTTTTTAATGTGTGTCACCTCAGAACTCCGTCATTTATGAACCAATTTTGAATTTTTCTTTTGTTTTAAAGGGTTTGGTTTCCCATTGGTTCCATTGTCACCAAATCGCATTCTGATGAGGGGATCTCCGGGAAATCGATGAAAATCCCCATTTTATATGTGATAACCGATTTCTGCGAAATTTTTTTTTTTTAAAGGGTATACTCATTCATAATGGGAAAATAAGAAAAATTTTTTTTAACCGACTTCAAATAAATTATTTACAAAAAAAACCGACACCAAAAAAAAATTTTTACAAAAAAAAAAACAAAATGCATGTAAAAAAAACTAAAAATCTGTTATGAAAAAATCCACTAAAAATAATTTAAAAAAAACCTATAAAAAAAATGTGACTGGGCCTCAAGTTGTACCCTGGGTATATTGCCCTGGCCTCTCACCCAAGCTTTTGACCTTCCAATCGACCCGAAAGTAGTTGGCCGAACACCTCGTTCCCCACATTTTATCTTTCTAGATTCCCATTGACGGCGGTCCTTGCCCTGGCTGGTTTCAAGAGACCTCCATGCATCTTCGTGGGAGGCACTGTATCCAGTATATAGACACCAGCTGGTAAACTTCTCAGCACCCTGTAAATGGATTTCCATTTCGGTACTAATCCAGCACGGACACCTTCCACCTTACTGCTGAGCACTTATTTGCGCATGCATGTGGTCTCTCTACTTGGTCATTTCTCTCAGCATGGGCCAACATTACTTGCCGAGCTATCTCTGCAGTTTCTTGGCGTTTTTGGCGTCGCTCATTGACCCATTCTTAAAGATAACGAGTTCTTCTTCTATTCGTACTTGCCAATCCCCAAGCGTAAACCTAGTGCTCTGTTTACTCGATCTCGTATAGCGAACAATGACTTTTCAGTTGTGGGTCCCAGTTTTGCTCTTGATCCAAAAGATGCAAATGCAACAACTTATTGAACTCCTGGTTCTGACGTTCCATGGGGTTAGCTCTAGGATGGTAAATTTGAGTGGTTCATATTTCTGTATGCCATTCTCTATTCACTGCTTTCCATTCTCCTGATCAGAACTATTGAACAATATCACTCAGTACTGCTCCTCGATACCCATAACGACTGAATACTGCCTCTTTTAATTCTATCCTCTAGGTCGGCGTGGCCCTCAATGGAAATGAACCGATACATCTAAAAATATCAGTCACTACCAAAATATTCTTCTTTCCACGTAATGTGCGTCTTCGACTTCTCATACATTGACTTGGCTTCTAATCCAGTGGCTTCACTCTAGCACAAGTATCACACCCTTTTGCGTACATACGTTTGTCATCTTTCTTGCGGATCTGAAGATACATTTATCTCCAACCAGGGTGTGTTGCTTCATCGTTGTGGTGGTATCTTCTCAGAAACCAAACTTGAGGTTCTTCAGGAGGTACTGGCACTTATAGTACCTGTTGACTTTGGTACCAGAGGATCTCGTCGGCTACGGTGTAATTAGTTGTTATTCGGTCCACTCGTCGACGGAGATTACTTCTAAGTGGACTGTTAGTATTAACGATGTATTTTCTGATGGCAGTCACATCACGATCTTCATTCTGCCATCATCGAAGTGGTAACACTGTGGGTGTTACAACTTCGATGGCCTTGAGGGTTGTTGGTGTTTTTTGCCCTCTTTTTAATGACCCATTCCGGAATATCTTCATTTTTTTCGTCTTGCGTCTTACCCTATGGTTGTCTAAACAAAGAGTTAGCAGCTTTATTATTTATTCTGGGCACGTGAATTATTTCGAAGTCATAGGCTCTCAATGACAATGCCCATCTTGTTAATTTGGCTCGATTATCCTTCGTATTGTTTAGCCATTGAAGCGCTGCATGATTCGTGTATAATTTAAAGTGCCTTCCTTCAAGATATCCTCGAAACTTCTTGAATGCCCCAATAATTGAGGAGTCATTCTTTTTCTGTATTGGCGTATTGTCGTTCTGTGGGTTCAAGTCTCTTGCTAGCATAATTGATAATCATTTCGTCTTTCATCATCTTCAATTTGAAACAATATAGCACCCTGTCCGACATCAGTAGCATCCGTATTTAAACAGAATGTCTTCCCGAAATCAGGATGTAGTAGCTTCGGTGCATTTACTATCGATAATTTCAGATTTTCGAACGCCTTCTGATGTAATATCTAAGCCAATGCCACTTTACATTATCCTTCAGCATTTCGCTCAGAGGTGGAGCATAAGCCCAAAAATTTTCTTGGTTGTCTTCACGTTCTTGGTACAGGATGATTTTTTTCTTCCTATCTGTCGATGCCGTCTTCGCTCAAAATGTGTACCAAGTATTTCACTCTGTTGCTCCCAATGAAACATTTGCTTGGTTTACAAGTTAACCCATGTTGTTCGAGTCTTTCTAGTACAAGATCCAGGTGGTGTAAAAGTTCCTTGAGTGATCGACTGTGTGTTAGTATGTCAACCAGGTAAATGCTCTTGGAATGGTCAATGCTGTGTACTCTTTCGATTGTGGATCCATTTAAATTTACCAATAACTAGTCTGAAGGCTGAGTACTGACATGCGTTATAATAGTACCTTTTATGTTGGTGCTACCATAGTACCTTTTATCGATAGTACTTTTGAAAGGCGTTTTGTTTTAAATGCGAGTACTGACAAATATAGGATGTAGCAATACTGAAATTGGCATTTATGAAAAAACTATATTATTTTTGGGGCCTTTTTAAATCGACTTACCAGTTGATGCACGTCGGCTCTCCAATGCATATTCTAATCAAGGGAAAGAATGGGGAAAATGGGACTAGATGGGGAAATCTCGACGGTTCACCTGGTTCTGACGATATTGTCCAAAACCATAACGTTTCATTCTAAAACTTGAGGGTAACGACGTGAAAACAAACACAATGATTTTAATTTGCAATATTGTTCGATATTTTACACTAAAATATACGATGCGATACGAATAAACTATATTGACAAAAAAAATTTAACCAAAATTTAACTAACAAATTTAACCAAAAAAAAAGAAAAAAATATTTTTTCTTTTAAAAATCAAAAACAATTATTCCTTATATATGATGTTGCGCATCATATATATTGCATCATTCTGATTCCAAACAAAATCAATTGGCCAAGCAAATTATAACTAATTCTAGTACGAAACCAGGGGCGTAACCAATTATTATGTTGGGTACTCTCATAGATAATGTATCCATTTTATACGGAAACATGATACTACTAACTTCATTGATGATATTATTTTTATTAAATTCGACCATTTTGTAAGATTGTAAATTTTTATGTTCAGAATTTTTATTGCGTTTTTTTTTAAATCTATTTACATTTTTTTAAATATTATTTATATATTATTAAATATTATAATATAGTAGTATTTAATATTATAATATATTATAATTTATTATTAAATATTTTTAAGTAAGATGAATCTATAAGCATAGTTTAATTTTTAGCGAATTTCCTGAAAGGAAATAGAGCTATTGGTCCCGCACCGAAGTCAAAATTTCGCAAAAATAAAAAATCACCATCTGTAAAAATAATATATATATATATATACATATATATATATATATATATATATATATATATTGTTGGATTCCTCCTTGGAATTCCAAATTGTAATGATTTCGGTTATGCAGGTCGCTGTCAACAGGGCAGTTGAGGGTCCAACTCCGTAGACTTGTGTGTTTTATCAAAAGGATATTACTATATTTATTAGTATATTCCTTACTGAAACTAGGCTACTAGTATATTCAACACTTGATTCCAGATCCTCGTTGGCAGGATAACTAGGATACTAGTATATTCCGGACGAAACTAGGCTACTAGTATATACGAAGGTACTTGGTTAGAAATCTCGTTAGGAAGATAACAAGGCTACTAGTATAATCCTGATAAAACTAGACTACTAGTATATTCGAAAACGCTAATTAATTGTTGAGAATCTTACTTGTATTCTAATTGTTGAATTGATTGAAACACTGACTTGAATTAATTTTACTTGAATTACTTTTATTAGCAATGAATATTAAATTAATTACAATTGTTTTTACAATAATTAATAATTACTTGAATTAAAATTATAACTTTGAACTTGAAGTATGATCTGATTTTTACAATAAATTTCGATTGCTTATATGATAAAATAAATGCAACATCAGCATTTTTTGTATATTACCTAATTTGGATAATTAATAATGATTGAAATGATGACGTTACTCATGTATGTGGTGACTAACACACCTCCCAGGGTAGAAAGATTGAAACTAGGGATAAGTTTTAATCTAAGTCATTGTTAAGGAGTGATGCATATGATTTCTTCGTCGGTTTGATAGTTTCAGATGAAGCAGTTGAACGCCTTGAGTTGATTTTATTTGTTACGTAATATGGAGTTGACGAAGCTGGTAATGTTGGGCAAGTGAGTGTTTGATCATCCGATGTATATTTGACGTTGTATAGAGTATTTTGGGGATGGTCTTCTTGACTTTGATAACATTGATTGAATATTTTAATACAAGGGTCAACTTGATTGGAACGGGGAGATTTCGTGCAGCAGAGTAGTTTCTTTAGAAGATTGAATAAACCACACCATTTAGAAAGATTGTATGCGGTTACTAATAGGATGATTCCAGTTGTAGTTGAAATAGCTGTGGTGAACCATGAGGAGTGTTGAATGATAAAAGGTTTTGATAATTGTTCCTGTAGAATGTCATCAAATTGTTGGAGTCGATGTTGGGCGAATTTAATTTCGTTTAAGTCTAAATGGGCGAACTTGATTGGTTGAAGTTGAAGAGCAGTTAGTGCTAAATTGATTTGATGCTTGACACAACAATCATCTTGAGTTATGTCTGTTATTGGGATTTTGATAGCTGAAGTCTTGTTATTAAGGTTTGTTTGTGTTTCTAGAGTGTTTGTGTCGGAAAAAGCTTTACAATTTGTGTCCAGTGTGAGAATACCAATTTTACTAATTTCTTCTTCATGATCAGGAGCATTTGACATAGTATGTTGAGAGATATTGGTTTTGATGTGACGAAGAGCCATTGAGTGGGATTTATATTTTGCCAAATTTCCACATCTGCGTGCATGTTCTCTACTTCACATGATTTGGGAATTTCTTTGGTGATTCTTGAAAATAGTTGTATTTCGCAATTGTTTTGATCATTTTTCCTGAATGTGGGTATTGATTGGCAGAGCCATTGGTTTTCGAGTAGTTCCTTGCAGTTATCTAATGTTTTAAGCATTGCATATTGTGTTCTAGGTTTCGAGAATAGGATAAAAGGATTTTCAGGTTCAACGTAAGAAAATATGAAAGAATTATTTAAATGAGGTGTTGGTAGAGGATATACTTGAAATAGATCATAGTCGATTAGTGATGCCATAGGGACTTCTAATTTTATTATTAAATTATTATTTTGAAGTGAGGCTTTAACATCTATGATTTTATAGTAAAGTTCAATAGTTTGCATAGATAAAGGAATTGGTAATGAATATTTATATGATAATAACTTTAATTCTTCGTAAAGAGTTTTAGGATTGACTGTATTGTAATCAATGATACCGTGTTTAATTAAGGTAAGGTCTAATAAATATTTTTCGATTTGAAGTAATAATTCGTTCGCGATATTTGATAGTAGCGTAACGTGTTCTATTACGGAGATTTCTGTTCTTTCGCGGTGAATTAAATTTGTAGTGGTTTTTGAATAATTGTTAAATAGTTGAATGTTATTGTTGAGAACATTTTCATTATTTTTTAGATTAGTTAATGAGTTATTAAAGTTTTGAATGGTTGAGGATATTATACGAACTTGTTGTTGCATGAGTGTGTGTGTTTGTTTTTGGTCATTAATTAAGGAAGTTATAGAGTCAGAATAGAACATTGCATCGTCTGCGTCTGGTGTTCCGAAAAGCCATTTGAGACCGGTTGAAATACCATTAATTACTCCTCGTTTTTGACGAGTGTGATTTTCAAGTACTGATAATTTGGTTTTGATTTGAATGAGGGTATTTTGAAGATTTCATTATCTGATTAGTGCAGTAAAAGACGCTATAGTTTTCGTCGTCCATTAAGCGACATAACGTGATAGCTTTGGCATATTGACTATTGACTAATTCTAATTGATCGTCTAATAAGGTTAAATTATAATATATTAATAAAGAATATTTTTGGTTGCTTGTTTTAGCAGCACCCAAATGTTTCTAAAATAGACCTGATGAGGACTTAATAGGTTAAATTTTGTGGGAGTTGATTTTCAGGACCTGGATCATGAGGGAGGTCATGAATAGTATTAGAAGGATTTGGTTGTTCATTGTTGCCGCCTGAAATAAAAGGTTTCAGTAGGTTAAAATGATATGTGCGACGTTTGTCTTTGGAAATTTCTATTGTCGCGTTTATTATTGTTATGGATTTGAATGATTTTATATGGTCCTTTGAATTCGGGATTTAATTTTTTGTTTTGTGCTTTGGATAAGTTGTCTTTTAATAAGACAAGTTGATTTTCTGAGAAAAGGTATGTACGGTATGTTTTGTCATAATAATTTTTTGAACAATGTTTTGTTTTAATTAATTGTTCTTTAGCGGTTATGCGGATGATTTTTAGTTTATCCGTCATATCTTGGACAATATTTGAATATGTAGGTTTGTCTTTTGGTTTCTCAAATAAGGAGGGAATTTTTGGTTTTTCTCCAAAAACTAAAGTATAAGGAATCTCTTGTGTTGATTTATGTTTATGTGTATTGTACGAGTGTGTAGCTAAGTATATGAGTTCATCCCAATTATTGTCAACGTAACATCTTATGTAATCTCGTAAGGTTAGATGTGTACGTTCGAGGCTACCGTTTGTTTGAGGGTGATAGGGACTAGTCATTTTATGTTTTATTTCTAGGAGTTTAGATATTTCCTTGAAAAGTTTTGAAGTGAATTCAGTACCTTGGTCGGTAAGAATATAGGATGGGAAACCGAAAATTGAGCAATATTTTAATAAGTGAATTGCTACAATTTCAGCATTATGATTTGTCATAGGATATGCTTGTATGAATTTTGTTAAATCATCCTGTATAGTGACGATGAATCTATTACCACTAGTAGTTTCAGGATATGGACCCATTATGTCCATAGCGATTTGTTCATTGAATGAATTTGACGTAGTAGTAATAATCATGGGGGATTTATTTGGTTTAAAATTTGTTTTAACTGTCTGGCAAGTTTTACAATTTTGAATATAAGTTTGAATATCTTGTTTAATTGTTTTCCAAGAATAGTTTTCACGTATTTTATCATACATCCTATTAAAACCTGGATGTCCAGCTAATGGATCATCGTGGTTTTCTCTAAGAACAGCATCAATTGCTTCCTTTGAGTGGATTTGGATTTTAATATGTTGTAAAATGCGTACGATTTTGTTTGGAAACAAATAATGGAGCATAGAATGAAATGTATCCATTTTATTGGATAGGTTACCAAATGGTATGTTAGTGATAGTGAAATTGTTTAAGTTTTGGAGTTCAGTAATGGATTTAAGATTTTTTAAACATTCAAATAGTATTGGGTATTCGATAGTATCGTTAAAGAATTGTTTGACGAATAAAAATATTACTTTTTGTTTTTCTTTTAATGAATTTAAAATTGCGACTTTACCGGGTTTATGTTTTGAAAACGATTTTAGGGTAGGGCAATTTGCTTTTACATAATATGAATAATGATTATTTTGAGATAGATCACAAGAATAAGGTATTATTAAGTTTGAAATATTTTCTAGACTAGATACTTCTCTCTTGGGTTCAGGAATATCTAGTGTTTGTTGATGAAATTTTTGAAAGTTTGGAAAGTTAACTGAGTTAATATTATGAATTGGCCTGCTGAGACAATCGGCGTTAGAATTTAATTTGCCGGGTTTGTAAATGATTTTATAGTCATATTCCATAAGTTTCAGTCTCCAGCAAACGAGTCGTGAAGATGGATCCTTACAATTCATAAGCCATGTTAAAGGTATGTAATCGGTGACTATGCGAAAGTTTTGACTGTATAGATATGGCCGAAAATGCTTCACTGAGTCTACGATAGCTAACAATTCCTTTTCTGTGGTTGAATAATTTTGTTCAGCGGCATTTAGTGTTCGTGAGTAGTAAGCTATAGGTAAATCAGAATTGACTTCTCCTTGTGATAGTACGCTACCTAAAGCTTCATTTCAACAATCTGTGGTTAAAATGAAAGGTTGATTGAAGTTTGGATATTGTAGTATAGGTTGTGTGATCAATGAGTTTTTTAATTTATGAAAGGAGTCTGAATGGGGTATCCTTTTTTAGAAGGTTAGTGAGAGGTTTCGCAGTTTTTGCGAAGTTTGGAATAAATTTACGATAGTAACCAACAAGTCCCAGAAATGACTTAATGTCTTTTGGGTTTTTTGGTTGGTTGATTTTTGTTATTGATTCTATTTTATCTGGATTTGGTTTTACACCATCGCAAGAGATGATGTGACCTAAATATGCTACTTCTTTTCTTAAGAACTCACACTTATCGGGTTGTAGCTTTAAATTATGATCGCGTATTTTTTGGAATACTTTACAGAGTTTATTATTGTGATTTTCTAAGGAGTCGGCGTATATAACGATATCGTCTAAGTAGACAAAACATTCCGTACCTTGTAGTCCACTCAGAACGGAATTCATTAACCGTTGAAATGTGCTAGGAGAGTTTTTTAAACCAAAAGGCATTCGATTGAATTCGTAATGTCCTGATGGCACTGTGAAAGCAGTTTTTTGTTTATCATTTTCGTTCATCTCTATTTGGTGAAAGCCCGAAGCAAGATCCAGGGTGGTGAAGTAAATTGATTGACCAAGTTGATCCAGAATCTCTTCTATGTTAGGTAATGGATAGGCGTCAGATATAGTGACTTCGTTAAGTTTCCTATAATCTATAACGACACGCCATTTTTTGTTTCCTGAAGCGTCAAGCTTTTTTGGTACAACCCAGACAGGGGAGGACCAAGGAGAAGTTGAGGGTTGGATTATATTTTGTTCTAACATTTGGTCTATTTGTTTATTGACTTCGGTTTCATGGACCTTCGGGTATCGGTATGTTTTCGTGAAAATTGGAGATGGGTCGGTGGTTATGATATCGTGTTTTATTGATTTGGTACTGCTCAATAAATCACCGGGTAAGTGGAAAATATCTTTATAGTTTTCACAGATTTGAATAAGGGACTCTTTCTCTTCACGATTCATGTGATTTGTACGAATATTCTCCTTTAGTAAGTTGATTCGATCATGCTTATTTATTTTTTGTGAATTTTGATTAGTGTGAAATATTAGTTCTCGAGGAATGATGTTCATTTCTAATAGATGAATTTGAGGAACAGGAATTTTAATTTCATTATCTGATATATTTATGATAGGATAGGATTTTGTATTTTTATCAATTAGTAGATGATCAGTTATAATAATTGATTCATCTACGTTTAGTTTGGATTTGTCAAGAATACCAATCGGATCAGTTATAACATTTATAGGCATCTGTTGCTGACTACGTGGTTTGATTGAAACTAATTAAGGTGCATGCGAGAGAGTTAGTGAGTTTGTGGAATAATTAATGTTTGCATTAAATTTTGACAAGAAGTCATGGCCAATAATGCCATCAAATTGAAGATTTATTCTATTTGCATTTATTTACATAATAGAAGTTGTGTTTGCATTCGAAATTTTGATCGGGCAATGTCAATTGTACTTTCCCTAAAGGTTTTATTGCGTCTTCTGTAGTACCGATACCGTTTAACATGGTTTCATGTCTGGGATCAAATGGAGTTTCTTTAGTGACATTTCTATGTGTCGCTATTGAAACGGATGCGCCTGTATCTACTAAGAAGATGAATTCTTTATTCTTTGCATTATCCGATTTGAATTTTATTTTCTTTAGTCTAACATTTGCATTGTTGCTTGTGTCGATTTGATGCAATCGTCCGGTGTTTCAACACTCAACTCGGACATTTTTGAGTTTAAATGATTGACTCTAGGATTAGACGGATTTTGAGCATTTCTCCTCTCGTCATTATATTCCTTCTTAAAACATTCCGGTATTTCATGTCCTTTCTTTTTACAATAATTACAAAACTTATTATTTGTTTGTTTGTCCGTATTGTTTGATTGATTTGAAAAATGAGTTGGTTTAGAACGACAATCTCTAGAATTATGACTTTTTGATTTACAATTTCTGCAATATTTCTTATTTGAAGAGAAGTTAGTTGCTTTTTTATACATATGCAATGCCTTTTCTTCAGATATTGCAGTACTGAATGCTTCATTTAGAGTGTCTTAATTTTTGTGAATTCTAAGGACTCTTGATATATCGGGATGTGAATGAAATATAAATCGTCTGAGAGCTGTATCTTTGATGAATGCAAGTTTTCCTCTGAGGAGATCAGGTTCATCGTTGTTTGTTTTGATCGCCGACAGACATCGATTAGTTAATTTTTCGAGACGGGTGTAATAATCAGTTACCGTTTCGTTAGTTTTTTGTTTGATTGTGTCTAAGTCTTCCAATAATTGTGTGGAATGTGTTTGGTCAACGTATAATCTCCTCAATGCTAATTTTAATGAGTGAAAATTTGATACTTCTGTTAGATTTAATTGATTTTTTACATCGCTTGAGATTTGAGCTAAGGTATAAGCGAATAGGGGTAAAACTTGATTAGGTTGAAACTTGATTTTCTTTGCTACTTTATTTCCTACGCATTTTTCGATTGTTCTAATATTAAGAGAGATATTTTATATTTTGTGTTTTCTTCTATCTTTATGGAACCTTTTTCCGACGTATGTCATTTATTAATACAATTAGATTTGTAAATACTAAAATCATGTACGACATTTCATTTTAATCAGACTAAAATTGTGACCGCTAGAAAGTGATTTATGTATTTTAAGGAAATTCGCTTAGTTGAAGCAGGTCCTGCGTAACGAATTTTAGCGAATTTCCTGAAAAGAAATAGAGCTATTGGTCCCGTACCGAAATCAAAATTTCGCAAAAATTTCTTCAAATATCCATCGATCCTACCAAGTAAATGTCAAAAATCACCATCTGTAAAATTTATATACATCTATCTATGGACATAAATATATAATCTTGTCTGTAATCATTCTAGCAGTCACAGCTTTCATTTTATCGGAATGAAATTTTGTATTCGAGGCGCTTTGGTATTCAAAATGTCAAGTTTTTTAATGGGTAAAACTGGAAAAGGTGAAAGGGGGGTTTAAAGGGAGAGGGAAACACAAAATTTGACATATCTCCCTTAATATTTGAAATATCGAAAAATTTATATGAAGCATAATTGTAGGTACTAAGTTTTACTGTAATTTTGTTTCTTATCATTTCTTCTGTTACACTAATATTTGCAGAAATATTGACGGTATAAGATTGAAAATTAAATTCCTTAATATCTCTGTACACATTAGATTTGAGAAAAAATGATAAGGTGATGAATTGTAGCAAATTTGATTTTCTACAACTTTATTTCTTATGCATTTTTCGATTGTTCTAATATTAAGAGAGATATTTTATATTTTGTGTTTTCTTCTTTCTTTATACCCTGACATTCCCCTCGACGTATGTAATTTATTAATAAAATTGGACTTGCAAATACTAAAATCAAATACGACATTTCATTTTGATCAGACTAAAATTGTGAGCGCTAGAGAGTAATTTATGTATTCTATAAGGAAATTCGCTAATGTTACGCAACTCCTGCGTAACGAATTTTTGATTTTTTAGTTTAATAGATTAGTTTATTTTTTTCGTTTCATTTCATTTTTAAGGTACTATAATTAGTAGCTTTTAACAACGTTAACAACGGGTTGTTGGCCGAGACTATCGGCGACAAAGATGTCCAATATCTATGACTTGTTGCTTCAGCAAGATATTGGAAAAAATGGTGAACAGACTTCTCGTCTGGTGGCTGGAAACTAATCATCTGATAAGTAAATATCAGACAGGTTACCGCCAATACCATTCGACGACAGATCAACTTGTTCGCCTTGAGAATGCTATTTACGACAACTTTCTCCGGGGCTATCACTTCATTCTCAGGAAGCTGCATGACAGGGGTCTAAGAGGATCTCTACCTTAGTTCATACAAAGTTTTATGTGTGACTGGAAATTTCATATCCGGGTGGGTGGCACTGACTCTGGGATCCATTCCCAGGAGAATTGTGATCCCCAGGGCTCGACGCCTAGTGTCACCCTTATTGCTATAGCGGTTAATCACATCGCAGCTTCAGCCGTGATTCGTCAATGTCTGTATGATGATGACCTGGCAATTTTCTATGGAGCTCCATCAATGGATACAATTGAAACGAGACTCCAGCAGGGCATCAACGAAGGGTTGCGTTCTGCAGAAAGCATTGGTTTTCGATTCCCCACAAGGCACATCCTGATCCGATCATATACTGAAAAGGATCACGCCTTGGATGTGCCGACTCTATTAGGTTTCTGGGGCTTGTCTTTGGCAAGAAATTAACGTGGCGTTCACAACTCCAATCCCTGGCAGCGAGTTGTCGCAAGGCAGTGGATGTGCTTAAGCTATTGTCTAGTACATCTTGAGTTGCGGACCGAGAGATGCTACTGCGGCTTTATTCATCGCTGGTTTTGCCCAGAATGTATTATGGCTGTGTAGTATTATCCTCCGCCCGGATGTCAGCGTTCTTAGATCCTATTCACCACGCAGGCATTAGACTTGCTACAGGAGCCTTTCGAACGAGTCCCACTATGAGTGTATGCGTAGAGTCGAGATTGTTTCCAGTAAGGCTGTGGCGTGAGCACCTGCTTTTCAAATATATGAGAGACGTGCCATGGTTACATGACCTTTGGCCGTTCGAACGCAGGAGCATTTATAGAGTCTTCATGAAGTATCTCCTTGCCTAATCTCATAGGTAAGGTGCCGCTTTGACCTGGCTGGTCTCCGTAAAGAAGAGACCAGTTCCCAGTTCTATCGGACCTGCTTCCAACAACTTATTAGCGAATAAAATGACTCTCTGTGCGAGTATACGGATGGATCTAAAACCATTTCTGGTGTGGAGAGCGCTATTGCCATTAGCAATAGCTCACACACTTGATCGCTCTCCCCACAGGCATGCGTGTACACTGCTGAATTATATGCAATTTTGCAAGTCCTGCGATATTGTGATGAGTTTTCGAACCTTCACAGTACATACATCATTTGTTCCGACTCGTTGAGCGCGCTACAAGCACTAATGTATACGCTTTGCAAGGACCCTCTGGTGCAATCATTTTTGTATGGACGCCTACGACGTGGGTATACATGGGAATGAGGTGACTGATGAAGCTGCACAGGTCGCGGCTGATTCAGACCACCTGGATCTAATTTTAATACGCTCAGAGGACCCAAAAGTGTGCATACGCTTCAAAATTAATGAAAAATGACAGCGTGAGGGGAACAACATCACGGAAAAGCTCAAACATGTCAAGCCAAGCATCAATAAGATACCGGCACCTGTAAATCTGAGCCGTATAGAAAGTGTGGCCCTTATACGTTTACGAATAGGCCACACTCAAATCTCGCATGCGTATCTTCTCTGCGGTGAGGATCAGCCAATGTGCACTGTTTGCAGGACAGTGCAAACCGTGAGGCATATTGTTCAGGAATGTGTAGTCTTTTACGGCAAAGACTACGGCTTCGAAAAAATGTAGCACGAGCATTATCATATAATGCGAGCTCCGTGAAGAGGATGATTACATTTTTAAATGAAACTCAACTTGTACGGAGACTCTACATCTCAAACATCTCATATTTTAAAAAAGTCGTCTCTTTTATGTGTTTTTTATGTACAGCCTCGTACAATCTTATCTTCTTTTTTAAATGTTTTATGTTTTTGAATTATTTATTGATTTTATCTGTAATATTGTGAACCCTTTATACCCACACTATCACATTTTATTTCACATAGTTTTAAGTTTTATTGTTTTTATTGTAATTGTGTGGGCTTTTTAGATCCACACTATTAAACGTTGTTATATTTATTTGTTTTTAAAACTTTTTATTGTTATGTAGTTTTTAAATAGTTTTTTATATTGTTATCAAGTTTGTAAGTATTTTTATTTGTTGCAGTGAAGGTCTTTTACACCTTCACTGCAACGTTGTTATTTTGTTATTATTATTGTTGTTGTTGTTGTTTATATTGTCATTATTCTTTGTATATAGTTTATATCTTGTTATTAAATTCCTACCTATTCAATTCATTTGACTAGGTAGTGTTGTGATATTCTGTGATAAGTTTTGTTACTGTTATTTTTTAACCTGCGGGAGATAATGAGCCAGTTCTCGAAGCCCCTAAAGGGGGTGGGTTTTAGTGAGTAGTCTGGCTGGCCAGATGTCCCATACTCTGTGCATCAATGCATTCCCCACCTCCCTGCCGCAAAAAAAATCGAAATGTAAACCTGTGATTAACAATGACGGTTCATAAATTGATATAAGTATGCTAATAACATAAAATAATTTTGAAAAAAGGAAACAATTCTCATAACTTATTATGCTGAACAAATTCAATATTTAATTAAACAAAACCAGATTCAGAATTTTAATGTACTATAAGTATGTAAAATTGTCGAGGGTATAACCTCGTTGAATGCAGAACGTCGCTTAAAACAGTGTATTCATTTAGAATGCCCCTGCACTATTTTGAAGATATTTGATGCGAAATTCCGCTTGAAAGGGTGTAGTGAATTAAGAATACCCCTGGACTGTTTTGAAAATATTTGATGCAGAATGCCGCTTAAAAGGGTGTATTCAATTAAGGATACCCCTGGAATATTTTGAAAATATGAAATTATTTATCTGACCTGCTGTTGGGTATCGTAGTAATGAGTGGATGGGTTAATCGCAAACCAGAAAAAAACCCGAAGGAGAAAAAATATCGCTCACACCGTTTATGATGGGTGAATCCAAACTTACGTGACTACGGACAGTCGATCCGAAGAAAACACGGTCCACCCTCACGTGAACTTTTCGATTCACGATACATGAGAGTATACATAAAGTTAGGCAAAATAGAAAAGAAAACATGAATTCGGAATCTTTTCGCCAAACATACAAGTGTTTGACTGAATACTTTTAAAATATGTTTATACGAATGTGATATTTGAAATGAACATTTGAAAGCAACTATTGAAGGTAGTCATTGAAATAATGATTGTAAATGAATATTGAAACTATCCATCGAGAAGGATTGCAAGAACCATTTTAAAACAAATTATTGATAGCGTCGGAATGCGCTTTGCTATGAAATTCTTGTAGCAAACCAAAATCGTATACCATTTTTAAATACTTGAAACGTGTATATTGAACCAAAGGGTGAATTTATTGCGAAACGAGATACAAAGTAGAAAAACTAAAATGGTATAAGTAAACACGAGCGAAAGGATAGCCCAATTCGAAACGTGAGACAAATGAAATGGAATCAGTATTGAAATAAAACCTTCATTGGTGAAGCGAAGTTTCAATCATTACCCCCAAAAAAAACATTAGTATATATTAACAAAATAAATTAAAATGAATAGATGACCGTAAAAATGATGAATTCCATTATGAAGCAATTAATTTACCAATTTTGATACATTAAAAAAATAACAATAACATGAATAGATGACCGTAAAAATGATGAATTCCATTATGAAGCAATTAATTTACCAATTTTGATACATTAAAAAAATAACAAAACAAATTTTGCATTTTTAGAATTTTTTTTTTTTAAATATATATCACGAAACTCAACAGCTAAATGCTTTTGTCTTATTTTTCAATTATATACCTTACATCGCCTCTAAGTGTGTGTTCCGTAATATAACCCAGTATACTGGCCAGTGCTCATGACGCCATGAATCGACGCCATACTGTTGAATCGTTCGGAAATATACTGGCCAGTGCTTTGACGTCATAAATTGACGCCATATTGAGAATAGTGATTATGCTTGTCTACAACAATTTTGCTGCAAAAGTTATTAAAGTTTCTATAACATAAAATTTTAATTTTCGTCTATTTTCTAAGGATGGAGATGTTGAGACAATATGTCGTGTTGTTGTTAAAACACAATTTAACTCATCTGATAGTGATTTTGATAATAATGAGACGCTGTTTGCTCTTTGTTGTAAAAATAAAAGAGAAGAAAAAATTCTGAAAATTTAGAATTACATTGCACATACTGTTCTCCGAATGTCAGACAAGACATTTAAGAGTCATTTTAGGTAATTTGTTATTATATTGTTGTTAAATGTATGTTATTATATATTTTTCCGAATGTCAATGTCATTTATTTTAGAGTTGAAAGAAGCACTGCAGATTATTTGATTGATATACTGGGATTAAATTTATCTACAGTGCCTGGCAGCGTTGGTAGATGTCCTATTCCTATTTACACACAGATTTTTATGGGTCTTTGGATGATGGCCACACCAGATTCTTATAGGTAAACAAAAAAACTTGATTTATTTTATAAAATATATTATACATGCAAAAATATTATTTGTTCGCACTTACAGACCGGTTTGCGAGCGTTTTAATATTGGTAAGGCAACTGTTTGGAGAACGATTTGAAGATTTGTAGGAGCTTTATATGAGTATTTTCCAACCTTCATCAAGTGACCTAGTAATCAAGAAGCTCTAGTAACTTCAACCTATGTTCAAAGAAGATTCGGATTTCCAGGAGTAATAGAGGCAGTTGATGGAACTCATGTAGCTATTGCGGCACCACAATGCACACAATTATATTAACAGGAAAGAAAGGCATGCTATACAGACTCAAGTAATTATCAACGCATTTTTTATCAGTTCTCATGTGGTTGCACATAAGCAATAATGTGTCAACCCACAAAAAATCACATCCCAAGATTTTCATGAATAACGTTTTTAGGTTGTTTGCAACCATACCTTGAAATTTACACACATTTATGCTGGCGAAGTAGGATCTGTTCACGATTCAAGAGTTTTCCGACTTTCGGGATTACAGGATCTGTGGATTCCTGCTAATTTTCCACAAGACAGTCATTTGCCAGGTGATCAAGCGTACATATTGCAACAGTGTGTAATGGTGACTTACAAAAATAGTCGACACTTAGATAATGCTGAACATCATTATAATAGAGTTCATTCATCAGTACGCATGATGGTTGAACGATCAATTGGATTATTGAAAGGACGATTTCGAAGTCTATTGGATAAACTGTCGTTCAGACGAACGGACCTAATACCATACTATATTGTTGCATGCTGTATTTTGCATAATATTTGCATTTTGAAAAATCATTTAATTGATATTCCAATAATTATTAATAACAACTTTGGAAATCCACGCCATGTATCACAGGTAATAAATAATGCATTGCGGATAAGAGGTGTCGCCAAGAGAAATCGAATAAAGATGACATTGATAATGAAGTTTAAAGTTTCAACCGTATGCAATTAACACTTGAAAAAATTCGTTGTTGATGTTACATCAGCATCAGCATATACTAATCATCGTCTACTGGGTCACGGTGTTGAAGTACTTGGATATTGTTTTACGAAATGTAATTTTAAAAATGAAAATAAGTTTATTGAAATTTATAAGCATTCCACATTAAATTAAGTAATAATACAACAATTTTTTGTACTCTGTGTTTTCTTCATTTACCATAACTGTTTAAAATATTTAATAAAATAAAAATTAAATATATTTATAGAAAATCGTACTTCATTGATCTGATCTGGGTATACATTGGTTCTTTTATATTAATTTTTTATGGATAATATGATAAAACTAATACATTCTTTTTCATCAGTAACATACATATAATTTTTTCAAAAACCTCAAAACAGAAAATTAGTTATTAGTAATACTTTTTTAGAAATAAGTTTACGATTGTGCGGAATTCCTGAAATTTTACGAAGTTCCCTGACTTTTCCAGAAACTCAAAATTTCCAGACATTTACAGGTTTTCCAGACAACTAGACATTCTGATCATGTTCTAGTTTGATCTTCTTTGCAGCAGAAATTATAGCGAAGCTTTGTGCCATTGACTCCATGCAGTCATTGAACCGATCCAACCTGGTCATCATCTCGTTATGTTTTATAATATCAGACTATCGTTTAACATATCTGTCCACTTTTATCTCTTCGAACAAGGTTTGTAAAGGTTTAACTTTCTTGGGTCGTGGTTCTGCCACTTGGACGTCTATTTCAATGCAAAGGTATTTAAATTGATTTCCAATTAGAAATGTACAAAATAAATTACCTAGGTTCACTGGGACACCACTTCAGGCAACAGACAGTGGCTTCACCCAGTTTTCTTTATGAAATAATCGAATGAATGAAAGAAGGCAAGAGACAGTGTTTCAATCATGTACCTGGAAATAAATCCAAGTAATTGATGCTCCACCGGATTTATTTTTCAAATCCAGTATTTCACGATAAATTCGTTTTAAACTATCTATTTTTGAAGAACATTTCGAAAAAGGCACAGTTTTACCTATTTTCTCTAATAAAATAGAATTAAAAGTGGATCTTTGTAGAGCAGTTGAAACATCTGGTTTTCGCACCAGTAGATGAATACCTTCTTTTCGGTAGTAGTCAATTAAAAGAAAGGTTTAATTTTCTTTCCAATTGTATGCGGTAGTTGAAATTAGTACAATTAAGTTATAAAATAGCTACAGAAATCGAATAATTTCATTAAAAAGAATGATTCAATGGTGATTGGACTAAGAGCATTGATCTCTCATTAAAGACAATAATAATTTACTCACACTCTTGGTTATTTTGGTGGTTGGCTGGTCTGTTTTTGTGGCATGACACATAAAGAGGATCGTCATCAATTTCTAAATATTTAACTCCAAAAGGTTGATTATTTTGGTGGTTGACTGGTATATTCTCATCATTACCTGATTCACCAATACAATTATTTTGAATTTGTATGTCTTCTGTTCTAACAGCACGACCTGTTTATAATAATATTAAGTAATCAATAATTTCATTTTGTAATTAATGTAAATATCTTGTAAATAGTAATATATTTAGTTACATATTGTGTACAGTAATTAATATAAATATCATGTAGATTGTAAATCAGATTGGCTATGATTTTTCGTGTAGTATTAGTATTGTAAGCGCGAAGGCAAAAAAAAACCCTTAAACTCGCACTACCGTGCTCTAAATAATACTTGTAACATATATGTATATATTTTGTAATAATTTACCTGCGTTTAAGTGTTCTACCACCAAAATTCCACCGTAATCTGGGTCTGTAAAATATTGGAATTAAAACCATTACATTTTAGGTTAGTCAACAAAGTAAAATCAAAAATATACCTATGATTGCTTTTTCATATTCCTCTAGAGACACAGTTAATATGTAAGACTTTTTATTTGCTTCGTCCACCAATAATAATTGATGACATTGTTGGGATGTCATTATTGCAAACAAAAATAACAAATAATATATAAAAAAATTCCTCACACACACACATTTTTGATGTACTACTACGTCACACTTGTTAGTTGTGTCACCAGTGCACACCAGTAGAATATGGCGACGGATTCATGACGTCATGAGCACTGGCCAGTATACTGGGTTATATTACGGAATACACTCTAAATAAACATGTTACGTATTTTGTCATTAGGTATGAAGTATATCAACGACATCTACATGTAGTGATTGAAAGCGACACATTAATTATCAGGTAAATTAGTTAATTAGTTAATCATTGAAGGGTTTGTTAATTTTAATAACTAATGCATCGCAGCCTGACAGTGAACAGCTTACTGACGAACTTTAGCCAAAAAGGATACTACACACAGCAATATGCGGACGAAATTGTAATTGTTATCCAGGGACCCTGTGAAGTTACAATATCGGAGCTTATGCAAAACGCTCTAAGATTTGCACAGGAATAGTGTATCAATCAGGGATTGAAAATAAACCCTGGTAAAACCGCACTAACTGCATTCATACGGAAAAGGAAGGTGGATAACATAAAACCACCCATTCACTTTGGTGAAAGACTACAGATCACATGAGAAACCAAGTTCTTAGGAGTTATGTTGGACTCTAAACTAACATGGAACCATAATCTGGAAACATATCAAATAAGAACAACTCGTCTCTCATGCTTTGCAAGAGAGCATGTAGAAAAGTCTGGGGTATAATACCCGAAATGATCCACTAGCTTTACACAACAGTAGTTAGGCCCATTATAACCTACTCAAAAACCTTCTCAAAAACTTTCACTGTAGTCTGTCATACGGTTATGTGGTCGGAAAGAGAACCACTCTATCTCAAGAAAGGAACTGTCTGGTATACAGATGGACCAAAACTGAAAAAGGAACCCGGGCGGGAATCTACGGTGAGAGATCTTATGCAAACATAGCCCTCAACTTGGGGAAACATGCCACAGTATTTCAAGCAGAAGTCTACGCCATACTGGCTTGTGTCCGTGAGAACCTACGTTGAGTCTAAATAAACCAGAACGTGTGTATTCTTTCGGACATTCAAGCTGCTTAAAAAGCTTTGTCTGGAACTGAAGTTGACTACCCTTGAGGAACATCTCAAGGGTAGTCAAGGATTGTCTGCAGGATTTTCTGAAACTAGCAACAATGAACTAGGAACAGTGTTAAGTTGATCAGGGTGCCGGGTCACAGTGATTTCGAACGAAACGAAAAAGCAGATACCTTAGCAATCAGCATGTAAATAAAGTGTACAAAATAACAAAATCTAAAGCACCGATTTTTATTTTAGAAATGCATGCCTAATGTCTTGTATTAGATCAGTTAAAAATTAACATGTCGATTCTTAAAAAGAAATTTTGGAAATCTAAGAAGAAAAAAATATATATTATGAGATTATATCAAGTGAATTTTAACTGCAGATAAATAAACAAACATAAAATGCACAATTTAAAATCAATTCTTTGTATATGATTATATACATAATTTACATTTACTATTACAAAATACAAGCAACGGTTTAAAATTCTTAACAAGATACATTTTTACGAGAATTTCTGCTACTACTACTGCATATCTACATTAATTTTGTTCTAATTTAAATTCATCTCACGTATAACAAGGCATATTGAGACAGGTCTAAATATAAAAGGATGCAAAACGGTGCATACAAAAAAACAAAAAGAACTTAATAAAATGTATATTTTTATAAATAAAAGAGTATCTAAATTAGGCTTAAAATTTTTGACAAAGTAAATTTATATCTTGTCAAAAAGTTATTAACTACGTCCCCAAAGTTAAATAGAAATGGTGATTTCTAATGATAGTCGCTACAGGAAATTCTACTTGTCAATTCACGAAATGATGAACCAATTTTGAAAAAAGGCGCATTATTTAAGTTTTATCACCTCAATATTTATGTCTATTCTTACCGTTTTTTATTTAATTGTGGTATTATAAAGAAATGGTTATATTTAAGCCTTTCTTAATTATTTCGTTGATTGCACCGCTAAAATATAAGTAATACTTAGGCAAGACAAACTTTTGATTCAGGGGATATAAACAAACTATAATTCTAGTGACTTTTTATTTTCTTAGGTGGGCCTCCGAAATAATATATTTAAATTCTTAAATAAATGTAATCAAGTGAACTTTGATTTCAGTTGTAAATAGCGAATTTCCTCCAAAGAAAATCAGCTATTGTTTTTATACCAATGTTGGAATTTCGTAAAATTTTCTTCAAATGTCCATCGTTCCTATCTATTAGATGTCAAAAATCACTATCGTTAAAATATTTATATATGTATAAATATCAACATATATATTATGTACATATAAGTTTATGTGTCTGTGAACTCTCTAGTGGTCACAGTTTTATTTCGATTGGAATGAATGAATTTCGACTGTGCTGCAATTAAAAATTTGGTGCTGTTTTGTTGCAGCGGCAATGCGGAAATTGAAAATTCAAAACGCTCGACTAGCTTATCATCAAGAGAGTAGAGCATCGGTTCATTTTTGCAATACTCATATTAGAACTAACATAATATTTATATGCTTTTCAAATGTCGAAGAGTCAAATCCGAAGAGAGGATGAGTAATCGACTTCAAGAGTCCGAAGAGAGGATGAGCAACAAACTTGAAGGAAGAATCGGAAATCGACTTCAGGATTCTGAAGAAAGAGTGGGAGAACAGACATTAAGAATAATGCAACAAGTCCAACTAGAGCTGAAAGAGGACTTGTTGGAGCAAATGGAGAACCTAAGAGAAGTGTGTATACGACGTATCAGCCAAATAAGCACTGACGTCGAGGCTGTGAAAGCTGACATCACGAACATCAAAGCCGATGTCGCTGTAACCCGCACACAAATCGAAGGCATAGAGAGCAACGTAACCAAACGACTGAAGGCTTGGAGACGAAGATGCACGAACAATACAATAAAGTCGTGGATGACATTATACGGATCGAAGAGCGTCAAACACAGCAACTTCGAGACATGCGTATTGATCCGCAAGAAGCGAATACAGTCATTCGCTCCGCCGCATTGGACACAACAACGCTTCTGTTCATCTTGCCGGAGTTCAGTGGTAGACCGGCCGAAGATCCAGTAGTTTTTTTGAACAGAGCAACGGCATTACTACGACAAACACATCTGCCCGTAGACTTTTGGATTGATATGGTCACAAAAAAATTAACAGGACCAGCCAGAGATTGGGCATTGATGAACCGTCGGTTGGGCTACACCTTCGATGAATTGAAGTGGCAGTTAGAAAGATTCTTCAAGAGTGTCGGAAGAAAAGCAAAAGCCGAACTGGAATTGATGACCGTTTCCCAACCCACAGGATTAAAGACAGAAGCGTTCGTAAATATGAAGGTGCATCTGTTCAAAAGAGTGTACGCCGACAGGAATATAGACGACGTGGTGCCAATCATATTAAATTTATTTCGTAACAACATACGTCCATTGGTAAAAATTTCGAATCCAAGATCGGTGGACGAGTTACGCACCACGGTTCGAACACTGGACGATGAGCCAGGATCAATGAAGGAGGAGATTGGTTCTGGAGAAAGCATTAACCTACACAAAACCACACAACATCGGCGTGAACACCAACAATAACCGGTTCATTTAACAACAATGGAGACCAAGAACTCACACCAGAATGGGCCAGTTGTGGAAGTCGATGTGCGTGGTAGATCAATATTGGCACTGATCGATAGGCACCGAAACGGCACCCTGTCAGAGATAGTACAGGGACTGGAGCCACAAGCAGTAATACTTTCAAGATTCTTGGGAAAATGTGCTTGAATGTGATGATATCAAGAATGAAGTTCAATGTTGAAGTAATGGTTGTACCTGGCCTACGGAACCACTTAATATTTGGTCATGAATTTTTAACAAACAATGGTGTGAGCATCGATTACCGGAGTGATATAATTTACTTGGGGTGTAATAAGATAGTCCGCATCGCATGGAGAAAACCAGATGAAGCCCATAGAGAAATGGCAGCAATTAACAATGCATTGGGCGAGTTACAAATTAAACTCCTTGAGAACCAAGAGCAGTTAAAAGATGTCATTTGGCGACATCCCAGCGTTTTGGCAAAGTTGGAACGACAAAAACGATCACACACAAGATTGAGATTACGAAGAATTTCCCCATTAAATAACGACCATACCCGTACAACAATGAGAAGCAACGGATATTAGAAGAGATGATTGAAGTGATGGAAGGCGATGGCATTATAGAACCATCCACATCGCCTTGGGCCGCACCCATCGTATTGCCGAAGAAGAAGGGTGGAACCCTTCGACTGTGCGTTGACTATAGAAAGTTGAACGATATTACAAAGAGCAATGCGTTTCCGATTCCAGATCTGCAAGAGATGTTGAGAAAAGTCAATGGAGCAAAAATATTTTCTACATTGGACCTTCAGACTGGTTATTGGCAAAAATGAGATGGAGCCACAATCGAAAGAGTACACAGCATTTACCACCCCAAGAGGTCTCTATCAATTTCGCGTCATGCCGATTAGACTGAAGAATGCTCCAGCTACGTTCCAGAGTTTATTGAACGAAGTTTTATCTGGATACATCGAAGATTTCTGCCAAGTTTACCTGGATGACATACTAATCTACAGTCGATCAGTCAAGGAACATTGTGGTGTAAATGTTCCTTGACTGGATCTTGTACTTGAAAGACTAGAACAACATGGATTAACTTGTAAACCAAGCAAATATGTCATTGGCAGCAACAAAGTCAAATACATACATATTTTGAGCGAAGACGGCATTGAAGCAATCACCCTGTACCAAGAACACGAAGACAACTTCAACAATTTTTGGGACTATGTGGTTGGTACAGGAGCTTCGTGAAGAACTACGAAGATATAGCTGCACTTCTGAGCAAAATGTTAAAGAAGAACATAAAGTGGCGCTGGCTAACATTACACAAGAAGGCGTTCGAAAATCTCAAGTCATCAATAGTAAATGCACCGAAACTAGCACATCCAGATTTTAAGAAGACGTTTTGTTTAAGCACGGATGCTGGTGACGTCGGAATGTGTGCAATATTGTTCCAAATGGAAGACGATGGCAAGACAAGGAGGATAATAAATTACGCCAGCAAGAAGCTTGGACCCACAGAAAGAAAGTACGCCACGACAGAAAAGGAATGTCTTTCAATAATCTGGGCATTGAGGAAGCTTCGAGGATATCTGGAAGGAAGACACTTCAAATTATTTACGGATCATGCAGCGCTCTAATGGCTGAACAAAACCAAGGATAGTCGAGCCAAATTGACAAGATGGGCATTGACATTGGGAGCCTATGATTTTGGGATAATTCACGACCCGGAGTATATTTACTTATACTAAATTATACGTAATAGGTTTGGGCAAGAATTGTCTTTTGGATTAAATCTGTAAATTGTTATTTTTAACTTTATAATATAGTGACTTTTTGTATTTTTTTAAGTCGGTTGAATTGTTTTTTAAAAGTTTTTTATAATAAAATATATTTCATGTATTCGTTTCAAACAAACACAAAATTTAAAATATCTCTCTTAATATTAGAATAGTAAAAAAATGTATGAGGAGTAAAAAAATTAAGTTTGCTACAATTCCTTACCTGATCATTTTTTAATCAGGTAAGGAATTTACTCTAATGTGAACAGAAATATTTTAACTTTCAGTCTTTAATTGTAAATATTTTTGTAAATAACAGAAAAATTATGAGAATCAAAATTACTGTAAAACTTAGTACCTACAACTTAACTCCTCATAAATTTTTAAAATCTTAACGGAGATATATGAAATTTTTTGTTTCCCCCTCCCACCTAACCTCCATTCCCCTTGTTCGATTTTACCCATTAACAAACTTGACCTTTAGAATACCAAAAGCGCCTCAAATGCCAAATTTCACTCCAATCGGAATAAAACTGTGACTGCTGGAGTGTCGAGAGACATTTTAAAAAGTATATATACATACATATTTAAAAAGAGATAGTCATTTTTAACATCTAATAGGTAGGATCGATGGACACTTATAGAAATTTTTACGAAACTCCAACATAGGTACAAAAACAATAGTTGCATTTCCTTTGGAGGAAATTTGCGAAATAAAAAGTGTGATGTAGCACCTTAAAATATTAACATTAAAAACTCACTTTTTACAGAGTGACTATCCATTTTTCAATGTTCATAAAAAAAAGACCATTTTAATAAGTTACTAAGATAAAAAGAAATATTGTATATGTAAAGAAAAGAAATCGTATTATAATAAAATCAATTGTACTACGTTGAATGTGAAAATACTATTGAGTTCTGGAAGTTGTAAAAAAATTTCAACAACTAGATTGTCTTCTAGGAAGAAACCAAGCTTTGAAAACTCACTAAAAGAATGGACTAAAAAGTATAAAATAATTTCACTTAGCCCTAAACAGATTGCTTAAGAATTTGTGATTATGAATTTTTAATAGCTATGAAAGAACTTAAATAACGAAAAATTGCGTGGGGCCAATGCAACGGATAATTTTTGATGCATGAATAGTTGACCTAAGTCACTAACAATTGCATTGCACTGCAAATGATTTGAAGTGTTGTATGAGTTTCCTCAACTTTCCTTACTATTATCTATTGCATGCGGCCCACGTTTTTCGAAGAAGAACTAAGATAAATTTTATTTCCAAAATAAGGGTAAATGTTATCCAGCAAAAAATAGTCGATCAGCCTGGCATGTAATTTGTATAAAATAGTCGCCGCTAAGGAAACTGATATCGGTAGGTTTTTTGCAGGTTCCTTTCTTACACCTCACACGTGTCTTTGAGGGTGCCCTGGCGAAGAGAGGAGATGGTGCCACAGGAAATGCGGAGACCAAGGTTGGAATCATTTCCATCATGATTTAACCCTATACAATGTACAAAAACTGGTATATCTGTATATAACACGAGCAATGAGAAAATACCCCACTCCTACAGCAGCATTTGTGTTCAAATAGGACTTGGCTCTCGTCCACATGGTAAGCCGAGAAAGCGAATTCTCCAAGTCTATGGGAATCCCCTAGCATTTTGCGAGCGAAATTAGACACTACTGACAGTTGCCTCGAGGGAAGATTTCAGAATCGATATGAAAGGTCTAAAATAGTCTGAGAATGTCTTTGTTTGTTCATCAACTGAGGCAAGAATAATGAGTTCAACTCCATTGGATGCCAGGGTATTATCACTCCTTATTCATGTATGTATTCATTTATATTACATAACGCTCCAGTAATGGTTAAAAAACATCCGAATTTTTTAAACCGTTTTTTTTTAAACATAATACGTCCAATTTATTTGTGTTATTATACAAAAAAGGAACAAAACTTCTACATATTAAAAATAAATGAATTAAAATCCTGTAGGCTAAAATGTAATCAACATGTATACAGAATGTTTTAAGAGAAAAGTACATTTGGTTCGGATATACAATGTTAAATTAACGAATAAATACACATTTTAAATATAATTGAACACCAAAAAGTACGAATGTTGAACAGCTAATACGGGTTTAATACAGATCAGGCATGCACAGTTATTTATTAAATGTCTGCACAATTTTATTATAATAGAGAAATAAATACTAAACACGCCATTGATAAAAATTATAAAATTAAATAATCCAAATAAAAAGTTGAAATAAAATACATATTTTCAGTTTGCCGCAACGAATTTTGAACTCAAAGGGATAGAAAGAGTACAAAAAATAGATTCTTCCCATCATCTTGAAAGCTGTGAGATTTATTGCAAACATTGTTACATAAATTGAAGTATACATTAATTGAAATTAAAACATATTGTATTCTTTGACTCATTGGTTACGGAGATATGAGGGGAAAGTTAGTTGAGATTACCTTTTTTATTTGCTCCGTAGGACCGCATCACCTGAAAAACGATAAAATTGTGAACTTGTTACACATATTTCTGTACCAAATCCAAAAACTTGAAGAGTTTTGAAGAGTATCTCAACTAATAAAATTGAAACTTGATTTATGGCTATAAAATGGATTTTGATTTGAAAGCTGAATTAACAATGGCCTAATTGAGAAATGAAATTTTTGACATCTTAAAAAACATTTCAAAGAGAGAGGAGGGTAGAAGAAGAGGGATATACGTTTTGATGCAGTAAGACACAAGACAAGACCTAATATTAACAAGAATTAATTTTAAATGTAATAGAACGTTTGTTACATTTTAGAACGTTTGTTTTCATCTCACTTCCTGCATGTTTGAATTTAAACATCATTGTATCGCTGAAGTACCCAGTACTAAAATACGTAGAATATTGTGTACATATTTGGTAGTGGAAAACTTTTATTATATTACAAGAAAACAAGCACATATATCAGGATTAGCGTTACCTATCCTTTCTTCACTTCAACACTAAACTAAATAATAAAAAAAAATTTCAAAAAAAAACAAACATTATCTTACTAATGAAGTAACAGAATTTATTTTAAAAATTCTAGTCTGCACGTTTTCTGTGTATCCTAAAAATATGCACAAAAAATAAGGTTGTAATTTTTGAATATATACCTTTGAACATATTCATACAAATATTGAATTCCAACATGAAAAAGCATTTGTTCAAAATAAGAGTGATAGATCCTGAAATGGAATATTAGTGGCTCAAATATAACAAAATTCGTTACGCGGGAGCTGTGTCAACGTAACGAAATAGATCTCATCTTCTTAATGTTCATGGCAACCCCTAGAGTGGACACATAGATAGGTATATATCTATATATATATATATATATATATATATATATATATATATATATATATATATAAATATATATACATATATATATATATATATATATATATATATATATATATATATATATATATATATAGCGGTATATAGAGCATACTGTTTTCTTGTTACTCTAGATATTCGTAATGCATTTAATTTCGCACCATAGTAGAGTATAATGGACGCACTAACGCAAAATGTATTTATCTAATCGCAGCATATTTGTGGGTGAAAATACCAGGAAAAGAGAATATATCTCTTAATATTCATAATTCTTCTGTACGTGTGTTTGTCACCTAACTCCTCCGAAACGGCTGGACCGATTTGGATGAAATTCTATAAAATTATTTTATTAAAATTTTGTTTTAATTTTGAAATGTTAATTTTGATTGTCGTTTCCATAGTAACTATATACAATAATCGATAAATATCGTTCTATTTTGGCCATTATTAAATTTAATTTTTGCAAATACTAAAATCATATCAGATATTATATTTCAATTTGATCACACTAAAATTATGATCGCTAAAGAGTGATTTATGTATTCTGTTTTTAAAGATGCCAGCAATTAGAAGTACAAACTTAAGTCGCAGAACTCGAAAAGCTAGAAGTGAAAGATATACAAGAGCAAGGCAAACTGACGAGCAACGCGAAACGCGGAATTAAGTTGAACGGAATCGAAATCAACTAAATAGTAATGTTGCCTTTAACCCCTATCGAGCTGCATTTAATTATAATGTGGAAATCGATTACAGTTCACAGCAAATCGTTGCTATTGGACCAATGAACGTTGTGTATCAATATTGAAAGGCATTTAAGTTTATAACGAAGCCCCTGGATTGTGTTGCGCGAGCGGTAAGTCAAATTGGCGCGATTGGTACCGCCAGAAGAGCCAATACATTCATTAGTGTCGGGAAATGGGCCAGATTCTAATAATTTTTTGATTCATGTCGAACAACAAAATAATTGGTTTCAAATGAGGTCAGTTGGCGCAACAAAAGTTATTCGAGAAAAATTTAAGCCAAGAAAACAGTATGCTCTATATACCGTGCCTTCTCCATTATTTGTTTCAGAACGTCTATGGTAGATATATATATACATATATATATATATGCATATATATATACATATATATGTATATATATATATATATATATATATACATATATATATATATATATATATATATATATATATATATATATATATATATATATATATATATATATATATATATATATATGGATATATATACCTATCTATTTGTCCACTCTAGGGGTTACAAATTGCCATGAACATTAAGAAGGTGAGATCTATTTCGTTACGTTGACACAGCTCCCCTGTAACGAATTTTGTTATATTTGAGCCACTAATATTCCATTTCAGGATCTATCACTCTCCTATTTTGAACAAATGCTTTTTCATGTTGGAATTCAATATTTGTATGAATATGTTCAAAGGTATATATTCATAAATTACAACCTTATTTTTTGTGCATATCCTAAGCATATTCTAAGCATACACAGAAAACGTGCAGACTAGAATTTTTAAAATAAATTCTGTTACTTCATTAGTAAGATAATGTTTGTGTTTTTTTGACACTTTTTATTTATTTTTCAGTTTTGTGTTGAAGTGCAGAAAGGATAGGTAACGCTAATCCTGATATTTGTGCTTGTTTTCTCGTAATATAATAAAAGTTTTCCACTAAGAAATATGCACACAATATTCCACGTATATAAGTTACAGAATTTTTAAATTTACAGATAATTGCAAATTTTTAAGGGTCATGTTTTGTATTTTTTATAACTCAAAATTTTGTTAATTCCTAAACACTCACAATTAATATCTGACGTAGCAATTACGATATGGATATTATCAACAAATCCTTGGTGCACTATTTAAACACGATCTTGGATGACTTTTATTTTTCGGAATATGCCGAGAAATTAAGAATAACTATTTGATGATCCCAAAGGATAGGGTCACAACAAATAATTATATGTAATTTATTTTTATTACGAATACTTTAACGTAAAACATTGAAGCTGATTTCCACCCCAACAAATTCTGTTTACGCGATTCTTTGTCCATATACGGGTGGTTGATTGTTAAGAACTAACATATGCGTTTGCTCTGATATTAAATCTTATATCCTAAACTGTACAAAAGTATATTATTAGGTCTCTTATGTTGTATTGGAAGTCAACGAGAAATCTAGAAAGTCTTAGATTTCCAATTCAATATAGTTAACGTCTAGTCACGACTTTGTCTGGTAAGTTTCTTTTTAGCGAGTTTCCTCCAAAGAAAATGCAGCTATTGTTTTTGCACTAATGTTGGAATTTCGTAAAAATTTCTTCAAATGTCCATCGATCCTACCTATTAGATGTTAAAAATCACTATCGCTAAAATTTATATATATATATATATATATATATATATATATATATATATATATACAAATTTTAGCGATAGTGATTTTTAACATCTAATAGGTAGGATCGATATATATATATATACATATATATATATATATTTTCATATATATATGTATATGTATATGTATATATATATATATATATATATATATATATATATATATATATATATATATTTACATATATATATATTTACATATATACATATGCACTTTTTAAAATGTCTGTGGACTCTCTAGCGGTCACAGTTTTATTCCGATTGGAATGAAATTTGGTATTTGAGTCGATTTGGGTATTCTAAAGGTCAAGTTCGTTAATGGATAAAATCGGGCGAGAAGAAAAGGGATTTAGAGGGAGGGGAAAACACAAAATTTGACAATCTCCCTTTATATTTGAAAAATTTATCAGGAGTTAAGTTGTAGGTACTAAGTTTTACTGTAATTTTGTTTCTTATCATTTTTCTGTTACACTAATATTTACAGAAATATTTACAATTAAAGATTGAAAGTTAAAATTCTAAATATCTCTCTTCACATTCGAGTTTGAGAGAAATGATCAGGTTGTGAATTGTAGCAAACTTGATTTTCTACAACTTTACTCTTTATACATTTTTCGCTTATTCTAATATTAAGAGCGATATTTAATATTTTGTGTTTGTTTGATACGAATACATAAAATATATTTTATTGTAAAAAACTTTTAAAAAAAAATTCAACCGACTTCAAAAAACACAAAAAGTCACTATATTAAAAAGCTAAACATAACAATTTACAGATTTAATCCAAAATACAATTCTTGCCGAAAATCTTGTCGTTTCCATAGTTACTATAAACTGTAATCATGAAATATATTTTATTGTAAAAATTTTGATTGTCGTTTCCATAGTTACTATAAACTATAATCGATATTTTGGCTATTAATAAATTTAATTTTTGCCAAAACTAAAGTCATATCAGATATTATATTTCATTTTGATCCCACTAAAGTTATGACCCCTAGAGAGTGATTTATGTATTCTAAGGAAATTTGCTAAGTTGACGCAGCTCCTGCGTAACGAATTTTTTAACATTGCAAAGTAAATCTAATTTTATTTTAAATAGTCTAGGGTCACTATTCTGAAGAATTTCTGAGATAATTATACATACTATTTTTTTGTACATACATTTTTACTGAACCGTTTTGTGATATTTTTTTCTGCTTTTTACTACAAATATGATTGTATTAACTAGTGTAAAGCCTTTAAATAAAAAATTAGCCACGTAAAGTGGTTGTTGCATGCCTTTTAAAATAAGGTTACTATGATGAAGTTTTTGTATCTCTAGTGAGGAAAAATGCTTTTTAAAATTTTAACAGATTTTTTTCGGCGAACATTTTATTTATACAATTAATTATGAAGTTAATAATTAGTGTAATTTTTACATAGTAATTTCGACTTGTTTAACATATGTTTGGGTTTTATAAAAAATATATTTATTTCAAACAACAAAATAAAATATATATTTTCGAACAAACATTCGAAAAAATATTGTTCTAAATTAAAATATTCTAAAGTTCTCAAAATTCACAAAACAAATTATAACTTTAGATAACTTTGTATCGAACTGGAAATATGTACATAACTTTTAGTTGATATACCTTTAAGCTCATTTATAATGGCAAATATGTCTCTATCAATTCGGCTTGTGCTAAAAATTTTATTCAAAACGAAAAAAATAATATAAAATTTATCTTTTTCGCAAATATCGCTGTAACGGTAAGTTTTGTCGTAAAAATACTTAGGTAGTAAATCATAAATCTTACCATAAAAACGCCCTCTCTTTGTTCCTATGAACGATAGTTCATGAAATGTCGCAATGAGTAACTTTACAGTTTTATTTCGAAACTAATATATCTTATTCCAATTTTCAGATTTTTTCTTAAATGTTCGAAATTGGAAGCATTAATTGTCTAGGGGTTAAAAACTAACAAACCTTCCAAATATCAAAAGGGGATAAGTGGAAACAAGTAGAAATATTTTTCCCCAAGTTTCTTAAAACCAACAAGTTCAATCAAAAAGAAAAAACTTGATGCGAAATGAAACTGCCTCCACATGAAATACCAAAATGTCTGTTTCAAGTGTATCAGTTTTAACAAATTAATAAACACCCCAAAATATATTTAATACAGATGCAAATATATTTATAAACTAGTCTTTATGTATTATATAAATATATTCAATACTTGTCTTAGTGAGATATATTGACATCAAAAGATAAGCCTTTATTGTTATTCTCACAAACACTTATATCCGATCAAAAATATAATTGTAAAAAAGGGCCGAGTTTTCGGGGATATCCTAAATATAATAGTTTCTCCTAAGACAATTAATGAGGGCTTATAAATTTAGCCCTAGATTATATTTTTTCTTTAACAAGTCATGATATGAAATAAAGGATCGAGTTATTTACCAAGTGTGAGAAAATGAATTTTATATGATAGCACAATCTTGTTATATTCAAAGCGAAACTATTCTAGGATATCAATAACCAAAGATCGATGTACATTACTTAAATAACACAAATTTCATTTTATAATCAGTATAAATTACATGTAAAACAGTATATTCCCGAAGTTCAGCACCGAATTTTTTGGTAAAGGTGCTCATAAAATATCCGAATTCGTCCATTTCCGCAAGACCGTCCGTCAAAATGTCCGTAAATACGATACCTTAAACGCCAAAGAAAACGAGCTTTGGGTGTGAGTTCTAGAGCTCAAAAGTGAGGTCAAGCAGCACTGGCAGAGAAGGAACATCTGAAACTAAAAGAAACGAAAGAGAAGCTTATGGACAAAAAATGTTTTTATACCCGGTATATAATATATTCCAAGGTATATTAAGTTTCATTCCGGTTTATATTCCGGGAGATAATGATAGAAGTTCAAGAACTGAAAGAACTGAAACAGAGTACTGAAAGCTACATCAGAGATAAGTAGAATCATCGTAAAATTGAGCGGTCTCCGCGGTGCCAAGTTTTTTATATAAATTTTCATTTTGCGACCAATTATTGCTTTGTTAGACAATTTGCTCAATTCTGCCACTATTATAAAACGATAGTCAAGCACCGACTTTATGATCGATGAACTAGGAATAAGTGCAGCAAGTGCTAGATTGGAGCAGCATTCATTTTAACATTTGTAAGCAAACCGATTAATATTTAATTTTAAAATTTAGTAACCCATTTTTCGTATAAATCAACAACTTACATAATTATACTTATTTATAGTTATATCGTGCAACCAGTCCCAAGTGGCTGAGCGGTCTAAGTTATTATGTCTGCGCAGTATGCCTACTTGGAAACTGGAAGGATATGAGTTTGAATACCGACATCGGCAGTTTGTCAATTATTAAGAAAAAAGGGGCGGTTAATGGACTAAACTGTCGGTGTATGGACAAGAACGAAGTAAACGACTTTGCTTCGACGAGTTTCCTTCACGAAGTTCAGATGAATATCGGCCTAGTTCCTATCAAGATGGACCTAACGGTCGATGTGTAGTCTGCCCAGGGCAGCCTCTACAATATATGAATCTATATCGTGCAATCTTGTAAAAGCAGCAGCATGGCTGAATATTCAAACAGAAAATGTTTCTTGTGTGGTATCTGTAACAATGAGGTTGTTTTGTTATTTAACGAAGAGAAATTGAGTAAGTTTGAAATAAATTTGGCACGTAGAAAGAGGCAAGATTTAAAATATAATGATTGTATACTTCCTACACAAGTGAGTGACACCATTGGATACCACTCTGCTTGCGGAAGCCCCTTCAATGCACATAAAAAACTAAATTGAAAAGTGAGTATTTGTCAATTTACGATCATAGTTCAATCAGCAATTAAAGGCTAATCTCTTAAAAATTGCACACAATTTAAACATATTTTTGACCGGACGCTTATTTTCTTTGTACGTGGGCATTCAGTCGAAATAATAAATAAATAAATATTGATTTTCGAATTGTAATTTTTTTCTTTAGTTTGTAATTACAAATATAAGAAAATACTTTTATTATAATCGTGCCTTATATGCTAAACATCGTTTTTGCATGATTTTAACGCTTGTTAGTAATGATTTTTCGATTTCAGTCCCATAGATAATTACAACGTTCCTGCAGTCAATATAAATGATGAAAAAGAAGCAGGTTTGTTTTGCGATAAATTTCGAAAAAGAAAAAAGGACTATTAAGGACAACAAAATACACAACTGTGGATGATATTGTACAACATGCGACGGTTTGTAACGCCTTTGAATTACTTGATCGCATTACTGGCTTAAATAATGCGAAAAACCCTATTTCTTAACACATATGAAACAATACAATAACTCTAATGGTGTAAAGTGGCGCAAGACTCGAAAATGTTACAAGAAAGCATTTAAAGTAGTTATTAATTTTATACAGTCACATGTTATCAAGAAACAAAATGCATGCACATTAAGCTTCGTACAAGATCCATTCAAAGAAGCCGCTCATTGATAATTCCAAAGAAGATGCAAGTATCAAGAAATCATTATTTGCGGGACATATCAGCGCTAAAATCAAGAAGGAATTCCGCAAGAAAAAATACGGTATCACAATTATCGTAGATCAGTGATAATTTTTTAAGTTGATATGACCACCGTAAAATATATGGACATTGTGGAAAGAGCAGTATTAATTTTAAGAAGTTCTATTAATAATTCAATGACTAATAAATTATCGAATAAAATTCTTATTGAAAATTTGATAAAGGGCGGGTGCACTTTTCCCGATGTATTGCAATTTTTTTTTATAACATTATTTGCTGCCTTTAATTATATAAGAGGCTGTGGTGATAAAGCTATCAGACGCGTGTCATCTTTTTCAAGTGATTTAATTTTCGCGGTTTCAAATGGCTAAAAATTGTCATCGAAGCAAATAATAATTGGAGGCACTATTAAGAGTCTAACGAATAGCAAGAGAATTGTAATAATATTTCATCGATATGGACATATTTTCAGCTATAATATACTTGAGGAGTTTGACACAGAAGCGACGTATTCTTCCATTGATGCAAATAGTTTTTTCCCCTATACGGTTATCAGAAAGGAAGGTTTTAATACCGCATATGCGTTTGATAATTTTCATCGCTTTATGGAAACTTCAAGCAACAACCCTACGTTGAATGATACAGTAGGAATAATTTATCAAGATATCTGTTCTAACGTAGATAGTATTGGCAACAACGATCAAAACGCAGCGCAATTAATGCCCAGTGGAACACGTAGATAGCCATTCGATGGACTTATTCCGGATTTACCTCAATATTAAAAAAGCTTAGGGTAGAGTCTGTATTATTGCCGTATGATTCGCCGTTACGACGTTCTATTCCAAATAATTTGAATGCTGTAAAAATCGATCGATGGAGTCAGAGATAGTTACGATTAGCTAATTCATATTGATGATGACTACCTTGTAGTCGAAATACGTATTTACAAAAGACAAATAACTGTTCTAGAAATTGGATTAAATTTGAAATTTAATATCATACGTATCTAATTGTTATTTAGTAATCATTTATCGTCATGTAGATGCCGAGCAAAACAGACCATCAGATTTTAGCACGGAGCTGAAAAATATTATATTGAAAGAAGTATTTCTATTTCTAATAAAAAGTTGGAGCTCAAAAGCTACAGTAGCATACTTGGAGGATACGGAATTGTTTGTCTCGTATGACAAATGCTTGCTCTACAAAGTTAATGATGGGTGCGTCCAGTATCAGATTATGGTCGATTATAAATGTCAAGGACATAAAGAAGCGGATAAAAAAATTGCCTTTTTCATGGCCAAAATTGAAAGTAAGAAGGAAGTTGTCATCCAGTGCTCTGACACTTATATTATGATTATAATATTAGTAAATATGACAAGCTTTGCAGATGGAGTGAAAATTTGGCTTCAATATGGCACAGGAAATCATCGCCGCTTCATTAATTGAAACAAATGTCCTGAATCACAAGGACCAATGATTTTCTAAGGACTTCCTGCCTTCTATACTTTCAAAGGGTGCGATTTCAATCCGTCATTCTTTAAAATTGGAACTTAAAAGCCATGGAATCTATTTTTTAAACAGCAGGAATTTCAGAAAGCTTTCATTGATATTCAAGATCCCAGTATAATGATAATTATAAGTCTGAATTTCAAATTTTAGAACAGTTTGTCTGTAAAATGTACGTCACAAACAAAATGGGCTGAATCACTGCAGGAGCGTAAATGAAGCTCGATGAAGTCCATTGGTGAAGATTTCCAATAGGAAATGGTTGGACTATCAACGGATTACGGTCAAAAAAACTGGACGAAGAGCCAACGAGAGAACCAGCAAGACCACGACCAGCACCACGCCCAAACAGTCCAGGTACGTGCTTCACATACCACCAAGTGGGACACATTAGTTGAAACTGTCCTAGAAGGGGACAACAATATAAACCTGGGCCGTCAGGAAATTAATCCCAGGATCAATGAAGGAGGAAACTGGATTTGAGGTACACATCAACTTCCACAAAAAGGCACAAAACCGACGTGAACTCCGTCAATTGCCTGCTTTTCTGTCAACAATGGAGACCAAGAACTCAGAATGGACCAATTGTGGAAGTTGACGTGCGTGGTAAAGCAATAGTGGCATTGATTGATAGTCAAGCATCACACAATTTTTTAATCGAAGAATTGACAAGAAGTATTGATAAATGCACCCTGTCAGAGATAGTACAGGGAGTGAGGCCACATGCAACAATATTTTCAAGATTGTTGGAAAAATGTGTATGGATGTGATAATATCGAGAATGAGGTTCAATATTCAAGTAATGGTTGTTCCTGGCCTACGGAACCATTTGATACTTGGTAACAAGTTTTTAATAGAGAATGGTTTGAGTATTGATTACCGGAGTGATATAATTTACTTAGGGTGTGATTAGAGAGTCCACACATTGCATGGAGAAAACTCGATGAAGCACGCGGAAAAATGGCAGTATTTAAGGTAGCATTGGGCGAGTCACAAATAACACTCCTTGAGAACCATGAGCAGTTAAAAGATGTCATTTGGTGACATCTCAGCGTTTTTCGGTAAGGTTAGAAGGACGAAAACCATTACACACAAAGAGGTGTGATAAGAGAGTCTACATTGCATGGAGAAAACCCGATGAAGCACGCGGAAAAGTGGCAATATTTAACGAAGTATTGGACGAGTTACAAATAACACACCTTGAGAACCAAAAGCAGTTAAAAGATGTTATTTGGTCTCAGCGTTTTCGGCAAGGTTAGAACGACAAAAACTATCACACACAAAAGTTACTTACAAAGAATTTTCCCATTAAACTACGACCATACCCATACAATAATGAAGAGCAACGGGTTATGGAAGAAATGATTGAAGAGATGAAATGCGATGGCATTATAGAACCATCCAATTTGGCCTGAGCCGCACCCGTCGTAATACCGAAGAAGAAGGATGGAACCTTTCGATCGTGTGTAGATTATAGAAAATTGACCAATCTCACAAAGAGCAATGCATTTCCGATTCCATATCTCCAAGAGATGTTGAGAAAAGTTAATGTTGTCAAAATATTTTCTACATTGAATCTCCAGACGGGTTATTGGCAAATTGAAATGGATTCACAAGCGAAAGAGTATACTGCATTTGTCACCCGAAGAGGTCTCTATAACTTTCGCCTAAAGCCGTTTGGTTTGAAGAACGCTCCAGCTATGTTCCACAGCTTAATTGGACGGAGTTTTATCTGGATACATAGAAAATTTCTGCCAAGAAAGACTCGCACAACATAGGTTAACTTATAAACCAAGCAAATGTGTCATTGGGAGCAACAAAGTCAAATACTTGGGGCATATTTTGAGCGAATACCGCATTGACAGAGAAGAAGAAAACAACAAAGCTATCAGTAATCATACTGTACCACGAACATGATGACAGTTACGCCAATTTTTGGCTTATGTGGTTTGTACAGAAGCTTCGTGAAGAACTACGCGGATATAGCTGAATCTCTAAGCGAAATGCTTTAAAAAAATATAAAGTGGCGTTGGCCAACATTACCTCAGAAGGCGTTCGAAAATCTTAAATCATCGATAGTATATTTACCGAAACTAGTATATCCTGATTTTAATAAGACGTTTTGTTTAAATACACATGCTAGTGGCGTCGGAATGGGTTGTATATTGTTTCAAATGGAAGATGATGGAAGAACACGAAGAATAATAAATTATGCCAGCAAGTAACGTGGACCCATAAAACGAAAATACGCGACAACAGAGAGGGAATGTCTCTCGATTATTTTGGCATTGGGGAAGAGTCGACGATGTCTGGAAGACACTTCAAATTATTTACGGATCATGCAGCGCTCCAATGGCTGAACAAGACGAAGGATAATCGATCCAAGTTTACAAGATGGGAATTAACATTGGGAGCCTATGATTTTGAAAGAATTCACGTCCCCGGAAAAGATTACCAAGCCGCCGACTCCTTGTCCAGACAACCACAGGGCAAGGCTCAAAAGGAAGAAGTGGAGGACATTCCGCAATGGGTGATTAAAAAGACGGCGAAAACACCAATAATCCTCAAAGACATCGAAGTGACAACACCCACACTTGGTGACATTCGACGATGTTAGAATGAAGATTATGATATAACTGCCATGAGAAGATACATTGTTGTTAACAACAGTCCACTAAGAAGTACTCTCCGTCGAAGAGTGGACCGAATAAGAGCTAATTACACCGTAGCCAACAGGATCCTCTGGTACCATAGTCAACAGATGGTGCAGAAATTTGCAGTGGTTCCCGTAGAACGCCGATTTTGGTTTCTAAGAAGATACCACGACAGTGATGAATCAGCGCATCCTGGTTAGAGAGAAACGTATTGGCAGATCCGTAGCCACATCTACTGGTATGGGACTCAAGATGACATACGTAGATACGAAAAAGGATGTGATACTTGTGCAAGGTGAAGCCACTGAACCAGAAGCCAAGTCAATGTAACAAGGGAAACGAAGTTCATCAATGAGAAGTCGAAGACCTACTTCACCATGGGAGGTAGTCAGCATCGACTTAATGGTTCCATACTCACGCAAATCACGTAGAAAAACGAATATTTTGGTAGTGGCTGATCTTTTCATTAAATGGATCGAAGGATTTCCATTGGGGGCCAAGTCGAAGTCAAAGATAGCCCAAGTACTTAAGATGAAGTATTGGGTATCATTATGATTGGGTATCATTATCATTATTCGAAAGCAGTAAAGAGTGACAATGGCCCAAGTTCAAATCACGAAAATAGAAAGCAGTGAATAGAGAATGGCATACTGAAATATGGATCACTCCAATTTACCATCCAAGGTCCAACAACTAAGCAAATCAATTTACGCGATGCGGAACAGAGTTAATTGAACTGTAAATGTAAATTGACTACTAGTTGTTGTAAGTAGCCTAATGGTATGGTAGGGTGCAAAGTAGCACGCTAGATTAATATCTTGTAGACCAGATATTTTAAATAAAAATATATTTATTTAATTTTAATTCACTATTTGCTCTACAGTCGTATAAATTTTAAGTAACAACAATTAAAATATTCACAATAATAAATATTTTAATGAAACAAAAGTATCCTTCGAACCGAACATATGTCAAAGAACGAGATAACAAGTCTGATTTTTCCTTACAAAAATTTGGTTTATATATAGTATCAAACTACTGAATAATATTTAATATTTGTTTATTTGTGTATACTTTCGCGTCAACATAACGATGTTTGTCCAAATTCCTTTCGGTTACGTATAACAAACTGTAGAAGACTTTAGCGTATACTCCGACAAATTTCATTGTCATTGAATTTTTAATTAAATTAAATACTGATATGAAAACATTAACTCGTCAACCAGGAATCGAACCTCGGGCCTCTGGATAACTAGTCCAATATGCTTCCGCTACACCAAAGACGATTGTGACGTAATAGCCAACTTTTTCATATTATTATAATTTTTTTATTTTTATTTAGACAGTATTACTTCTGTTGAAGTGATTTTATTTATTTAACATTTGTTTATTTGTGTATACTTTCGCGTCAATATAACTATGTTTGTCCAAATTCCTTTTGGTTACTTATAACAAACTATAGAAGACTTTAGCGTATACTCCGACAAATTTCATTGTCATTGAATTTTTAAATAAATTAAATACTGATATGCAAAAATTAACTCGTCAACCAAGAATCGAACCTCGGGCCTCTGGATAACTAGTCCAGTATGCTTCCGCTACACCAAAGACGATTGTGACGTAATAGCCAACTTTTTCATACTATTATTAGTTTTTTATTTTTATTTAGACAGTATCACTTCTGTAGAAGTCATTTTATTTATTTAATATTTGTTTATTTGTGTATACTTTCACGTCAACATAATAATTACTGAATAATAATTAAGAAATGTGTTATTTATACCACCCTTCTGTACAATCTTAGTGAACTGTGAACTACGTCACCTTTGACCGTCTAGGAGAGATAGTATAAAATTAAGGTTATGAGAAATAGTTTTAATATACAAATATTTAAAATAAACTTAAATATTCTAATCTATATGAACTTTGAACTTGATTTTGAAATATTAATTATATAATAAACATGTAACATTAAACATTATATTATCGAATGATAATTAGTGAGAACGCTAGGTTTTTGAAATATAATTTCAAATTCGCCCCCTTTACCTAGATCAGTTTTTTCTTTACCTAGATCACTGTCACCAAGTGAAACTGCCACCAATTAGTAAGAAGTAACATATCCTGCGACAATATAAGATTAATTTAATTTTAACAAGAGTAAAATTAAGAGGAATAAATGTGAATGAAGGAAATTTTAACAAGAGTAATTTCAATATAATTTAAAATTTATTATATTTTAAATCTAATATATTTTAATCTAGTTAATTTTCTATTTATTTTTGTCTATTGATCTCGACTTTATATCTATTTCTAATTGTCAAAGAGAAAAGTACGACTAGCTAACTTATACTGATGATAACTACATTGTAGTCGAAATACGTATTTATAATACCAAAAACAGATCTAGGTAAAGAGGGCGAATTTGAAATTTTATGTAACATTAAATATATTAAAAATTGATAATTAATACAGAAAGTGTAACTCCTCCCTTCTAAAAAACTACTACCTTTTACAGGGTAGTTCGATCAACGTAAAGTTTTGGTATCGGGATTCCAACCATTTCTAATTTAGTTCGATTAACTGCAGGTATTGGCACAGCTTGTGTGTTTTGATTCATTTGACCAACCTTGTAGATAATATAAATTATGCTTGTTATTATAACTATTATAACAATAATTAATGACTAGGTTATGGTTTACTTTTATTTAATATAAAAAATGCTAAAAAAATAAACCAATATAAATTATAAATCGAACAAACTAAATCAATCCGAACGTGTATATACAACATGGACCCCAATCTGATTTATAAATATTAGACCCTACAAAGATAATCTTAACGGATCCTAGCAATAAACTTATTTATTGACAAAATGATACAAGCAATGATTTAACCTTTCTATATACACATGTACGGAGAGATTGCAAAAATATTTAACGGTATAATATTAATTATGATAAAATATAATTTACAAATTAATAATGTTGGAGAATATTCAAACTACAATGTGTGCAAAACAATTATAAACCAAGTAATAAAAAAAAAAGGAGATTCGAATTGGTAATAATTATTATTAAAGAAAATAACTAAATGTATTAATTATTTTAGATATATGCCTGGCTGTAACTTTAAAGAAAAAATACATATATATACCCCCACGCTGAGAAAAATCGAATGCGTATGGTACTATAGAAAAAATCAACTTATAATTATAGGGAGGCACAACTTAAGAAAATCATAAAATCTTGAAAAGTTTATTCGAACATTGTCCCAATATTAACGGTTGTTAAATGGCCGAAGTGTGTAAATACTCGCTGACGTAGTGTTTCTGCTGAAGTTGGTGACGTTACTTTTAATATCTTGAAATTTTAATATCTTGAATTTTGGTTGAACTGTTGACGAAATTTCGACGAATGATCAAATTTAGTGTATGGTGCTAGGTTTTTTACTAAAACAAATTGTCCCTCTTTGTATTTAGAAGCTGTCGGTCTATTGAGCGTTTTCGTAACTTGACGCTGGTAAGCCAATTTGATAGAATGATAAATTTGATTTTCGGAGGGGGTGGCATTCGTAGTTAACAGGCTTGTGATTTCGTTGACTATCACAAATGGAGTCAACAGTTCACGACCTAAAAATGCTTGTGCAGGCGTTTGTTGTAGTTAAGAATGACGCAACCCAAAAACTTGCTCCAGTTCTTATGTTTTTGGCAATAATATTTCAGGTTGTATTTAATGAGTTTGTTGAGTGGTTCGTCTTTGTTTGATGATGGGATATGTGGGCTTGTATAGCACGATTTAATGCGATTGTTGAAAAGGAACATTCTAAATTTGATCGACGAAAATGCTGGTCCATTGTCGGTCACTATACAATGTGGATAACCATTTTTCAAGAAAATTTGCTGAAGTGCTGCGATGGCCGCGTCTGATATTTGATTACGGCAAGGTTGAACAAATGCAAATTTGCTGTATCCATCTACGACAGAAATTATACACCGATATTTTTCTGGGGATTTAACAATTGGTCCAATAAAATCGTACTAGAGCGTGTCGAAAATTGCAGTGGCTATTGTCGAACTGATTTTAATTTTATCAATCCTTGTGTACAGTCGCATCTCTTGACAAACCGTGCAACTTATGACAAAGTCCCTTACGATTTTGTATAAACTTTTTACATAGAATAACCGCGAGATATCTCTGAATGTTTTAATTTCAGAGTTTTGGCCTCTGAATTTTGAATCATGAAAATATACAACGATATATTGAATTTGAGAATCCGTTAGTAGAATTCGTTATAATTTATTTCTTCCTACCAATTTACAAACAAAACCATCTTTAATGCAAAAATTTGAAACATCATTATCGTCTTTTATTGATTGATAGATGATTTTACAATAATCTGATTTTTTTTTCATTTTTGATAGACAGGAAATTAAAGTACGTGTTTGGTAGTACATTAATTAAATTTACGTCCTTAGAATCTTCATGTTTTGAAGTTGGTATATTTTGGTTTGGTGAATCCTTCAATTTGTACTCCAAAGAATTTTTAACTTTATTCAATAGCATTGAATAACCTGGGTCTAGGCTATTCAATCTAATCATTTTGGAATTTTTAACGTCAACGTTTTTTGTCATATTATCGAGCTGTTTGATTGCCTCGATATCCCTTTCGAAAACACGCGAAAGGAAATCCGCCATGCAATTATTTCGTCCTTTAACGTGTTGGGGTCAAAGTTGTACCTTGAGATTTTTAGAATCCAACGGGATAGTTTGTTAAACCTGCTAGGACTGTGTTGATTTTTAATTTCTTTAAGGTAAGAATGTATTTTTTTATCTCGTAATAATTGTTTGTTGAACTCCTATAGTAAATTACCCCCTATTAAATTAATAGGGTGGTTCAATCAAACAGAACAGCATTTTAATTAATTCGTTGTTTAATTCATTCTACTTCATTATTAAAATTACTATTTATGACATTTGCAATTGGCAATCTCACTTCCAGATACAAGGTAGTGTGATCTTGCCAATAAATATAAATTCTTTTAAATAAGAAATAAAAAATAAAATGTGTAACAAACAGACGCAAATACGTGTTCAGTGAATAAATATTAACAATAAAAAATGGTAATTTAGTATTTTCGTTTTCGAAAATGGAAATTTAAAAAAATAATTTTGTGACGAAGCATGGTTGTTTTTAAGTTGTTTTACGGGAAGTTGAATGCAAGCCGTGGTCCCGTTGAACAGTATGGGCGAAGCGGTAGGATTTCCGAGCTTTGGTTTGGTTCAAATCCAACCCCTTGGCACCATGTACACACGTGTTCGATACCTGCTGTGGACGGCGGTTTAACCGGCACGAAACGAAGCAAGTGTACACTTTTTGGTACGAAGTTGCGCCTGGCTTGATTCAAATGTTAACAACCAGATTTCGTCGGACTATCGGTAAAATTACTAATATTTCAAAATTTAAAAAGGCGTTGAGTCCCGTAGCGACACACAACCCAAACAAAAAGTTTAAGTATGCTAAATGTAAATAACCTCCAACAATGATAATTTTTTTTAAAAACAACGGGGAATAGATACAATGTTCGAATTAAATGAAAATTAATAGTCACCTGAATAATGCCCACAATCAGCTGCTGCACTCGGTGTCCAAGCAACTACTCGGTCGCCTGATTAGTAGCTTGGACACCAGGAGTTGAGGCCAGTAGGGTCGTTTGTACCAGGTGAGTTATCGTGTTTTTTTTTAATATCTGGTTACCCAGCTTACGAATGATGGTACTTTTTCTAAAATCGTTCCATCCAAATGTGCCTGCCAACCCGGAACCATGTGTTGGGTTGATGGGACACGAGGTCGGTCCAGTACCTATTAATCGCTGAGTATAAATTTTTGTCGATGTACCCCTGACTATGGTTGTCAAAAGAATGAATCTCCTGCCTTTTGATTTTGTTTGTTTGACCGACATGGGTGTTGTTTTCATCCCAACTCATGGTTCGCGCCAAAATCGACCCAATAGAATGGTTTCGCAGTTTTTTGTGATGTTTTCGTAGCGTCTCTAGTTTTATGTGCGATCATCTGGTGGTTTCGGCAGTACTCAATTACCAAACAGTAATTGTTGTTATTATTTACGGGGGCCATTTAATAATTATTATTTTAATTTAATTTATTTTTTTAGGGATTGTTGATTATGAAAGTTGAGTCGATTGTTGAATTTATTTAAATTGTCAACGATTCACAATTTGTTAAAAAATTTTACATTTTATTTTTTTGTCTCTCAGGTGAATTATTAATTCCTAATTGAGTTTGTCTCACTTTGACCTTCTACTTGTTTTATATTAAAAAACTTCAACCCTTCAAAGATTTCATTTGTATGCTCTTCACAATATTCATAAAATTTTTTTATTACTTCACTTAACTTTTCCATTTTGTTTTTAAATGTACTATAAATATTAATACCTTCAGTTCCTATTAAATTTAGAAACAGTACAATTTTTATTTTTTTATCCATTTTATCTTTTTCACTTGCTATTAAAAGGATATCAAAACTTTGTTTAAATATTTTCCAGTTTTCTAGCACGTTGACACTGAAACGCATGGTTTCTGGCTTATTAATCTCCATTTTTATTTTTTTGAATTTATTAATTTAAAAAAAAAATTATATTTCAGTATTTCATTGTTACGCAGCGCCATGTTTTATATTTTGGTTTAGTTATTAATTATAAGATTTCTGTTAGTATTTTAATGTATTTAGTAATATAATTATATGACATTCTATGAGATACACAATATGGAGGCAAACTCTATCAGCCATGTCTCATTAATGAATGCCAGGTGGTTCGTCATCAGTAATACTTTTTAATTCAACTGATAGGGTTGTCCAACTTGCATATAAAACAAGGACTAATATTCTCGCTTTGAGAAATTGAGGTATGTGCTACCAACTTTGTTAGAATTGTACTTAACTCAAATATTTGCGTTTGTTGCAACTGCATACGTTGTTCGAATTCAACTAAGTTTTGGGAGGCAGACCTAACGTTTTATTTGTTGAAGCCAAATGGCTTGAGATTGCTGCAATATTCACAGTTGATACTGCACTTGGTGACTGGAAAATTTCCTCTGGTGTTGTTGGTGATGCGATCCCTGTTCCTCAATAACTGGACCATCCGTGGTTCTTTCCAAAGACCTATATGATCTCTTTTTGGCATTTTTTTTTTAATTGTAAACTTTACAACTCGCTTTGCTCACAAGAGGGTTCCCCCTTGACCCCTTTACTTAGCGTCACATAAAATAACATTACATAAATTATAAAAAAGTTATAAGAAAACTACTTACCAAAAAGCACTCACCATTAGAAAATTGCATTAAAAAAAAAAAAATGCCAGTTGCCCCTTTTGCCATTCGCCGAAAGTAAAACGTTGAACCTATCCGACTTTCTAGCATGCTCCATATTTCTTGCATGTATAGAACTGAAAAACGTACTTTTGGGGGGTGTTTTACCGATTTTCCGGGGGATTGCAATGAAAAAATTGTTTTTCGAATATAATAAAAAACCGCAAATTTCTAGCATGTTTAGAAGAAAAGGGGTGGTTTACCAAACTGCGAAGGGTTGTGATGCAAGAATTTACTTTCTTAAAATAATTCTGTTATTTTGAATAGGTTCCACGTTGAATGAAAAAAACCAAATCTTTCTAACATGAATAGAAGTGAATAGGGCATTTTAAGGGTTGTTTTACCCACTTTTGCGGGAAATGCGATATCATTCAATCAAGATTTCCGTATCCCCTGGAGGACTTTGGCGACCACTTCGTGCCATTTAATTCTGTCATGAACAGTATGGATGAGGTGGTTGAATTTAGTGTTGGTCTATTTCATGATGTTATCCAGGCATGATGTTTTATTTCCTTCCCTCGTTCTTTTCTATTGGAGTTTACCTATCAGGATCAGCTGTTGTGTACTTTATTTATCTGAATGCATTATGTGACCAAGATATGAACATTGTCTTTTCTTAATTAGACTCACTAATTTTTGTTTTTCATTCATTATTTCATTCATTCATTCAGCACCCCATCAATGGTGACATAATCCCTCCATTTTATATTAAGCATGCGCCGATAACACCATTTTTAAAATGAGTTAAATTTTTTTAATGATCATTCTTTAATTTTATTGTTGCATAATAAATTTTTTAGTTTACAAAATACTGTTTTTGCCTGCCCTATTCTTGTTTTAATTTCGCTCGTTTGGTTGTTTTCGCTATTAAAATTAACGCCGAGATATTTAAATGTGTGAATTTGTTTAATAGGCACGATATCTTAATAATTATATTTAACATTTAATTTAACTTGATTATTTTGTTTTATTGTTCTCGAGAAAATCATTACAAATGCGATACAGGAAATGAAATTTTTGAAATGAAATTCTGTTAATTAGATTTTATTTCAGGTCGGTTGGTGAAAATTTCATTTTTCTTGCATGTATAGAACTGAAAAACGTAATTTTGGGGGGTGTTTTTACGATTTTGCGATGAGATGATTTTGAAGATGATTTTGAACAAACTAAATCAATCCGAACGTGAATATACAGCAGGGACTCCAATCTGAGATCTAAATATGAGACGCTACAAAGGAAATCTGAACGGATCCAAACAATGAATTTATTGACATAATGTGACTGACAGATACAAGCAATGATTTAACCTTACTATATATACATGTACGGAGAGATTGAAAATATTCAACGGTATATTCGAACTACAATGTATGCAGAATATTTATAAACCGAGTAATAAAAAAAAAAATACTGAAAGTTTAATGAGAAAAAAAAAACAAAAATAATAGAAAGTTGATAAATGTTTCGTATAAATTTTACCACGACCAAAAAAAAAAATGAAATTTGATTTGCACGAAACACTTTGTATTACAACTTTTATAAAAATATAATTTGGGTTTTATTTTTATCAGAATAGAGAGACAGTGTATTTGAATCGGTAAGTATCCAATTCACCACCAATCTATTTTAAAATTTAGTGAAATTATTCTGGACGCTTGCATTTATTATACCCAGTATATTTGTGAATATTCAAGGTATATTATTAAGGTATTAAGGTACCCAAAGATATTCATAAAATGGCCTAATTCGGCCATTTTCACATGTCCGTCCGTCCGTCCGTCTGTCCGTCTGTCTGTGAAGCCGATATCTCAAAAACGAAAAGAGATATCGAGCTGAAAATTTTTGTGTGTGTTCTACACCAAAAAAGTAAGGTCAAGTTCGTTAATGGGCAAAATCGGAAAGTGTTTCCCCCCGCTAGGGGGGAAAAGTTATATCTTTGAAACCGTTAGAGATAGAAAAAAAATTTGTTAACAAAAAATCTTCTTCTCTTTAAAATAAACGTTTGTTTGAAAAATTTTTTCATTAATTCAATAGTTTTCTCAAAATTCGTCCTCAAAGTTGAAAAAAATTATAAATACAATTGATAGGCGAATGAAGGCATGGTCTCCATGGACCCGTAGGTATACATAACAACCGTACATACTATTATACCCAGTATATTTGTAAATATACAAGGTATATTAAGTTTAGTCCCGACTTTGTAACGCTTGAAAATATTAATCCTTGACAAAAATGTTTCACAAAGATATTCATAAAATGGCCTAATTCGGCCATTTTCACATGTCCGTCCGTCTGTCTGTCCGTCTGTGAAGCCGATAACTCAAAAACGAAAAGAGATATTGAGCTAAAATTTTTTTATGTGTTCTAGAGCAAAAAAGTAAGGCCAAGTTCATTAATGGGCAGTATCGGAACATGTTTCCCCAACTCAACAAAATTATGAGAGAAATCAGCACACAATGTTGGCCCATCCGTAGACAATGACCAAGTGGAGACAGGACTTGTTTATCATCCTAGAGAGTCCGCCTGGATGCGCAACCAAGTACTCAGCAGTAAGGTGGAAGGTGCTGGATTGGCACTGAAATGGAAAGGGCCTTACAGGGTGCTGAGATGTTTACCAGCTTGTGTCTATATACTTGATACAGTACTTCCCACGAAGTTAAGTGGAGTTCTCTTGAAGCCAGCCAGAGCAAGGACCGCTGCCAATGGTAATATGGGGAAGATTGAATGTGGGGAACGAGGTGTTGTTTGACCAACTACTTCCGGATAGAATGGGGGATCAAAATCATGGAAGTGATGGAACACGAATGTGTGTACTAAATTCGGACGAGCCAGAGGCCAGGGTACAACTTGCGGCCCAGACGACCGGCAATCAAAAACAGGCGCCGTTGAAGAAGAACGAAAAAATTAAGAATGTGTACGTACGTTTATAATTTAGCTAACCGTACTAGCACAATTCAAAAATTAGTTCTGAAGTAAAAATTTTTCGACCAAGAATAGAGAAAATTAAATAATATGTGTTAAGGTCTAAAGTAGGAGATTTTGTTGTGTTGAAAATTATTGAAAAAATTTTTAACACCACAGCACACAATTGTAATAACAATAATAAAAATAATAAGTATCTAGTTTTGATAAATTATGAATGAAAATATAATTTATTTTACAAAAAAAAAGTATGAATTCCAACATGTTGAATTTTGTCAATAGAATAAATAGTAAACAATAAAATACATGCTTGATTATTGTAAATTGAAATTGGTAAATATTTTATGTATATTACACACGGAAGAATATTAAGAGCGTTAAATCGTCAAACAAGAGGAGTATTGTGTTGGTTTGTACCCGAGCCGAACTAATATAATTTTCAATAAATTTTACTGATGACCGAGCTCTCGAATACGACCATGGCTGAAACGTAACTGAATTTTCTAGAAAATTCTCGAAAAAAAAATGTTTAAAAAAAAAACAATATTTTCTATTTGGTTCAAACAGCATTCTTCTAGAATGATTCAGGACCCCTATATAAACGGAAAAATTTACCATTTTCAAATCAGTTCTAAATGAACAGTTGTTCAAGTAACATCAGTTCAAAATTGTAATTGTTCGATTAATATCAAAGTTTAAAAATAAACAATGTTGGATAAGCAGTCAGTTTGACATTTTTCGATTAAGATCAGAGTTTTAAATCAACATTGATCGATTATTATCATTTTAAAAGTAAAATTTGCTCAAGTGAAGTTATAAATTAACGTTTGTATATTATTGTATTAAAAACAGAAAGAGACTCATTTATTAATTGTAGAAATACAAAAATTGAACTCAAACTCTTTTTTTAAATGAAATAAGTTCAGGTTTAAATATCATAACTTTCTTCTTTTATTAAATTTCTTTTTCAAAGTGCGTGTTGTCCAATTGACATTAATTTAGTAAACTTTTACTAATATTTTGTGTTTGAACTTGTGTCGAGTATCGAAATATGTTGTAGGTTTGTAGGTTCTACAGCGCTCCATTGATGGTTAAAGAGAGACAAGGTACCGCGAAAACAGTCTCCAAAGATAATAGTCAAGTTCTCTGGCTGCCGAGGTCACTAGACCTAGCTCCTCTTGACTATTATTTCGGGAGACATATGAAAAGTCTAATGTATATATATATATATATATATATATATATATATATATATATATATATATGTATATATATATATATATATATATATATATATATATATATATATATATATATATATATATAAGTTATAATTCTGGCAAAGAATTATTCGAAAAAAAATTATATTGTAATTATTTTTACAAGAAATACAATTTAACACAACAAACTAAATTACAATTGAATATTGACAATAAATTTGAACAGAATAACAACGTTCTTAACTTTTGATATTAGAATATGATATACTTAAAAATCGATTGCTTTATATTGTAAATTTTATATAAATTGCTGATATTTTCTTTATGTTGCTTAAAATATTATTGAAAAAAACATGTGTTGTCACATGTTGTGATTGTGACCGGATGCTTGCTTAATATTTTTATATTGATAGGTCTATTCCAGAAGATGTAACTCATCCCTCATTAAGATGGTTGTTTAATTTTCCAAGGAAATTGAATAATCGTAGTTGTTGGTTTGAGTTGTATGCTCCATAGCTGACCCGTCTTTCATTTGCGGTTTTTTCTTGAAATAACGTTTGTGCATGAAAAATATAGAAATACAAATTATAACAGAAATTATAATAATTAGTGAAACGCTAATATGTGTGGTTTGTTTGAATTTTATCAAGTTGAGTTCTTGAGTATTTTCAAGATGTTCTATTTGTAGATTTTCCAAGTTGATATCTGTTGCAATATTAGTAATATTCACGGTGTTGTAAATGATTTGTTCTAATTCTATATTGTCAACCGATGTATGTAAATTTCCATATGTGAGGTCGTTGATATCGGCCTGGCATTGTGATAAAATTATGTGAAGTCGTCCCACGAAATTCGTTATATTTTTACTGCAATTATTGGTGATATTCAGGTGGACTGACGTTATTACTATGATGTGATTATCTTCAATTTCTTCAATAAAGTCGTTTTTCATTGTGCGATGTAGCGTAAAATTAGCCGGTTTATTTTCTAAGATCTTGATTTCACATGTACTAGATGTTGGTGATTGTAATTTCAAGGGTGGGCATATTAGACTTTGTTCTATTTGATTGCATGTTTGTTCGAGGAATTGGAATTTACTGGGATTGTACAAAATGTAATTAGTTTTGGGCTGTATGATTTGATGATTTTCAGGTATTGGTCTGAATTTTATTGTTTGAAAAATCTCGTTAGTAAATTGAGGTATCATAACGACAAATAGGATGTTGCTATTATTATAATATGCTTTAAGTTCTAATAGTTTGTACAAGTGTTCGTCATTTAGTATGTTAATCTGTTTACTGAGTGAATCGTTTACAATAATTAATTATTTCTTTGTCAAGATATGTTTTGATATTATCCCGAGTTTTGCTACACTAATAGAAGAAATAATCTCGCGTACATGATTGTCTAAATATTGTAGTTGCGATTGTATAGGAAAACAGAACAGCGACCGAAATAACTGTTGTTCAATTCTTGGATAAGTTTGCATAGCAGATGCTAACATTTGCAATTTGGCCTGTTCAGAATTAATGAAGTTAGTAATATTATCAAAGCGTTGTATCATTTGTGTATTAAGTTGGTGTAGTCGTGATATCCTATCTTTGATCAGCAACTGATTATTTTTAAGCGTTTCTATTTGATTATTAATTTCTAATACATCATCATTTTATGTTACCAGTGAATTTTTTAAATAACGATTCCTATACCATCTATAAGTCCACGTTTATGTCTATTGTGTTGTATTTCTAGGCTTTTAATTTTATGATCTAAATTTAAATATTGGTGTTTTAAGCTCACCATGTTTTGAAATAGCGCTTCATTGAACTCGGTTTTAAATAAGCTGAGATAAATTTGGTCTAAACTGTTTCTAATGTAGGTCCTAGGTTAAGTACCCATAGTCCTTTGGTGTTAGTTAGGTCATGATATTCGATGTGTTTTGCAATGTCGTGACGTAAAAACCTGTAAGAAGATTACTTTCGTTTCGGTTTTATTTTAGACTTATTATACTTAATATTCTGAGTTGTCTTAACAGTAAGTTTATTTTTGACTGTTTTATTTTTTTGTTAAAAGGTGTCCTTAGTTTTGTATTGCGTTGAACATTTTTTAAGTAAATTTCATCATCTAGTTCTGGGGGTTCATTTAAATTTTCGTTTTACCGATTGATACGTTCTAATTGTTTTTTGTTCGAATTATCTATTAGATTTTTGATTTCATTACTTTATTCAATACGTTTATTGTTGAATTCGGTAATGGCGTTTTGTTTCGGTTCAATAATTGTTTTATCGCGTATATCTTGTATAATTTCGAACGGCGTTCATCTGGTGGATGAGTGAATTGAATTATTATACGTTATTATTGTCATGTCTTGTAATTCAGTCAGATCTTTGTTTCTATGTTTACTTTTTATGATTCGTAAAATTTCCAAGATTGTGTTATGTAATCGTGCAACAGGAGTATTGCCTGTTGAGTTGCGTGCGACTGTTACATGGGTTTTTATATCATAGAGTTTAAGGAATTCGCGTACATCTAAATTAAAGAATTCCAATCTGTTGTCATGTATAATTTTATTTGGGATATCGTTTCGCGCTTTTTTAATGCTTTGAGAATTTCTACGGAATTTTTAAAAGGTACGATGATGCATTCGCCATATTTACTGAATTTATCAACAAGAGTGAGAATGTTTGTTTTTTCAATTGAAAGGATATCGATATGGATTATTTCGAATGGTTTGCTGGGTATCTCTGTGGGAGATTGTTTGAATTTGAGTGGGTGACGTTCGTATTTAAATTTAAGGCATGTCTCGCAAGTGTTTATGTAGGTAGTTATTTTCGATTTCATATTATCGAAATAGTATGTACGTTTAAGATGATTGAATGTCTCGTCGATTCCACGATGGACAGATAACTCATGGTATTCTTTTATGAGTTTACTTTGTTCGTCAAGTGTTTGAAAATCTTTTAAGAGCATGGTGCAACGTAAAAGTTTATATTTTAAAAAATATTCGTCATAGGTTTTACTTATAAGTTCGAATGTAGTATCGTCAGTGTGGATAGCCTTCAATTTTGTAGGACTAATGTATTCTTTGAAGATTGAAATACATTTGTCGGTGGTTAAGTCGTTCTCTATTTCGATTGTTATGCGTCTTTTCGTTTTAAATAAATATTGTGTATTAATCAAGTTGCGAAGTCCGGTATCAATGATTATTTGATTCTTTTATTCATTTAGGCACTGTTCCGACATAGGAATACCTTTATTAAGATTTTCGCTTGAACTATGTTGAGTAGATACTTCAGCTGTTGTGAACTATTTGAGTTTATTTCAGGTTGAATTCTACTGAGTGCATCGGAATAAGTGTTCTGTTTTCCTTTTTTGTAATGGATCGTATTGTCTATTCTTCAAGTTTTAGTCTCCAGCGGAGTAACTTAGAATTCGGTTCTTTTAGAGAAAATAACCAAATGAGCGGTTTATGATAATAAATTTCGTAATAGGCATGGTCTAAATTGTTTTGTTGCCCTACTATCGCAAGGAGTTCTTTATCGATCGTACTATAGTTCTGTTCGATCTTTGTTAATGTTCTTGACGCGTAGCATATGGGTTTGTCGGATCCTATATTTCCCTGTGAGAGAACTGCACCAATTGCGTAATTTCTCGCGTCCGTTGTCAGTACAAATGGTTTTGAAAAGTCTGGGTACTGGAGTATTGGGTCGTTAGTCAATAGTGTTTTGCAATATTCGAAACATCGTCTGTATACTACGTTATTAGTGTCTATGCGTCGATCTTTTTGCGAGCATTGTGCGAGAGGTTTGGTTATCTTGGAAAAATCTTTAATAAATTTTCAATAATATCCTAATAGTCCCAGGAAGGATTTAATTTCTGTAACTGTTTTAGGTATCGGAAAATTTTGTATGACTTCGATTTTTCTAAGATTTGGTTTTATCCCTTCGGTGGTAACAATGTGGCCAAGGAACTCTATTTCTTTATGGAGAAATTCACATTTATCCAATTGTGTTTTGAAATTATGTTCCCGGAGTTTAGTAAATACTTCACGAAGTGATTCGATATGTTCTTGTAAAGACGATGAAAAGATGATAATATCGTCCATATAAACTAAAACATTCTTGTCTATATGCTCTCTTAGCATATTGTCCATCAGCCTGTGAAAAGTGGCTGGGGTATTTTTAAAACCGAATGTCATTCGCGTATTTTCATAGTGATCATGATCAATACTGAAGGCGGTCTTGGCTGTGTCACGTGGGTGCATTTCGAACTGGTGAAAACTGGATGCTAAATCAAGTGTCGAGAAGTATTTGCAGTTATCTTACTTGTCTAGAATTTCGGAGATGTTTGGAAGTGGATACCGATCATTAATAGTCTTTTCGTTCAATTTACGATAGTCTATGACTAATCTCCACTTCTTTTTACCAATAGCATCGGCCTTTTTAGGTGCAATCCATATAGAAGAGGACCACGGAGAATTCGATGGACGTATGAAGCCTTTTTCTAGTAATTCATCAATTTGTCTATTCACTTCTTCCTTATGACACTGAGGGTATCGATAGGATTTAGTGAATATCGGTATATCATCTTTAGTTGTAATACTCTGTTTTACATTGGATGTAAAAGTCATGTTTTGGTGTGATTCATAAAAGATATCGCAAAAATCTATACATTCCTCCGTTAAATGCTTTTGCATTTCGAAATTATCAGGTTCGACACTTTTATTTATATTGTTAAACTCGTGATAATTTGTCAATACCTTGGCTTTAAGAGGCTGACATAGTAAAAGCTTTTGTTGTTTGTCAGAATTGTTTTGAATACAGATTTTTGTATGATAATCTTTTGAATGATAAATTCCACTTATTGTTTGTACGTTGTCGTTTATGAGTGCCTGTAGTATGTAAACGTCATTCTGTTTTTTGTCTATAGGTAGATTAATAAGTCTTTGTTCAAATGGTTCAACTGTGTAAATAGGAGTTTTTATGCATGGTTTGTAAAATATTTTATTTCTTACGTTATTGAATATAATTGAATCGTTAGAGTAATTAATCTGTGAGTTTAATTTCCCAAGTGTTTGATTCCCTATAATTCCATCGAAGAAATGTCGAAACTTAAATATTAAAAATTCTAACGGTGTTTGATTATTCAGTTCATTGATATATTCTACGGAAATTTTGTTAGTAATCAGATGTTTGTTAAGAGCGGTCGTTATTTCTTGTTGAGTAGGTATTACGTTTGAATGTTTCGTGTGTTTAGGATCGATAAAGTTCTCATCAGAACCCGTATCTATTAAAAGTCTAAGTTGGTTATTACCGTCCCATATGTGAATGTATGGTAATTTTCCAAAGGGGGTTTGTTGCGAATATAACTCTACGTATCCTGTTGTTTTGAGGCAGTTAATTGAAAATTTTCATCATCAACAATATTTATTTCATTTAAGTCGATTTGATCGCTGTCAACTATGTCAGGTGGGGTGTCGAAATAGTCGTTATATCGTGAATGGTCAATTGGATGTGAACAATTATGTTGATCGTATGAATTATTACTATAATTTTCGTGGTATGATATATTCGACTTTTCTATTGGATTGTCAGGGTCCATATTAAATAATTCTTGTGATGCAACGTCTGCATGATTAGTTGGTTTAAAACCATTGTTATGATATGAACGTCTAGAGTTTCCTGATGATATGTCCATTGGTTCAGGTATGAAACCTGTTATTATTTTGATAATTTGGTTGTGACGGAGGTGTACTATACTGATTTTTACTAAACACATTATTATTCTGGGGTCTATATTGTAAACAAGGAGATAATTAAAACATGGTTGTGCAGTAAATTGATTTGGGTTATATGGAGGTCTGTTAGAATCATTGTTTACGTATAATAGTTTTAGGTTGTTGTGAATTGTTTGAATTCATTTTAACAGGTGTTTTTTGAAATTGACTTTGTTTATAGTACACGTTCTGTTCTATTTGAACACATTTATAAGCATCAGAGAGAGTTTTTGGTTGAAATGCTCTAACTATATTTCCTACGTTTTTGTTAAGGCCTGTTAAAAAGCAGTCTAAAGTTAATCGATGGTAGTAATCTATATTGTTTTGTTTTGCTTCTGCGTTTAATTGTTGTAATGCTACGTTATTTATAAGTGAAGCGAGTGCTTCGTTTACTTTACTAAAGAAATTTTCAGCGGAAAGATTCCCTTGATGTAAAGTATGAAGATCTCTTGTTAAACTATATTCATCTCTTTTATCGGCATAATGATTAATTAGGATTTCTTTAATTTTATTACATTCTCTAACCCTACCGTATTGATTAAGTACATCATTGACGTTTTCAATGACTTTTTTACGAACTTCATTACTATAAATTGCTTTAAGATTTTCATCTACTAATGGTAATAATGTTGAAAAAATAGTATCAACACTGTCAATAAAATTAAACAAATCTGATATATTCCCGTCGTATTGAGTTATAGTTTTAATACAATCAGGTATTCTAAAGTGATATATTATTTGATCTAAAGTAGCTGACTGCGGTATTTGAAGTGGTATTGCCATTTTATTAATATTTTAAATTTTTTCTATTAATTCTAAATTATATAAACTATTGTCTGATTCACTGTTCGATAAACCGTCGGACTTGTAATTACTATTAGAAAACGATGAACCGTCGTTTAATTTCGTGTTAGTTCTGCTGCGTGTGGATGGATATGGTTTTGGCTTGAGGATAAGAACAAACAAATTGTACTTATAATAGAATTATGAATGTAGTCTGCATATTCACCATAAAACGATAAACCGTCGTCTTCGAATTGATATGAAGTTGAAACGAATCTTGATGAACCAATTAATCGATCAATAAACCGTTGATAAATTACCAGTATTCAGGTATTCCAACAAAAAATCTTCGATAAACCGTCGAAGTATACCAATCCAACGAATATGTGGCCAAACCACCACTGTATTTCGTGACTCGTTGTGAATTAAAATTTATTTATTTGTTTCGTAGGTTCGTCCCAAAGTATTAATTTACACTCGTATTTTCAACAATACCGTCATTAAAAGTTACGATGGACGCTAGATAGTAGATAATTTTTCACGAACTATCCTACTGGCTGCACCAATTATAATTCTAACAAAGAAATTTTCACATTTTTCGAAAAAAAACAATATTATAATTATTTTTACAAGAAATACAATTTAATACATTAAACTAAATTACAATTGAATATTGAATATTGACAATAAATTTGAACAGAATAACAATGTTATTAACTTTTGATATAGAAAATGATATACTTAAAAATCGATGGCTTTATATAGTAAATTTTATATAAATTGCTGATATTTTGTTGTTGCTGATATGTTGTGATTGTGACCGGATGCTTGTTTAATATTTTAAAATTGATAGGTCTATTCCAGAATATGTAACTCATCCCTCCTTAAGATGGTTGTTTAATTTTCGAAGGAAATTGAATAACCGAAGTTTTTGGTTTGAGTTGTATACTTCATAGCTGACCCATCTTTCATTTGCGGTTTTTTCTTGAAATAACGTTTGTGCATGAAAAATATAGAAATACAAATTAGTACAGAAATTATAATAATAAAGGGTATCCCGTGACTGGATGGCAATAGTTTAAGAGCGTATTCTTTTGACAATTTTAAGTCTTAAGTGCCTTATATACTTTTTTCTAAATACCAATATTTAAGGAGTTATGTGCACTATTTAATTTCACCAATAAAGAAAAGAAATTGTTGAGTAAAGCAGTACAATGTTTTATTCATTAAAAATGTTTGTATTACTAACACAAATCCAATTAACATTTTGGTTCAATATGTCACCCCGCTGCCTCACAACACGGCTCTTCTAATAATTAAAGACGTAGCTCTCTGAAGACTATTCTATTTGAATTAGATCAACTCTGGTTTTTTGGTTTATTGGAATACACTTTATATGCCCCCAAAGATAATAGTCAAGTGGAGTTTGGTCTGGTGAGCTCGGAAACCAGAGAACTTGACTATTATCTTTAAGTCAAGTTCTTCATATACAAATATGAAGAACTGAGTGAGTCACGAGACACACTGTATTTGTATATATATATATATATATATATATATATATATATATATATATATATATATATACATATATATATATATACATATATATACATATATATATACATATATATATATATAAACATATATATATATATATATATATATATATATATATATATATTATAGGATAGTGCCAGACTTCTACTGACTAAAACCACCTCTCTTATTTCCGCTAATTATCCTAGCATTACCGGTTCATTACTTCAAGCAATCTACCATTTTTGCTCCAGCTCTTTAAGCTGCATCACGCTCCTTACAAATTGTTGTACAGCCGTCCATCCTTGTTATCAAGCATTCTGATTACCACATCCCGGGTTTCAATATTCCAACTTTGAGAAACAATGCGGCTCTCAGAGAAGAGATTTTTTTACACGCGAAGAAAACATGTTCTGCTGTATCCGTCGTTGAGCAAAGTTCACAAAGACAATTACGTGATATTTTGAATCGCCTTCTATACCCTGAGTAAAAAACTCAACATCTGAGTCAGATAGAAATCAACCTGTCCATGGTTTCGGTTTGTCCATTCGACAACATTACTATTTAGACGCTTAGTCCATGCTTCTTTCCCAGTTATACTTTCCCATCGTTCTTCCCATTCGGTTTTCATTTCTCCAATTTACTCCATATTTCCACTAAATCATGCTGATCTTTCTATAAGGTCGATTGGTGGAATTACGGCTATGGCGAGGGCTGCATCTGTCGAGAGTGTACGAAAACCGCCGCACATCCTGAGAACGATTCCCTATTGTACCTTTGTAAGTACCGATAGGTGCTCTTTCTTAATTAACTCCTTCTCCCAGATCGGACACGTATCTTGCATAATGGAGTGCGCACCTGAAGCTAGGATTCTTCAAGTCAACGTCTTAGGTCCTCCAATGTGGGGCATCACTCCTAGAAGTTTCAACAGGCTCTTTCTGTCTTCAATGCGCATGTACCAATTTGCTTCATCATATGAGAAACTTTCTCAATTATGACACCCAAGTTCTTTATTTCGTCCTTACTTTCTATTTACACGCCTTCAAAGGTTAATTTGACACTACAAAATCGACGACCCCTATGTATAATCACCGCCTCTTTCTGGAGCTACGCATAGACCTTGCTTGTTTAATTACTCGTACTACCTGCGTTATAGCAGTATTTGCATTCCCTATCAGTTGCTCTTGACCTTTGACTGTAATGATTATTGCCGTGTCATCTTTATCAAGGTCGCTGTCATTGGCTTCGTTCCAAAGGATGCGACCAAGCACTGATCCCTGTGGCACCTCCGAGGTTAACTCCATATAATCTGTTCCTACTAGCAGTATTCTATTTCTGACGTAGTTATTTAGGACTTAAATTGAGTACGCCGGTACTCGTTGAAGTTCCTCCATAACCGTCGGCCATGGCAATGTGCCAAAATCATTTCTGATGTCCAATGTTACAAGTAGACATAATTCCCAATTGTAAGGTCCTTTCTTTTGATATTTTTTGATATGTTACTTGCTCGCAGGCTTTGACTGTGAAGCGATTTTTCCTAAATCCATTCTGGTGTTTCTGAGTTTATAGTTCCTTACCAAAACTCAGCTAGTCTTTCAGCAATAAGGTGTTTGTATATATTCCCGAATATATCCTACGTATACAGTGGTCTGTACTTAGATTGATCCATACCCTTCACCGGCTTAGCTACCAGTACGAGCTTCGCCTGCTTCCGTATAATGGGAAAGGTGTTATTATTTAGAAAATTGTTGTAGATGTTCAGAAGAAGATCGTATGCCATAACCTTCAATGGGGTCCTCTCGGGGCAGAAGGTCGGGACCAGGTGCCTTTCGACTCTTAATCTTGTGAACAGCTCTGGTCAGTTCCTCCTTTGTGAAATCAAAAAAGTTGTCCGCCATTTGAAGATCCTGATTTGGTTCGGACCAAGAGAGAACAGTCCTAGAGCAATCTTCATATGCGTGTCTTGAACTAAGTATTTTTCAGGCTGACAAACTTTCCCATTATTATTTTGTACCCATCTGCCCATATATCATTGTACACTTCCATCTTCCATCACTTCCATCCTCTTTGATGTCCTGTGTGATGTGGCGCAGTTTGTTGGCTCTAGTGAGAGATCTTTTCTTACAGAGACATACTTTTCTAAGTTCTGCTTGTTCCGCGATCTACTAGTAATTTGGTTCACGTTTACCTCTTGAAGCCCTACAGGGAGAGATTTGTTACAAGATTTTATTCGCGTTCTGATCACTGACTTGGCATTCCACTCAAAGTTGTTTCTCCCTCGGTTACTAATTTCTCGCTCCAAAACCTTCATATATTCCGTGAGGTCTCCCACTTTCCATACATAAAAGTACTTACGTTAATAAATTTCAGCCCAGCTCCATCTTATAGTTCATATACAATATATTCGTGTTCACTCAGCGTTTCATCAGCCAGCCCCATCAAATTTTTTATCTTTTTAGCTATCAGGTCGCTGCTCAAAGTAATATAAATTATTGAGTTGTACTCGCTGCGGATAAATGTAGGATCTCTAACTTTGTTGTATACTATCAGATTTGGGGACGCAAACCAATCTATTAAAATTTCACCTCTCGTGAATTCGGTTCCCCACAGTTCTGCCTTTGAGTTGAAGTCCCCTCCAATAAGACACTCCTTTTTTTGCTCTCATATATTTTTCAAGATTACCTAGATAGTCGGTGAACTCCTGCTTGCACTTTGGTGAAATGTAGCAGCCGTAAATGTGCAAATTCTCAGTTTCCACTATTGTGATTCCCTCATTTTCACTGTTGATTTCCACTACTTTGTGCTTTGATGTAATGATCTCAATACCAACGTGTTACTTTTTGTCCTTATACCAATGGTCAGATTTGCTCATGTTAATATAAGGTTTGGAGACAATTAATAGGTCTACTCCAAGTCTAATGACTGCATCATCTAGGAATGCCATAGTCACCCTACGCTTGCCTACATTGCATTGTAGGATCTTAATATTCCAGTGTTTGTTTTCCTTCCTAATTTGCTCCACCAAATTACGATAGACGGGACACTTCACACTATCCGATCTAGGACCACGTTTCTTATCTGGTTGCTGTTTGATATCCTTTTCCGCATTTCAAGCATGCATTTTTTCTTTTTGTGTTTTTACAGTCTTTTGCTCTGTGTCCATACCTGCAGCAGTTGAAGCATCAAGCAGGTGAGATTTTTCTCTCAATTTTACAGTATATCCACCCAGTTCTTATTCTCCTTGGCTGGAATAAGATGGTATCCATGCGTATAAGCTGACCCAGGTTTCATCTCCATAATATTTAGTTTATATGGTGAGTTGATAACCATTTGCTCTTCAATACCGGCTCTTAAATCATTTTCCATTACCAGTTCATCGATGTTTCTGATCACCACTGTGTCTAGTTTTGTTTATAGTTCCATCTTTGCGGTTTACTCAATATTTTCCCAAACTTTTTCTTAAAAGTTTCGATACCATCCTTAGCTCTCTCTGTTATCTTGATGCAAACTTCGCCCATTTTGTACTGAGTACTCTTTGTAACTCTACTTCACATTCTTGTGGATCTACTTGCTTTTCTATATTTTTTAGGATGTCTGCATACGCTGAACCTTAATGTGGGGTAACTAAGAGCGTATCCACATCTTTCTTCTTGTTCTTGTCACGCGTCCTCACGGACGCAACATCTCTAATTTCTTCCGACAGTAGTTTACGTTGGTTTCCAGTGCACTTGTTTGTTCCTTTTTTCCTTTACCCGGTCAATGAAAATCCCATCTTTCGAGCATGAATAGAAGTTAAAGGGTAGTTTAAGGGGTGCTTTTTCAACTTTTTATGGGGAAGCCATGTAAAATTTTAAGTTTTTCGAATGATCATTTTATTTAATAGCTATTTAGCGTCGAATACAAAAAATCGCAACTTTCTAGCATGTATAGAATAAAAGGAGTGACTATGGAGTGTTTAACCCATTTGCGAAGGGTTGCGCTGAAAAAATTTACATTTTCAAAATAGTATTGTTATTTTTAATCTTTTACACGTCGAGTGGAAAAACCCGATCTTTCTAACATGAAGAGAAGTGAAAAAGGCAGATTTGTGGATGTTTTTCAAATTTTCGGAGGGTTGCGATGTAGGTAATGAAATTTTTCAAAGTGTTCGGTTAATTTCGGGTCGATTGGTAAAAATACCATCTATCTAGCATAAATAGAAGTTAAAAGGGTAGCTTAGGGGGCGATTTTCCCATTTTTAAAGGGTAGCGAAGAAAATTTTTAATTTGTTTGAATAACCTTCTTAATTTGGAACTATTTAGCGTCGAATGCAAAACACTCACATTTTTAAAGCATGTATAAAAGAAAAGGGGTAGTTTTAGGGGTTTTTATTCCATTTGCGAATGGTTTCGATAAGAAACTTATGTTTTTGAATATTCCTGTTATTTTAAACCTGTTCCACGTCAAATAGAAAAAACTGATTTTTCAAACATGATAAGAAGTGAAAAGGGCAGTTTCAGGGATGTTTTTCACTTTTTTTCAAGTTGACATCCTAATTTGTAGTTATTTAGCGTAAATTGCATAAAACTGCATCTTTCTAGCATGTATAGAACAAAAGGGTTGGTTTTGGGCGTGTTTTTCCCAATTGCGAATGGTTGTGATGGAGAAATTTTCTTCAAATAATTCTGTTATTTTATACCTGTTCCACGTCGACTGGAAAATACCTGATCTTTCTATCATGAATAGAAGTGAACGGGTCATTTTTAGGGATATTTTCTCCATTTTCGGGAGGGTTGCGATGTAAGTTTTGAATTTGTTCATAGTATTGTGTTAATTTGACTTTATTTCGGGTCGATTAGTGAAAATCTCATCTTTCTAGCATGTACGTAACAGAAAAACGTAATTTTGGGGGGTATTTTTCCCAACTGTGAAGGGTTGTGATAGAAAAATTTACGTTTTTTAAATAATCCTGTTATTTTAAACCTGTTTCACATCAATTGGAAAAACCCGACCCTTTCTAACATGAATAGAAGGAAAAAGGGCAATTTTAGGGGTGCTTTTTCCATTTTCGGGGCGTGGAGATGGAGGTTATGAAGTTTTCTGTTAATTTGACTTTATTTCTGGTTGATTGGTGAAAATTTCATCTTTCTAGCATGCATAGAACAGAAAAAAGAAATTTTTGGGGATGTTTTTCCTTTTTTTGGGGGGGGAAGGGGGGTGAAATGAAATAAATTTCAGTTTTCCGATTTTTCCCGTCGGTTTCAAGTAATTTCGCGTCGAATGCAAAAAACCGCATCTTTCTAGAATGTCTAGAAGTGGGTTAGGTTTTGTATGGATCCGTGTGTCAGTCAGTCAGTCGGCCAGTCACCTTCACTTTTAGCTTTATAGTATATTAGATATATTAGATTTGATAGATACCAATATTTCGAGTGTTAAGGCAATGTTTATGTTGCGATGGGAAAATTTACTATTATAAAATAGTCCTGTTACTTTAATCCTGTTCCACGTTGAAGAAAAAAAAACCCGATCTTTCTATCATGAATAGAAGTGAAAAAGTCAGTTTTAGGGATGTATTTCCCATTTTCGGTGGGGTTGCGATGTTGGTAATGAAATTTTTCAAAATATTCTGTAAATTTGACGTTATTTCGGATCGATTAGTGAAAATCCCATCTTCCTAGCATGTATAGAACAGAAAAACGTAATTTTGGAGGATGTTTTTCCAATTTTCCGGGGGGTTGCAATCAATTGAAGTTAACCGATTTTTCTCGTCGGTTTGAAGCAATTTCGCGTCGAATGCAAAAACCTGCATCATTCTAGCATGAATAGAACTGAAAAGGGCACTTTTAGGGGTGTTTTTCCCATTTTCGGGCGGTTGCAATGAAAGTTTTGAAGTTTTCTACTAATTTAACTAATAATTGTCGATTGGTGAAAATTCCATCTTTCTAGCATGCATAGAACAGAAAAATGTAATTTTGGGGGATGTTTTTCCTATTTTTGGGGGAGTTGCAATAAAAAAATTGAAGTTTTCCGATTTTTCCCGTTGGTTTCAACTATTTCGCGTCGAATGCAAGTGTGTCAGTCAGTCCGCTTCATCTTCAGCTTTATAGTATATTACACTTGGTTATAAGGACTTTACAAAAGTTTTGCGGGCGAAGCTGCAACGGGTAATGCTAGTAATAAATAAAAGTAATAAATAATAATTGATCAATGCAAAATGTAATAAAATAGTTAAAATGATAATATAAATTAATGTTTACAAAATTTAAAAAAAAGACAACTGCACAAAATGTCCACCCATCTAAGTACTGATTTTAACCAATGTCGCTTAACTTCAAACACTAGACGAAAACTGCTGTATTCAACAAGCCATTGCCATTACCATCGGTTAAAGAAATGTTTAGGGATCATATAGTTCATTATGTTTTCTACATGGTTCTTTACTATGATATGGTCTAATACAAATCAATATTTAAATAGGTAGTGTCATCCAATCAGATAGGATTCTATAAAAATATCAACGAATAAGATGAATATATGCGTTCTTATGCTAATTTGATTAAAACGAAAATTGTAAAAATGCTCTTTTTTCCGTTACAAATTTCCAGTTTTCGCAATTTTCCCGTCGGTTTGGGTACTAGATCTACCCGTATGCCAAATATCAACTTTACAGGATATCTGGAAGTAGCGTATAATTATGATAGATCATACTTAAGTTTTTAAGGCGGATACCGCGAATTTTGCGTCTTTGAAGTGAAATAACTTTTTAACGATTAATTCGTTAACGATCATTGAAAAAAACCGGTTTCTTATAATTACGTAAAGTATCGATAATTCGAAATTTCAACACTGTAGCTCTTTTCGTTCTGAAGCTATTTCGTGGCCAAATAACGTTCTAATATTTCCTGTAGTAATAGCACTGTAGTGAGAAGTCCAAATGTGTCCCTTAAACTCGTCCTTGCGCACTAACGTGCTCAAGATAACCCAGAGCCGTAGCGTGAAAGAGTTTCGGAGAACATTTGCCAAACTAAAAACTGTATTCCTGAAATATGAACAATAAATAAGAACATGAAATTGTGATACGTTTAAAAAAAATATTTAAATAATTTATTTTATATTGTAGATAACATAATATATGTAAATCAACTTACTTTCAAAAATATATATAATTATGCAAAATGTATACACTAATATTTACAAATAAATAATTTTATATAAACGCGATTTTATATAAATTAATTTATTTTAATTATTTTATTAAAATAAATAATTTTATATTATTTTACCTGTTTTCTTTTTTTTACATACAAAAAAAATAATGAACATTGTCATTTACAGATTCCCTATAAAATGCAAGTGTCGACAAAAAAACATAGTTTGAAAATAATATTTGATAAAAAAAAATTACATAAATTGAATAAATTAAATAAATTGAATTTACAATGTATAAAATAAGAGAGATGATTTTCAATTGGTATCTTATCAGAAATTCTTTTTGGTAAAATCACAAAGTAATATAACATATTAACCTAGACTTCTACATCAATTATCAATGCATTTACAAGTGACAAGTCCCCGTTTAAACATAAAGATGAAGACAGAAAATAAGAATTTCAACATATCTTCATACAAAAGTGAATAATAAAAAAAAATACTGATTAGTTACGAAATTTATATGCAATAACAATTTTTCCAAAGAAAAAATGCTTAAGAATTATTTACCATAACTAACAATAAGAGAACTAAACTTTAAGTAAACATGCTTACTTTACCAAACTGTTATAATATTTAATAACGCAAAGAATAAACATTTAAAGTATTTGCATTGATGATTTGACATACAAAAAAAAGTGAGAGCCTAACGAATTTAAACTTAAAAATTATATTGAAAATGATAAAATATTTTACCAGTACAGCCCTTTCCAATGTAATATTATTCCAACCAAAACATCCAAAATTTAATATACATAAATTGTTGCTTTTAGATTCGCAGCAATTAAAGTATGAAGTAATATAGTTAACATCAAATTGCAACCAGAAATTAGTCAAAAATATAAAATTATGTCGAATCATTCACCAGCTAAAACGATGAAATCCAAAATATATTAATACCAATTTATGTTGATTATAAACCGAAAACACGAAATTGCCCAACAATCGCAGTTGTTAAGTCGTCGACCGATACTATGTAATGGAGATTTTAATAATTTTACCCCTGAAGTCAATTATTTTTGGGTCTTAAATTTTATCAAAAAAAACATGTTAGGTAATATAAACTTTTTTTTTTTTAGTTTTGTTATTAAATGTTTTAACTGGAATTTTTTATCATAAAATAAATATATATAAGGGGTGATTTTTAAATACATAAAAATAAAATTTAAGTACATAAATTGTTATTCGTTTGAACATGTTTAGATTTTGACAGTATATAAAGGCACGATTCAACCAATCCAAGTGTCAGTTCTTAATTCTGTCCGAAAGGAACAGTAGTGTGGTTTGAAGTTACCATTGTTGAAATAATCATTGTTATAAATTAGTATTGTTCGAATATAAATAAAGAAATTGATGAAAAAAATAAGTATTTTGTTTTTTGTTTGTTTCGAGTATTAGAATCTGTATAGATTCGACAGTGTTCCTCTTTGAACGAAAAAGAGAGCCAAGATACCGCCACAATTGGGGACCGTAACAGGACCAGGAGACGCATTCACAGTGGTAATGTTAAGCCGTATTAATGTTCCTTTCAATCGAACAACTGGATTTTCACCTGCCCAAAAGATCTGCAAGAATGGGTTAATGAGAGAGACCAGGAGCGTCAGGAGAGTGACAGTTAAAATGATGTAAATAAGTAAATAATTTTTTATGTAACCAAATTCACACAAGCAAGTTACGAACAGAATATTATGTTGTAGTATATACAAATATTGGATCGGTAAGCTAGAATACCACAAAATATGTTTTGAAAAAAAACTACGTTTTTTTTGTTATTCGTTTGAACATGTTTAGATTTTGGGTGTATATAAAGGCACGAGTCGACCAATCCAAGAGTCATTTCTTAAATTCAGTCCGGAAGGAACAGTAGTGTGGTTTGAAGTTACCATTTTTGTGTTGTGAATAAAAATTAGTGTTGTTGAATATAACTAAGTTATCAATAATAAAAACTGTTGAAGAAAATTAAATTTTTTGTTTGTTCTTTTTTGTTTTGTTTCGAGTATTAGAATCTGCATAGATTCGACAGTGCTCCGTTTTGAACGAAAAAAAGAGCCAAGATACCGCGACCATTTGTTATTCGATTATACCTAGCACACGATCGTTCGAAAAAAAAACACTCCACATAAGTTTTAACATCTGTCGATAACACCAGGTTAAACGCATTTATTATTTTTATGTGCAATGTTTTAAGTGTCCAAGTTTCACATGCATACAGAAGAATCCGCCATATGTATACCTCATCAAACCGCACTCTTATTACAGAGAATGTTTTTTAGATCTGTAAATGTTGACTTTGCTCGTCCAATTTTAGTTTTAAGTGCATTGATAAAGCCGTTGTCACCATAGAAATTAATACCAAGATAATTAAAAGATTCAACCTGTTGGATAACTTGTTTATTATAAAATTTATATTAATTTTTTATTTTTGTTCTTTTTAGAAAATATCATTGCTGCGTTTTTTTTCGTGGTGATCCTTAGACCAGCTTCTTCACTATATATAGTTACACTATTTAATCGGATTTGTAGATTTTCTTCTGATTCTGTTATGAACTCTGTATCATCGCCATATCTTATATTATTTATTATTTTATCATTTATCTTAATACCGCATTTAAAGTTGGTTGCCTATTCCATTATTTGTTCGCTGTATAAATTATACAGCAATGGAGACAGGATGCCGCCCTGACGAATGCCTTTTTAATTTTTAACTAATTGGTGTACCCTGATCCTTCATAATACATATTATTTATTATGGAGGTTAGTTTCTTATCAATTTCTTAATTTTCTAAGCAATTCATTAATTGGGTTTAGTTGATGCTGTCCAAAGCTTTGTTGTAGTCGATAAAGCAGACGTATTGATCTTGGTTATTTTCTATTGTTTTCTTAGTGTAAATATTGTTGTAACTTAGTTATTATTTAAGAATGTTTATTACGGTTTAATGAACTTTCACTAGTACAAGAAGCTTAAATAACTTACCGACGTGCTCTAATTATATTAGTGAGCCTGAAAAAGGATTACTTGCTCTGAAAACGTATAAATGGGATAAACCAAATAAAAACGCGGTTTTGTTCTTTTAGCTTTGATTCACAACTAACTTCATGTTTTACTTTAATAATAAAAGTAGGATTACTATATAGATTTTTTCACATTCACAACTTTAACACTTTCCCTTAATAATTTTTTTTAAACCAGAAAATATAAAATTATTACAGCCATTGCAAATATAAAATTTCTTATTCATTACAATCCCATCTTCCTGCATAAGACTACTCATCGAATCTTATAGAGCTAGTCTGCAACTAGCTCTTCTATTGGAATTTGTTGAATTCCCAGATTACCTACAGTGATCTTCTCTAGTATAAAGATATGTTTTATCGCTATTTGTTTCTTCCTTCGGTGAAATTACGGGTTTTGGTCTAATCTTACTTCAGCGGTGTAATCAACCATAAGGATTGGAACTGGTATCGTCTACACATCCCTAGCATAGAGCCACGTCAGTCATATTATTTCATTAGCAGCTTCATTAGCCGCTGCTATTTCGGCTTCTGTCGTTGATATGGCATTGCTTGACGTTGACTGAACCAGGAAACATCCACTACGTCATACCACCATACCTGATGTTGATCTACCTGCCTTAGAACACCCCCAAAAATATGCATCGCTATAACATTCAAATTCAATTCTACTACTGTTTGACCTGTAATTAATTCCCATATTAATTGTACCAGCAATGTACCAAAATACCCTTTTTACTCTCCCCACATCGTCTACAGTTGGATCATCCAATGACCTAGACAATTACCGACGCTGGAAGCCAAATCGGGGTTTGTCCCCAATATTAAATACATAATGGCCCCAAATGCTTCTCTGTAAAAGAAGTTAGGTTCATGGGTAACTTTCACAGATTTAGAAATTTCAGAACTCTTGACAACTGGAGATGATACTGGCTTACATTCTGAAAAATTGGACTTGTTCAGTATTTTGTTTATATGACCTTTTTGGAATATTTTAATGAAGTTACTGGTTATTTTATACTGTTTATTTAAGTCCTAAAAAATTCTCGGTAGATTTTGACACTATTTTAAATTCTGATTTCAATTCATTTAAAAACACTTTTAATTCCTGCGGATGAGAAGCTGAGTCTAAACCATTATCCACATACACTTCTACTAATAACTTTTTACCATTCTTCTCACGAATGTATAAGCAAAGATCGGCCTCACTAACGCAAAATCCCAAATTAGAAAGAAAACCACCAAAGCACTGGTTCCAACATCTTGGAGTCTTCTTTAACCCATATAAACTTCGTTTATGTTTGCACACTTGATTGATTCCATTGTTATATCCCTCAGGCTGCCCCATATTTATGGTTTCTTGAAGGTTTTCATGTAAAAATTCTGTTGAAACATCGAATTGGGCAAGATGCATTTTCTCTGTAGCTGCTATACTAATTATTTCTCTTATAGTTCCTAATTTTGCCAGAGGACTATTTGTTTGGGCATAATCTATCACCTTTCGTTGTTTGTAACCCTTAACCCTTAAGCCTTATAATACCTCTCGATGGTTCCATCTGGATTTCTTTTTTATCGAAGAACTCATCTACATGGCAACGCTTTTTCGCCTTTTTGGTAGTTCAGTTAATATCCACGTATAATTTTCTTTTAAGGAAATAATTTCATTATTCATTGCGTTTTTCATTTTGCTGCTTCGTTAGATCTGAGTGCTTCTTCTAATCCTTCTGTAATATCAGACATAGCTAAGTTTTCTGGTGCTAGAATATAACCATCCATATACTTTGGTTTCTGAATCGTTTCTCTGTTTCTTAAGATACGACATTGGTCTTGGACTTCTGCATTTCCATCATCACTATTAGAATCCACTTCACAAACATTTCCGCCTTCATAATCTTCTTGATTTTGTGTAGGATTTTGCTCCTCTTCTGGGTGGAAACTTTCTCCATCTGTAGCTCTATAATGCTATATTATCATCTTCGTTCCGTATCTGTGAAACTATCTTCTTCACAGTCACTACTGTTGTTTTGATTTTGAGTATCTGCTTGTGCGTCTTTACTTGTATCATAAGCGTCTGGTTTTTCCACAACATCTCGTGATACGATAACACTGTGCGTCTTATTAATATATATTCTATATCGCTCGTCGGCATCGTAAGCCACTAGATACCCCTTGACAGCTTTAGAGTCCATTTTTTTCGCTTTTATTTTGGTACGTGATTGTAGAAACGAATCCTCTTATGCGCAAATGTTTGATTTTAGGTTCCTGACCCAAACGAAGTTTACTTGGACTAACATCTTCAACTGTGAACTTTCCTGTCCTATTCAAAACATATGCTGCTGAATTTATAAGTCCACCGTTCTGTTGTGGTACAATCAGTCTTTTTGTTATTCCACAAAGACGTAGAACATCCCCAACTTCTTGGTTATCAAACTCCCCACCATTATCTTTTAAACATTGTTTCAGTGCATGCCCTAAAGTTTTTGTGTAAGCTAACATGTCTTTTAACGCATTTACCACTACCGATTTTGCATTTAAGAGATAAAGATATCGATATTTTGTAAAACTGTCTTTAAAAAATACGTAATACCGTTTATGACTAAAAGACTGGGAAAAGGGTCCAAATACATCGTCTGACATTAGTAGCCTCCGGAGAACTGGCCTTTTCCCGTCTTCCAAAAAGCAGCGGACTTGACTTTCCATATGAATTCCAATCCCACTCTGAATCCCAATTCCTTTTCCAGTTGTACTTGACGTAACGCTTGTCCTGGTGGTCCCACCGGTCATGATAAAGTTGTAGTAGCGTGTCTCAGGTGGAGTCTATAGAGTCTTCCACTAGTTTTTGATGACCTTCAATTACTACTTGCCCGTCTATACTAAGAAAACACTTAACTGCAAACGACTTGACCTCGCTGTACTGATTTCTGTCGTGTGCGGCTAAAACTGAGAATAGGTTCTTAACTACTTGTGGAATATACCATACATTCTTTAAACACATTTTCTACTTTCCCTATATTGGAAATGATTTCGATAGTATCCATTCAAACAGCGGCTAACGCTTCTTTACCAGCCGATTGAAATATAACATCTTGATCAAAATAATGAAAATCTACAAAGCAGGCTATTCGATTAGTGATGTGTTTAGTTGCACCATTGTCGATGTATTTGTTTCTAAAATATTTGCTACATTGACTTCAGGTAGTAAGGCTACATTGGTATTTGTTGAATCGCCCTGAACTTGGTCACCGTGTCGTGGTCTTCCGTCGGCTTTCCATTTGAAACAATATTTAACACAATATCCTCTACGTTTACAATAGTTGCATACATCAACTGGTTTTAATGGTTTTCTTTTCAATCTAAATTTTTCACATTTCTTGGAACTATCTTGTACTACAAGAAGCTCTGGGATGCGTTTTTTGCTATCTCGTTTAATATTTCTTTCAAATAAACATAGGTGCATCATAAGCTCATAGAATGTCTTGTCAGTATCTTTTGTTAGAAACATCCAGCTAGACTGAAAGGTAGAAAAACCACTTGGGCAGATCTAAAGAGTCTAACAAACTAATAATAAATATGGTAATTCATTCTCACCTTTGAGTTTTAATCCACTGTTCAATTCAGTCTACAAACTTTATAACTTAGCGATGTATGTTGAAACGTTATATCCAACCACCCAGTTAACTTCCAATAAATCTGTTCATAATCTGAATAACTGGTCTTTCGATGTGGCTTCAAACTGACTTTTAAGAGCTTCCCAAGCTTCTTTAGCTGTAGTTTTATCCATGATTTTTTTATACACTTCATCTGTTATTGAGCTTGATATCATAGTTTTAGCAAAGCTATTTGCCATACGGTATAGCTCACTTGCCTGCTTGTTTTTAGCAATTTATGATGCCGCTGTAGTTTCACTAATACCTACAGGTGTAACTTACTTGTTTTCTATAACAATTAAAGCACCTTCTTGATAGACCAATAAATCACGGATTTTTCTTTTCTAAACTGGCCAATCAGCAACCTCAGATAGCGGCTTTATGAGCTTGACTAAATCGATATTTCAGCTAATTAAGTCACACTTCACAATACCACTAGCTTTATAATACACTTTAAATTCTAGTCTTTTTATGTTTACTACTAAAAATAATTAGATTTCACTAACACTTGGTAAAAAGTTCATGACAGTAAAAACACGGCTATTCCCATAACCTGTTGTAACTTAGTTGCTATTTAAGAATGCTTATTACTATTTATTGAACTTTCTAGACAAGTAGTACAAGAAGCTTAAATAACTTACCGACGTGCTCTAATTATATTAGTGAGCCTGAAAAAGGATTACTTGATCTGAAAACGTATAAATGGGATAAACCAATTAAAAAACGCGGTGTTTTTCTGTTAGCTTTGATTCACAACTAACTTCATGTTTTACTTTATATACAAGTAGGATTACTATATAGGTTTGTTTACATTAACAACTTTAACAAATTTAGATTCACAGGTACAAATGCCGCTTTTAAATCCCATTTGAAGGTCACTTATTTAGTTTAGAATTGTAATTTGGAGTTTATCGAAACTATCTCCATTACTATCTTCCCTGTGTGACTCGTATTCTCGACATCCTACATATTTGATTCCATGAGTTCGTTCATCATGATTGGTAATGATGTTTCGTCCTTTCTGTTGTTCCTTGGCTGTAAATCCTCTGTCTCCTCTCGATCTTCGAACAACTCACTAATATATCCCTCCCATCTATTCTTTACATCCACCTGATCACACAATATCTTATTGTTTTTATCCACTATGGAACTTTAAACTATCTTCCATTTGAACTTCCCACGCAGCGCTCTAATATCCTTATATATCTTGTGATCCAGATTAGCTTTAACAAGAGCTTCTATTTTTTCGCTTTTTGTTTCATCCACTTTTCCTTTGCTTCTTTTCTATTGGTTTGTGTACATTCCTATATTTTATAATGTCTGCGTTTTTAGCTTCGTTTCTTTTCTCCATTAATCATTATTTCTTTGGTCATCCATTTTTTTATGTTTTCCAATAATCCTCTATAGTGGTTAATTTTTTGTGTGCATTTTAATAGTTCTTGAATCTTTTCATTATATGCTTCGTTTTTGCTATGTATGTTTAAATTACGTATTTGATTTTGTAAGTTTTATGCGTATTTTAACCTCTAGCAAATTATGATCTGATACAACATCTAATTTAGGTCTGGTTTTAAAGTTTAGCACATTGTTCTTATAACGATTATCAATTAATATATAATCTATTTGATTTCTTACTACATGGTATGGAGAGTCTGCTGGTGATTCCAGGTATATAGTCTTCGTGGAGGATGTTCATATAATGTGTTTGTTATAACCATATTATTTTCTCTGCAGAAAATTATCAGTTTATCTCCTCTCTCATTTTTTTTACCTTATCCGAATTTTCCTACGATGTTATCATCTAATCTCTTCCCAACCTTTGCATTAAAATCTCCCATTATTATATTCAGTTCACGAGTCTTGTTCAGAACGTTTCCTGTTATTGGTAATCGATTTTTTCACATTCGTCATTTGTTGAATCTGATGTTGGTGCGTATACTTGTATAACATTTGTTTTGATCGGCGCTGTTTTAAGTTTTAATGTAATAATTCTGTCTGAGATTGGAATATATGATTCTATGATGTACTCAACTTTTTTATCAATGAGGAATCCCACGCCGTAACGATGCTGTATACCGCTTGAATAATATATTATATACCCATCAATTTTCATTTGACCATTTTTTTCCAATGTGTTTCACTCAGCCCCGTAACAATTATATTTGCAGCCCTTATTTCTGCAATTAAGTTTTCCAGTTTCCCACTTTTGTGGGAAATTTCTCACGTTCCTAGCTATTTTATAGTCCCTTTCTTTCTTATTATTTAAAACATTGTTGTTTATATGATTTATGTTTACTTCCTTTACAATAGTTTCATTTGTTTTTATCTTCCTATTTTCGTTATCCTTTGCCGTCGTGGTCGTCCTTAGTAAATTACGACAGTGGCTTGCCATTTCCTCCTGTCGGGTATTGCGTTCGTATTTTACTACATCTACTAACTGTGGTTTCTGTTGTGAGTGTGCTTGAATTTGGTTCCAAAAACGCTGTAATTTTATCATCCCTATCTTTTTTTCCTTGATGTCTACCTGTGGTTTCTAATTTCTGTTACTTTTCTTCATTTCTGGTCTTTCAGTTATAGTAATTTCACTTTCTCGCTCTTCTTCACTCCTTTGCCTTGTTCCTTCATTACATGTATCACATCCTTTTGATTTTTAATTTCTTCATATGAGTAGAATTTACCGTCTGCGGATAGTTTACTCCCTCTAATACTTGCGTTTTTCCAGATTCTTTCATTTTGATCATCATTCCAAGATGCTAGCATCCCATCCAAATTTCCAAAAAAACTATACCATCTAATTGGTCACTAATTGGTCATAAATGGTCATAAATGGTCTGGTAGTCCCATTATTTGGTCAGCGATAGAAAACTTTTAATCGATGTTTTAAATTTTTTTCAAGGTCAAAAAAGATTTTAAAACCCCATCCATGGAATTTCGAAAAACAAATTATACCATCTAATTGTTCACTAATTGGTCATAATTGGTCAGGTAGTTCCATTATTTGGCCTGCGATAAAAAACTTTGTATCGATGTTTTAAACTTTTTGAAGGTAAAAAAAAATTTGAACATGCAATTTTGAAAAACAAATTATACCATCTAATTAGTCACTAATTGGTCCTAATTCGTCAGGTAGTCCCATTATTTGGTCAGCGATAGAAAACTTTTTATTGATCTTTTAATTTTTTCAAGTCATACATAAATATTAGTACGCCATCCATGGAATTTCGAAAAACAAATTATACCATCTAATTGATCACTAATTGGTCATAAATGATCAGGTAGTCCTATTAATTGGTTAGCGATAGAAAACTTTTTATCGATGTTTTAAATTTTTTTTGTTTAGATATTTAATCGTAGGTTGTAAGGCTGAGACAATCTCAATTAGGAGTTATTAATTCACCTGAGAGGCATGCAAAAAATGTATATTTATTTAATAAATTGTATCGTTGACGTTGGTTGATAACAAATAACAATAAATAAATAATTAAATAAAAAATCCCTAAAAAAATAAATTTATATTACAATAATAATAATTATTTAAGCCCCCGTAAATAATAACAACAATTACCGTTTTGTAATTGAGTACAGCCGAAAACACCAGGTGATCGCACATAAAACTAGAGGCGCCACGAAAACCGCGAAACCATTCTGTTGGGTCGATTTTGGCACGAACGATGAGTTGGAATGAAAGCAACACCCATGTCGGTCAAACAAAGGCCGGAGATTCATTCTTTCGACAACCATAGTCAGTAGAACAGCGACTAAAATTTAGACTTAGCGATTAATAAGTATTAAATAAAAATAATTTATTGGATACAGTTTATTTTAAAACAATACGAAGCATCCTTCGAATCAACCACGTTTGGTTATACCAAAAAGGATAGACCGAAGGAAGAGCCGAAAAACAAATTTGTTTTTGTTTGTTTGAATTGACTGGACGGACCTCGTGTTCCATCAACCCAACACATGATCCCGGGTTGGCAGGCACATTTGGATGGAACGATTCTAGAAATAGTACTATCATTCACGCCGGTTCGTAACGCTGGGTAATCAGATACCGAAAAACCACGATAACGCAAACAACTCACGTGGTACAAATGACCCTACTGGCCTCAACTATACACTGCATCAAGCGATCTTCTGGTGTCCAAGCTACTACTCAGGCGACCTCCGAGTGCAGCAGCTGATTGTGGGTATTATTCAGGTGACTAATATTTTTCATTCATTTGGAACATTGTATCCATTCCCCGTTGTTTTTCTAAAAAAATAATCATTGTTGGAGGTTATTTACATTTAGCATACTTAGAATTACGTTTTTTGTTTTGTTTGTTATGTTTTGGATTGTGTGTCGCTACGACACTCAACGTCTTTTTAAATTTTTCAATTGTAGTAATTTTACTGATAGTCCGACGAAAACTGGTTGTTAATATTTGAATCAAGCTAGGCGCAACCTCGTTCCAAAACGAGTAAACTTGCTTCGTTTCGTGCCGGTTAAACCGCTGACCACAGCAAGTATCGAACACGTGTGTTCATGGTGCCAAGGGGTTGGATTTGAACCGAACCAAAGCTCGGAAATCTTACCGCTTCGCCCATACTGTTCAACGGAGCCACCGTTTGCATTCAACTTCTTAAAAATAATTCAGGTACAACCAGGCTTCGTTACACAACTTTTTAATTTCAGTTTTCGAAAACGAAAAGACTCTTAAATACCATTTTTTATAGTTATCATTTGTTCACTGAACACTTATTTTCGTCTGTTTGTTAAATATTGTAATTTTTTATTCCTTATTTAAAAGAATTTATATTCATTGGCAAAGATCACACCACATTGTTATGGTAGTGAGTTTGCCAATTACATATGTCACAGATAGTTATTTTAAAATTATAAAGTAAAATTAATGAATAAATAAGTTATCTTTAATGCTGTTATTTTTGATTGAACCACCCCATTAACTTAACAGGGGGTAAATTACTATTAATGTTCAACAAACAAGTATTATAAGATAAATACAAACTTACCTTTAAAAAAATAACACATTGAATTCACTTGTGTTTATTCTTGAACAAACACATCTGTCAAAATAACTAGTTACTTTTTTTATTAGCCAACACATAAATACATTTCACCAAACTCAGTTCAAACTTCAGCGCAAAAGTTCTGACGATCAAAAATTATTCCACTGCGTTTTATCTGAAGACGACTCTTTGGGGATATCGGGCCTTGGGAATTTTAATTAAAAATCCTCCAGGTCTGCTCAGCCTTTGAGAACGTTTTGAGGCTAGTACAGATAATTGTTCAATGGCATTAGAAAATTTGGCGGGATGCTATGTATAGATAATTGTTCACTGGCATTCGAAAATTGATGTATTGAAATATTGTAAATAGATTTTTTTTTTGCTTTATCTCCTAATATTTTTAAGTAATACATTATAGCTCGAATTTTCATTATTATACTTTTATATTAGCTTTTCTCAAACGAAAATCATATATTAGATTATTAAAATTTAGCTATTGCATTCGTTTTAACGATTACATAAATATTTATATATCGCAGAAGGATAGTCAAATCCACTGTTTTACAAAACCGCTCGTTGTTTTACATAACAACTCCAATTAATGGGACCAAATAATGGGACTAGCTGACCAATCATGACCAATTAGTGACCAAGTAGATGGTATAATTTGTTTTTCGAAATTCTATGGACGGGGTGTTAAAATCTTTTTTGACATTGAAAAAAATTTAAAACGTCAATAAAAAGTTTCCTATCGCTGACCAAATAATGGGACTACCTGATCAATTTTGACCAATTAGATGGTATAATTTTTTTTTCGAAATTCCATGGATGGGGTGCTAGCCTCTTGGAGCCAATGTACCTAGTTCTTTTCTTGTCTCTCTGATATGCTTAGGGAAGTCTTCTTTTATACTTGTGTATTCTAGTGTAGTATACTTGTCTATACTTTCAATATACCTGTGTTTTTAAGATTCACGTTGTACAATCTACCAATACTGGTCTTACATACTATGAATCGGAATGTTTCAAAATTCAAATTGTGACCATATATAGAGCGCCCAATGGAGACATTTACATATTTGAAGAATATCTAAATAGGCTCTTTGACACACTGAAACCAGAAAAAAACAATGTAGTAATATGTGGTGATCTAAACATTGATTATTTAACAAACACGTCAGTGAAACGTAGATTATGTGATACATTAAATTCCTATAATTGTAAGAATCTGATCAATGAACCAACGCGTACAACGACATCTACCAGTAGCTGTCTTGATTATGTTATTATCAATAATAATTTCAATAATTTTAAAATTACTAACTTATCAACGTGTGTATCAGACCATGACAAAGGTCAATTTCTTCAAATAAATGTTAATGAAATAATAAAAAATAACACTGTCGATAGTATTCACAAACGTATATTTACAAATTCTAACATGCAATATCTCTCATATATGCTTAAAACCGCTGACTGGAGTGATGTTTATGAGTCAAATAATATAAATATTGTATACAATGCATTCTGGCAAATATTTCAATTTTGTTTAGATGTTACTATTCCCATAATTAAAACGCAAAACAAACCACCTAATAAATTACAATGGATCACCCCTGATATAATAAAAGAAAGCCAGAATTTAAAGGATCTGTTTGATTTAGTTACTGCCTCTAATAATCCTGATTTAAACAGTCTATACGCAATTCGAAAAAAGGAATATAAGAACACAATACGTAGAGCAAAATCATTTTCATTTCAACAAAATATAATGGACAAACAATCTAAAAATCAATGGAAAACCATTAACAAAACATTAGGTAGAACTAAATCAGACAAAACCGAAATATCTCTGCTTCGGTCAGATGGTACTGTATGTAGAAATAGAAATGAAAATGCTGAGATGCTTTGTGAATATTATGCTACAGCTGTTACGAATAAACTTAATAGTCATTATAAAAACAACTTAACAGTAAATGTTACTTCTTCGGTCTCCAAATTAAAATCATTTTATATTAATCCAGTAACGGACCTAGAAGTCTACAATGTTGTTATGTCAATGGAAAATAAACATTGCTTTGGGATTGATGAAATCCCAATAAAACTAGTTAAAAATAGTATTTCCCAAATTGCATGCATACTAAGTTATATATATAATCTTTCATTTGAAACTGGAGAATTTCCAGACCTCTTAAAGATATCGATTATTAAACCAATATTCAAAAAAGGAGACACACTAAAAGTTGAAAATTATCGTCCTATATCATTATTGCCTCAATTCTCTAAAATATTAGAGAAACTGATGTATAATCGACTCTCCGAGTTCCTGGAACTTGAAAACATTTTAGTTAAATGTCAGCACGGTTTCAGACCGAAGCACTCCACGTGCTCGGCCAGTAATGAATTAACACATTTTGTATTGGAAGAGATTGATAAAAAAAAATTTGTATTGGCATTGTTTTTCGATTTAAGTTCAGCTTTTGATACTGTGAATCATAATCTTTTATTAAAAAAATTAGACAATATTGGCATAAGAGGTCTACCAAACTCCTGGTTTCAGACCTACCTACAAAATCGACAAATTATTATAGATGTTGCAGGAGAAAAATCCAGATCAAGGAATGTAAACATAGGGGTCCCACAAGGGTCAAATCTTGGTCCTTTGCTGTTCCTTATTTATATAAATGATTTGCCCTTACATATTTCGCTGGGAAAATTTGTGCTTTATGCAGATGACACATCTGTACTTTTGTCATCAGATGATTTGACTGACATTATCAATCAAATGGACCTTGTGGTTGATCAGTTTAGTGATTGGTGTAGAGTAAATCATTTAATTATAAATATGAGCAAAACTACTTATTTACTGTTTAATAATAAGCACATCGACAATACCAAGTTATTAAATAGCAGGAATCCGATCAGTCGAGTAACTGAAATGAAATTCCTAGGAGTCATGCTAGATGAAGACATGGGTTGGCATCTTCAAGTTGATGTAGTTTGTAAAAAATTGAGTACAGTATGCTACTATATAAGAAAATTGAAGCAAACGCATGATACAGACGCACTTTTGGCTCTGTATTACGGGCTTGCTTATAGTTGCATGCAATATTGTGTTATTCTTTGGGGACAATGTTCGGACTGCTCTCGAATATTTGTGTTACAAAAGAGAATTATTCGACTTATTTTCAATCTGAACTATAGAGAAACATGTAAAGATCATTTTATAAAGCACAATATTTTAACTTTTTATGGCATATACCTGTATGAGTTGTTAGTATACACCAAGAAAAACTACCAAAATTTTAAACTGAGAAAAGAAATTCATCCTTATAATACTCGACAATGTACTGATCTTCATGTTCAAAATTATCGAATTGATAAATATAGAAAAGCTCCTCAAATTGTTGGGACTGAATTATATAACAACTTACCAGTAGAAATTAAGCATATTGAAAATATAAATAAATTTAAAACTGTATTAAGAAATTATATAGTAAAACAATGTCCATATAATTTGTGAATTTGACAAAACCTATGTACTATTTGTATCTTTGGTAAATAAATTATTATTATTATTATTATTATTATTATTATCCTGTTTCTTCCCATCCGTGTAATAAAATTACTGTCCGTATTACTCATATTTATTTTTAGTTTTTTACTTATAATTTCTTTAACTATATTTTCCAGCTCATATATATTATGTTCAATTTCTACAAATCCTGGACACACCAAGTTATTTTTTCTATCCATATCTTCTAGAAATTGAATTTTTTGTTCCTGCTTGACTAATTTGGCTTCCCGTTTTTATTCTCCTGCTGAAGTTGCGTCACATTTTATTGTTTTCTTCCATCATTTCGATCATTTTGTTAATCATTCTATCTTCAGTGTTATCGATCTTGTTATTGCAGCTTTTGTTTTCCAGCCATTATTAGTACGTATCACAAGGATATAAGCTCGAAATTGATATTTTTATTAATGTTTACTTACTTGTTTGTATATATATTGTGACGGTAGTTTCACCACCTTGGAATCAACAAGGGGATGGCTAGCCGACAAAATGTAGCACCAAATCGAAAAACAAAAAAAATTATGATGGGCGCCAGGTTTTTAAAGAATACCACTCACCATCACGCTACTGCAGCTCGTCAACCCTTAATCTGGGTGGCAGGTCGGAAAGGTGGACACTCGTCTGATTACGGATAAACAAATAAACAAAATTACGAAACAAAAAATAAATTATTTATTCACGACACAAAAAAAATTAAATATTTAATAACAAAATAAAATATAAAACTCGAATTTTAACAAAATAAATAAATATCGAACATGAAAAAAAAATTATTTAATACAATACCAGAACGTGTTTACGTGAATCGATTTAAAAAAAAAAAATAATAATAATAATTAATAATAAAATTAAACAATACGAAAAAAAAATGGAATTTACTTTGCAATGACGATTTACAACAAAAATTTTCACATGAACACCCTCACGCAAAAAATTACAACCAAACCTCGCTCGAATCAACGCTCTCGATAAAACAAAAAAATAAATCCAAAAAATCAGTATAAAAATTAACAAAAAAAAAATAATCTTCAACAGTTCAAAAAACAAATTTGCTCAACAAATTTTAATACGATGCGAATCGTCCGGCTTTCGAAATCAGAATCCATTTTTTCCATCGTACAACAGAAGCATAACTTGCATATCGTTTATAAACAGATTTTAATTCTAATTGTTCATCAAACGCAACGAGTCCCAAACATTCATACAAATAACGATCACCAATTCAACAAGTTCAGAATACAGGCCTGTTTAATTTAGTCTTCAAAATACAACAACCAGTTGACTAGCGGTAGTGGATGTTACAGACCTCCATACAAACAGTCGGCTCCTCGTACACCATTCCAACCTCCATGTCGACGATCGATGATGTATCGAGGTCGGTAATTAGGTAATGCGTGCGGTTAACTTAACAAATAAAATAATAATAAATACAAAATAATTAAAATTATAAATGTCAACAGCGACATCGGATTTCAAAGCCGTTCTCTTCGTTTCTGGCCCCGGTATCCTTCAGGTGGCACCTGCGACCAGTCACGTCGAATTCACGTCAATAATCCAAAAATAAATATAAATAAATAAATAGAAGACATTCATCGAACGTTTGAATACTTTTCAACCGTTACAATATATATATATATATATATTCTTTTTTCGGTTAGTATCAGAATTTTTTTATGCAGGAGCAGCGTCAACTTAGCGAATTTTTCTAGAATAATTTCCTTCCTCGGAAATAGATGTTAGATATTTTTTTCTTATTAATTAAATATATTATATTCATATATTTTTTCACAAAGTAGAGAATATCTGTCTTAATATTAGAAAAATAGAAACATATATCAGCAGTTAAGTTTCAGAAAATCAATTCTACTGCAATTAATTTTTTGGTCATTTTTACATGTCCATAAAGGCAGCAGAGCAACCTGAGCAGAACACAATGATAAAAGTCTCATAAATAGACGATAATTAAATGCCCTAATTAAAAATCAAATGCTCTTTGTTGTGGTGCGTTACCGCATGTTCTGCTAGCTTAATGTTAAGCGAGCAGTGCAATATTTTAAAAATCAAGTAATTATATTGTTTTTGATCTCAAATTATTAAGCTAATTAAATGCTAATTAAATCCTCTAAAAAAAATTTTATGCTCTTTGTAGTACTGTGTAAGCGCATGCTCTGCTAGCTTTACCAGAAGAGCCATGTTTAAAAAATCAATTATATTGTATTTAATATCAAATTACAAAGCTAATTAAATACTAATTAAATACCCTAATTAAAAATTAACTGCTCTTTGTTGTATTGTGTAACCGCATGCTCTGCTAGCTTAATGTTAAGCTTGCAGAGCTGTATTTTAAAAATCAAGTAATTATATTGTTTTTGATCTCAAATTTTTAAGCTAATTAAATGCTTAATAAATTTAATTCTCTTTGTTGTACTGTGTAACCGTTTATTTTTATTTTATTTTTCATTTTCTTAGGATTGCCCATTTCATTATTATCATTGTTATTTGTTTCCTTAGAACCAGTTTTAATTTTTGTTGATGGAACTTTTTGACTGATTTATAGATTCTCATTTTGAATCAAATAGAAATTTTTAATACAGTCTAGTCCAATCATAGTCAAAATTCTCTTTATCAATAACTTATCAATAATTTCTTTTCTATATTAATGATTTTTGCATTTCATGATACTATGTCATTTGTTTTTTTAACGCCATTAATTGTTTTTAAATTAGTAGTTTTGAAATTACTATCTTTCCTGTCATCTAATTTAAACAATCTTGAATTCATCAGCGAAACATTTGAGCCCGAGTCATAAATCATTATTTTAAGTTGATTGTTTAATACGAATTCAGTTTTAATTAATTAATACTAGTTTTTTAATTCTTCATTTTTCAGTTCGCACTGAAGTTCTGAATTATTTAAATTTTATTCCGTTTTTATTCTTAGTTTCAGTTCCGATTGTTTTGAACCAACATAAGGCTTCAGCGCATTGTTATGTTTACCGTCAAATATGTCCAATATAACTTAGCTCAAATACAACTCTTTTCTTACAGTTTGGTTTTGTGTTTTTCCTGATTTTAACGAGTTTTTCAAGAATCTTGTACACTGGATTATCAATATTCATTGTTTGGGCAGCATAATTTTTGTATGTGCTAACGTCTTCTCAATATTGCTCTTAAAAAATTCATGGTTCTCGTAGATCGTAGATCGTAGATCAAACACGAATAAACTAACTTGTAAACTTGACAAACAACAATTAGTTTATAACCTAACAAATGAAAAATTCATAGAATCTGAAACCAAATTATTAAATGAAGGTCAAAATTTGGCAATTAACCAAAAACAATGTCCGTCCGAAAGTCTTGTAGTAGATATCGAAACAGGTATAAAATAGAAAGACGAAGCAACAAATACCCAAATTAGAAAGAATTGCACAAAAATAATAAAAAGTAGTAAGAATGACAATAATCACGACAATAACACAAAAACTGTCAAATCACTAAAACTAAGACAGGTACACTATCTAAAATCGGACAAAGGCAACGCAATTGTAATAATGAGTAAACAGGATTACTCGGATAAAGTCAACAAAATGCTCGACGAAGGTTCATATCGAATCCAAAGAACAAATCAATCGTCCACATTTATAAATGACGTAAAAGATACCATCAACTCATGCCGAAAGTTAATTTCAAAACGACTGAAATTTCAATTACAATATTCAAATCCTACAATACCGCGACTATATTGCCTACCAAAAATTCACAAAAAAGATGGATCAATGCGACCAATAGTATCAGGCATAAATTCTCCAACGTACAAAATTTTAAAATGGCTGGTGACCCAATTTCAATCATTAAATTAATTCAATTCATTCTCAGTCAGAAATAGTATCCAATTAATCGAAAAAATCAAAGATATTATTTTACAACCAGATTCAGCTTTAATGTCTTTTGATGTAAAAGCATTATACCCAAGCGTCCCAATACCAGACGCAATAAAAATACTAGAAAAATGGTTAACAAATAAAGGAATACCCGCAGATGAAATAATTGAATATCTGAAACTAACACGGCTTTGCACGAGGCAGAATGTGTTTACTTTCGAAGGGAAATACTACAAGCAAACATTTAGAACAAGCCTACAATATTTGAAATTAAATAGAAGTTAAGCTTTAATCAACTGCTCTGGTGGCAGCGGACATTCATTACCTGCATCAACCAATTTTGCACAAAAGGACGAAACATAAAATTGGTGCCAACGGTGGGAATGCAACATAAAAATTGGTGGCGAGCGGTAGGATTTTCAACACGCTAGACTCAAGTTTGAAAAACTCCAACATAGACTTGGTAAAAGAACAATTGTGTCAGCGGTTTACTCCAGTGATTTGGTTGAAAAACGAACTCTGGTAAGTCAGAAGAATAAACATTCATTTACAATTACTTAATTTGATCTCATTAAATTCCAAAACTCAAAAACTTTCCAAACACAAATCTCTACAAGCTATATCTCAACAATATCTAAATCTCATCAATATTTAAATCTCAACAATACACAAAATCATACTAATTCAAGTAATTCTAATTCTATTTTTTGTATTGTTTTACTAAATCATATGAAAGTCAAAAATCAACAATACACAAAATCATACTAATTCAAATAATTATAATTCAATTTTTTGTATTGTTATCCAAAATCCTATCAAACTCTCAAACTATACCGTACAAAAAAATTTTAAATCTCTCAAAACAGTTTTTTGAATTCTTTTCTTAAATCTTAAATCTATCAAAATCATTTTTGTTACTTTCAAATGATCAAAAATCATACGATAATAACAAATATAATGTTTTTCCCCTACGGAACCCTTGTAAATATTATTATTATAAATAATTTTTTTCTCTCATAAACAAAACATAAAAACTGCAACAATTCTTACGTACAATCAAATTTCGGTCCAATCAAATTCTTATTGAACCTCCAACTATAGACATTTTAACTTCATTAATAACACCATTTAACGGCGATCGTGATGAATTTCCTCATTTTATCTCTAGCTAAATATGAATGACATATCAGGATTCGAAGAACTAGAAAATAGTTTAAGAATGTTTTATGAGGATCATTTTCATATTTCTCAACTTCTAGAAGAACTACAAACTTCTAGACAAGGAACGTATGAAGATATTTCCACATATTTCTTAAGGTTCGAAAAATTGACTACTAAATGTTTGATGGCAATTCACAATTCTGATCCTACAGAATTAAAAGGTAAAACGGCTATTATCAAAGAAACCGCACTAAAACGATTTGTATTTCACAGTAATCTAAAACTATCGCGAGTTCTAAGATTAAAGGAATTTTCGTCCATTGATAAAGCCTATTCTGTAGCGATATCAGAAGACAAATTTCTTAATATGCAAAGTCATCAAACAAATTTAAGATATTTCCTACCTAAATCGAATCCGAATCATCAACCTTATTCTTATGTTACCACATCGTAACTATAACAAACAGCAATATCGAAATCCTAGCTCACAGCACTATCGAAATTCAAACTCTCAGCATTATCAAAATTCCAACCCAGAACAAAATCGAAATTCTAATCCACAGTACTATCGAAATCCAAACTCACAGTATAATCGCAATTCTAACCTACAACATTACCAAAATCCAAATGCTCAACATTACGTTGCTAAAAATCTTAATCCTGTGTACTACATTAATTCTAAATACACTCCGCAATTTAATAAACAAAATTTATTTAATAATGACTGGACTATTAATGACTGCGATATTAAAATAATCTTCAATAAAGACAAAGATGAAAATATGATACCACCTCAACAAGAATCTCAGATTCGAATGAATACTGTAAATGTCGTAATAGAAGACAAAGATATTTCCCTTTCAAAAACAGACTCTACTGACATTTCATTTCCAAACTTAGTTCCTGAAACCATAAACGAAATACCTGTAATGAACCCGAGCGAAAATCTTAATCCATTTAACGTAAATTACATTTTAAAAGATAATTTAACTACCAAGCCAATCCTACAATATCCCGATTTCAGTAAGCCCTTTGTTTTAACTACTGACGCCTCTAACGAAGCAATAGGCTCCGTCATTTCACAAGGTGAAATAGGAAAAGATTTGCCAATCGCATATTCTTCTCGTACTTTAAATAAAGCAGAAAAAATTATTCTACCACTGAACGTGAACTACTTGCTATAATAGACTCCGTGAAACATTTTCGATCTTACCTTCTTGGTCAAGAATTGTTCATAGTAACGGATTACAAACCACTTCAATGGCTCATGAATTGTAAGGATCCTTCATCCAAATTAGTTTGTTGGCGTATAAAACTCATGGAATATACTTATAAAATTATTTACAAACCCGGCAAAATCAATTCTAATGCGGAGCGGACGCGTTAAGTAGACCATTAAATATCATCAACAAACCTATTAAAACATTTCCTCAATTCCAAACTTATCATCAAAAGCATCAACAACTTAGTTATTCTATATTCCTGTAACCTATCCAATAATAATGAACTTTCCAACTATGTCAACGAAAACTGTTCCTTAAATGACTTAAAAAATCACAAACTCGGAGATATTAGAATTACTAATTCAAAACAAAATAATCAGCGAATAATATTCCTATTTGTAAAACAATTCAATTCAGATTCAATAACTTACGAAACTCTCTTTAAGTGTATATTGCAATTAGAAATTCTATGTCATTCAAATAATATAAATTCTAAAACTTTTACTAAAATTGCTATAAATAACACGAAACCCATAAAAATAAAGAAAAAGCTTTATAATCGAACCCATCACAACAAATACGAATTTCGAAATAACAAATTTATTCAAATAATTTAGCATCCCTAGAAATAATAAAACAAAAATGAAACGAAATGATTATGATGATATTGCTAACTCCCTAAATATTTATTCCTATATCCAACTAATATTTTTTGAGATTACTTAACATTGTAAAGAAGTTTCCATGAAAAACTGGGTTTGCACACAATCAACCATAATCAGATAAATGGAGCAACAAACATGGAAAGCACACTTGTTCTGAAACTACTTGGTCTAATTGGTCTAAAATCCGGCAGTAGAAAACCTTCCCTCATCTGTTAATTGATTGAAATATTATTGAAAATGCTTCTTGCAATATAAAAAATTTGGCAATGTAATGTCTGCCTGGGTAGTTCTGCTTCAATTAACATTAATTAATTAATTAAAAATTAATTTTTTTATAATTAAATCCCTCACGTGTTAATTGAACTTTGCTTGTTAAATAACATAGTATACGATACGACAAATCTTGTCAGGCAGCGCTGCTTATTACTGCTACGGTTACCTGCAGCCAGGTGTTCAAACTTAATGTTAACCTTGGTTACTTTCCTCATATGTTAATTGAAAAATATTTAGCTAATTTAAAATTTTAGAATAATTAGAATACATCCATAACTGGTAGCCATCTTAAAATCCACTAAAATCAATTGCAGCCTATATAAGAAAAATTAAAAAAAAAAGAAAAAAAAAATACCTTGTAGAGAGAGAGAGACTATTGCATTATTCCACGTAACAAACAAGGAAAGTATATGACTCATGCATTTGTAAAGCCTACTCCATTTATAAATGTATTTATACTAATAGAGGTATTGTGTAGAGTTCATGATAAACGGAATACACATGATTCACATTCGCATGATCATATACTTTCCTTGTTTGTTACGTTGAATAATGCATTAGTCACTCTCTCTCTACAAGATAGTTTTTTTTTAATTTCTATTTTTTTAAATTTTTCTTATATAGGCTGCAAGTGATTTTAATGGATTTTAAGATGGCTGCCAGTTATGGATGTATTCTAATTATTCTAAACTTTTAAATTAGCTAAATATTTTTCAATTAACATATGTGGGAAGTAACTTAAGTTTACATTAAGTTTGAACACCTGGCTGCAGGTAACCGTAGCAGTAATAAGCAGCGCTGCCTGCTATTACGAGATTTGTCGTATCGTATACTATGTTATTTAACAAGCAAAATTCAATTAACACGTGAGGGATTTAATTATAAAAAAATCTATTTTTAATTAATTAATTAATGTTAATTGCAGCAGAACTACCCTGGCAGACATTAAATTTCCAAATTGTTTATATTGCAATAAGCGTTTTCAATAATATTTCAATCAATTAACAAATGAGGGAAGGTTTCACTAATGCCGGATCTTAGACCATAAACTACTTGGTCTAAATCAATGGGTCATCAAAATGCAGCATGTCAAAGAAATTGTGTCACTAATGAACATTTTTTGTTTGTTTTTATACAATGGGAGAAATATTTTGTGGAATGGAAGTATTGCGGATTAATCAGCGTTTACAATTAATATATTACTGATAAATGAATCATCAAAGACAATCATAAAGTTTCATTTGTAAAATTAATTTTTTTAATTCATTTTTTTTTATTCATATTTTGTATCTTCATACGTGTTATTTTTGTTGTAATTTTAACGATTCAAATATTTTTTAAATTATTAAGGAAGCACTATCTTTAATTGGTGTGGATTAATCAGCGTTTACAATTAATATATAACTGATAAATGAATCATCAACGACAATCATAAAGTTTCATTTGTAAAATTAATTTTTTAAATTCAAATTTTTTTTATTCATATTTTTTATTTTTATACGATTTATTTTTTTGTAATTTTAACGATTCAAATATTTTTTAAATTATTTGAATTTTTTCTATAAGGGGAGGCGTTGCGTAACTCGATAACGCCTTTTTATAATTATTTAAGTTTAATGACACTTATAATTATTATTGAATGTATTTTGCAATCAAAAAAATTTGCAATCACAAAATTTATTTAATAAAAAACTCACTAGGCAATTTTTGCAAAATCAGTATTATTGAAATTTACATTTGTTGAAAAAATTATTATAGCGCGTGTAACACAAATATGTTTTAACTAAGTCGATTTTCGCATATAAAAATAATTGTAAATCAACTCACAAATAGATTTTAGATTTAGAAATAAAGATTTTAAATTAGATTTTTTTATGAGACAGTAACATCTCATAATTACGAGTTAAAATGTAAATTCACTTAGATTTGGATATTAATCCAATATGTAACAATCAATTCAGTCAAAATTAATTAAGTAACTAGTAAAGAAATTAAATTAAGTTTTTAAGTGTTTAGTTTTATAGTTTTATTTCTGACTTACCATTCTCTTGGAATATTTTTAACCAGAATATTACTCGTATTAAATTGGAAACATTTGAGTAATATCAAATTTTTCAATTGGTTATGGTCAAGTATTTGAGATGTCGAATATTTGAAATTATGTAACGCTACGAAGTTGAGCTTTAATCAACTGCTCTGGTGGCAGCGGAAATTCATCACCTGCAACAACCAATTTTGCACAAAAGGACGCAACATAAAATTGGTGTCAACGGTGGGAATGCAACAATCTATATATATATATATATATATATATATATATATATATATATACATATATATATATATATGTATATATATACATATATATATGTATATGTGTCTGTTCGCGCTCTGAGGGCGGCAATTTTTTGTTTATCGAAGTGAAATATGACGTGCTTTTTGTAATTGAAACTTCGAGTTTGTTAATGGGCAAAATGTGGACAAGGGGAAAGAGGGGATTAGAAGGTGGGAGAAACATAAAATATTTAATATTAGTAAAGTGGAAAACTTATAATTAGTAAGGTTGTAAATTTTATTACAATTGATTACCTAGCCGTATTTTCTGTAACTTTAATATTTACAGAAATATTTTCAATTTCATCATATTTAGTTCATAAATCAGTTTAAGATTTTGAAATACGGTATCAATATTGCATGGATCTAAATATTATTTTTGCGTTCTTCTGTCTCTAAGCCCTCACTTCCATTTCCGTTGGCCGATTCTACTCATTGTCGAACTTGGCCTGTTAATTACGAAAAGCATAACAGATATGAAATTTTATTTTTATCATAAAATTCAGAACGCTAGAGAACCTACAAAGAATATAACCTTTTAGTCAAAAATTGAGATATCTATATCCAAAAGAGAAATGATATTTTATCCTGGGGAAATTCACGGAGTGGACGCAGCTCTTGCGTAACGAATTGTTTTTGTACATATACTCTTAATAACAAAAACTTTTTACAATTTTTTTATGAAAAAGTAAAACTTTAAAATCAGAAATAAAAAGCGAAAAAAGGAGGATAAAAGCAGCAACGATGATGTAAATATAATTGAAGAAGGAAGCATCTTATTCTTATTCTTGTTGGTATGCATGTTATAAAATTGTATGATGAATTGATTTTGGTTGTAGGTGTTTTCCTTCGTATTTAAAATATATCATCTCTGTTAGTGACATTTAATTCAAGTTTTTGAAGATATTTAACAAAATATTTTTAAATGCATTATTATGATTATACTGTCTTGATTTACACTTAAAAGTAAATCAAATTTCACAGTTTTCTATTAATAATTTTTATCCTTTAAGATTCCGTACACAAAAACGGAATCTCTAAATAGGTCATGTTTATATGTTCATGATTGCAAAAATTTAAAGATAGATCATCATCCATCGAAAACATCATACTCTCGAAGTAATTGCTTTATTTTTCGTAGAAAGAATCATCCTTGATTCACCTTGTGATGTGATTATGATAGCAGGTATTTACATTAAAAACTAATTATAAATCAGTGTTCAGACAAGAAGGTATGCGATTTATGTAGTCATACAGAACATTTACCCAAAATTCGACATCAAGTTACGAAACAGATGATTTGTTAATGAAGGATTTTAAACGAAACTTTAGAATTATCTTTTATGATCAAAATAATCTGTACGTTAGCATAATTTAATTTGTATACAAGGTAAAGATTTCTGGATGGATAAATGAAATAAATTTTTGGAATCCATTAATTTTTTTTCATATGCCTATGGAACCATTGTTGAATAATTTTTCAAACTTGTTCGATTTAAAAAAGAAGTATATCATAATTTAAAAGTTTAACTCAAGAACTGTTCATTGAAAATGAATTAATATAATAGGGTTTGTATATCTATACAAAAAGTCCTTTTGAAAATAAAACATTATTAAACATACAGAAAAATATTTTCAAAATAAAATTGTTTATTGTTTTGGACACAAAATGTTCAGAAAATTAACATCTGGTGGAAATAATTAGAAACAGAGTAGTCAGACTCAACTGTGCGATTGGCATATGCGTTACTAGATTTACGTTAATAAAATAAGCAAAAAGCTATTATTTTGTAATGAAACTGTTTTGTAGCCTCACTAAAGCCGCCATTTTTTAATATGACATCATGATTACGAATAACAGAGTTTTAACAAACAGAATCATTTAAACTTAATCCAAAAAAGTTAAAAAGGTGTACTTTTTAGTTTGGTGTGTCATCAAATAAGAAAAGTGAGAACAATCTTTTTGGAAAAGACGTATTATAAACCCATACAATGATATGAAGATTCAATGCGAACCAATTGAACCCAATATACGTAAGCATTAAAGTTGGAATAATATCTGGAGATCTAGAATTAAATATGATAAATACTCATTCTGTTTGTTCTAGGATATCTAGAAATGTAATTTTTGTTGTTTTACCATTTTGGGGGATATTATTTTGGGAAAATTAAAATTTGCCGATTTTTCTTAAAGATTTCAGAATATTTCGCGTCAAATGCAAAAAACTGCATTCTACTAATATGTGTGGAAGTGGTTAAAAATTAAACACTTAAATAAAATTTTTTGTTTTTCCCATCTTTAGGGATGTTGTTTTGGGAAAATTAAAATTTTCAGATTTTTCTCATAGATTTTAGGTTATTCCACGTCAATGCAAAAAACTGCATTATACTTAAATGTATGGAAGTGGTTAAAACTTAAACACTTAAATGCAATATTTTGTTTTTCCCATTTTTGGGGAGATTCGTTGGGAAAATTTAAGTTTGCTGATTCTTCTTATAGGTTTCAAAGTATTTCAAATCGAATGCAAAAAACCGCATCGTTCTAGGATGTCTGGAAATGTAATTTTTGGTGTTTTCCCATTTTTAGGAATGTTGTTTTGGGTAAATTAAAATTTTCAGATTTTTCTTATATATTTCAGGTTATTCCGTCTCAAATTAAAAAGACTACATTCTACTTAAATGTCTGGAAGTGGTTAAAATTTAAACACATAAATGAAAGTTTTGGTTTTTCCCATTTTGTGGAGGATTTGTTAGGTAAACTTAAGTTTGCTGATTTTTCTTATAGGTTTCAAGGAATTTCAAATGGAATACGAAAAACCGAATCGTTCTAGGATGTCTAGAAAGGAAATTTTTGTTGTTTTCCCATTTTTGGGGACGTTGTTTTGGGAAAATTTTCCGATTTTTCTTAAAGATTTCAGGTTATTCCCCGTCAAATGCAAAAAACTGCGTTCTACTAAAATGTCTGGAAGTGGTTAAAATTTAAACACTTAAATGAAATTATTTGTTTTTCCCATTTTTGGGAAGGTTTCGTTGGGAAAATTTAAGTTCACTGATTTTTCTTATAACTTTCAAGATATTTCAAATCGAATGCAAAAAACCGCATCATTCTATGATGTCTAGAAACTTAATTTTTGTTGTTTTACCATTTTTGGGGATGTTGTTTAGGGAAAATTAAAATTTTCCAATTTTTCATATAGATTTCAGGTTATTACGCGTCAAATGTGTGGCGTTCCGTCACAATTGGTCCGATTAATTTTAATAAAACTAAAAGAATTAACATATATATAATAATAAATATTCTACCGTTGACCCCGAGTAGGAGATTATAAAATTAGTGTTAAAAAAAAGGTGTAATTCCAAAATAAAATAAATAAAAAAATAAATAAAAAGTGAAAAGCAAAACGAAGCTTATTAGAATAAAATACAAAATTATAAAAAAAACAGTGAAAGGTAAGACCTAATCAATAATTTAATATAAATTTAAGTGTTTAAAAATACTCACAAACAATATTCCCGCGCAAATGTATTGGTCGATCAAACGCGTAAACAGGAAGATTCCCACCAGATTTTCAGCGAACGAGATCATGCACGAGCCGACACAATATACGCCATATTTGTTGTTTTGCAGTAAGTCCGCGTTCCCAAAAAAATCATTACTTGGCGAACGTTCATCGTGGTATTAGCCTCTAAGAATTCGTAAAAAGAAATTTTGAGGAACCGAGTTGCTACTTGACTGGTTTTACCTCGTGGTAAATTTCACCCGATTGGGATTGGAAGTGGATTCAAAAGAAAGGGATAAACTAATATTCATACCAGCGTATATTACTCCGACAACTAAGGCATCCATATCTGGCAGGATGTTTCTTCCATCAACCTGGAAAATCACCAGCTTACGCTGGACTGGATCCCGTGTTTGAAAGGCCAATTCATTTGTTGCCAAGGGGGTATCATCAGACGTCCATTAAAATAACGCAGGTATATCAATTCACATTAACCAAGCTTTTCTTTCACGACTTCTCCAAAGATATATTTCATCGGGGTTAAATAATCGAGTTGAGGTTCCACACAGTAGATTTTAAAAACAATTCAAAAACAATAGTTAGGTTCCTTTAAAAATAAAAATTTACGATAATTACGTTACCCAAGTGTACTTCAAAATTATTTTAGGCTAGTTTAGTATAATCTGTTGACCATTCTATCGGCGTTGGAGTCCTGGGGAACTTGGCGAAAATTTATCACTCATATCTGCCGCAAACGGCAAGAATTCGGTTGGTAAATCGCAAAACACACTTGGCAGGTTGTCGAATATCCAGCGTCGCAAATGGGTACTCAACAGGTTGCCAGGAGATTATCCTCCATCGATGGAAGCGTTGACCATTTTTTTATAATTAATATTAATTTGGATTCCACTGTTATTTAATTTTTTATCATATTCCGTGTTTGTACGATTTCAACATATGGTTTCTACGTTAACGTAACATTAAATAAGAATAAATAAAAAACATTAATACTTGCGATGTTTGATATGCATTTAACTATAACTTCCATTTCAACGATATTGTTTTAAAACGAAGGGAGAGTTTCTGGATTGGGGCACTTTTTAAATAAATAAATTGTTAATTATCAAACTCATTTTTATTTATTTACGAAAATACATTATTTACAATTTGATATCTATATGAGCATAGTTCATAATCTGGAAGATAGGGGCGATCGTCAAGGTACAAAAAAACAGAGTGGCACCCGGGCAGAGTGGCGCACACCTTTTTTTTTTCATTATTATCCAATTATTTTTAAAATTCCAATCACTGCCGTACAATTAAGATTATATGTACAATTAAGGGGTACGGTATCCGAGTGTTTCGATTTCAGTTAACCCCATCGACGACACTCAAAACCAACACACTTCCACAGCGAAACAACAGTGGGCAATCTCACTATTTGTACTCTAATTCCAACTTACAAATTGTGAGAAGCCTCAAATGCAAGAAACAGAATTTTTCTTAAATGTCTGGAAGTGGTTAAAATTTAATCACCTAAATCAACTTTATTGTTTTTCCCAATATTGGGGAGGTAACGTAAGGAAAATTTAAGTTTGCTGACTTTTCTTATAGGTTTCAAGGTATTTCAAAGCGAATGGAATCGCATCGTTCTAGCATGTATAGAAAGGTAATTTTTGCTGTTTTCCCATTTTTGGGGATGTTGTTTTGGGAAAATCCAAATTTTTCGATTTTTCTTAAAGATTTCAGGTTATTCTGCGTCAAATGCAAAAAAATGCATTATACTAAAATGTCTGGAAGTGGTTAAAAATTAAACAATTAAAAGACATTTTTTGTTTTTCCCATTTTTTGGGAGGTTTTGTTGGGAAAATTTTAGTTTGATGATTTTTCTTATAGGTTTCAAGGTATTTCAAATCGAATGGAAAAAAAACCGCATAGGTCTAGAATGTCTAGAAAGGTAATTTTTGTTGTTATCCCATTTTTGTGATGTTGTTTTTGGAGAATTAAAATTTTCCGATGTTTCTTAAAGATTTCAGGTTATTCCGCGTCAAATGCAAAAAACTGCATTCTACTAAAATGTCTGGAAGTGGTTAAAAATTAAACACTTAAATGACGTTTTTTGTTTTTCCCATTTTTGGGGAGCTTTTGTTGGGAAAATTTAAGTTTGATGATTTTTCGTAGAGGTTTCATGGTATTTCAAATCGAATGGAAAAAAACCGCATAGTTCTTGGATGTCTAGAAAGGTAATTTTTTTTGTTATCCCAATTTTTGGGTTGTTGTTTTGGGAAAATTAAAATTTTCAGATTTTTCTTATAGATTTTGATTGTTTTTTCGATATCTTCGACTTTCGATTTCGATTTCGATGTATCGACTGGTTTACTAGATATTTCAATTTTTAGGCTAAGGCAATATTTTTATTTTGTTTACAAATAATGCATTAAAAATGTTTGTTTTTTGAAAAATTATTATAGTCAATCTAAGTAATAGATGAAAATTTTTATTCGAATTGTTCAACCAAAGCACATACTCAATTCAAACACATATTTTTCCTAAGTAATGCTAAACTACCATATAATTAGATAAAACACTATAATTAGATAAAAAAAAGTAATTTTTGGTGTTTTTTATGCTCTATAATGTTAAATTAATTAAAACGAAAATTGTAAAAATTTCCCTTTTTCCCATACAAATTTCCAGTTTTCGAAATTTTCCCGTCCGTTTGGTTACTAGATCAACCTGTATGCCAAATATCAACTTTACAGGATATCTGGAATTAGCGTAGAATTATGATATACTGTATACGGTTTCTTAAGATGTTCCCGCTAATTTTGCATTTTTGAAGTGAAATAACTTTTTAACCGTTTATTTCTTAACGAAAAGCAAAAACTTGTTCTCGTTGAATTCCCTAAATAGCTTACATTCGAAAAATCAGCACTGTAACTCTTTTCGTTCAGAAGATATTTCGGGGTCAAATCGGCTCTGAATTAAGGATAAGTAATAGCACTGCGAAGCCAAAAGTGCGAAGGCCAAATGCCTCTTTAACTCGACCTTGCGCACTTCCGTGCTCTAGATTCCTTCAATCAGAGGAAATAAATATTAGAAAAAAAAAATACAGACGACTTAAGAACGTCGACATAGAAGATCGTCGACATAGAAGTTAAAAGGGTGTACGAGTAGCCGACTGTCTGCCTGGAAGTCGTGAACACTCACGTAAGTCAACTGGTGGCTGTATTTGTAAAGCTAAATCAAACATGCCCGTATTAAAAACTTGTTGAAATAGTGATCGTTAAATTAAAAGCTCCAGTGTATGATTGGTTTGGACTCGTTGTGTTTATGATGAACAATGTATGAAATTCGTAAATAAATAAATAAATAAATAAATAGAAAGAAATTAAGTTTAATATTCAGTAAACAAGGTAAACTTCGTTTACAAAAATGGTTTATAGCATCCACATACAAAGGACAGACGAAATATATAAATAGTTTAAAAACGATATGCAAGTTTCTATTTCTGTTGTGCGATGGATATAAATGATAATGAATTATGACCATTAGAAATAATACATCGTTATGTTGAGTTATTGAATAAATTATTGAAGGGTGGTGAAATACAAAATAGCATCAGCAACATCATATTGGTAAAGCAAATAAATATTGTAAAATATTAATAATTTCTAAATCCAGACCTGGTGTTCGTAATTAAAAATTGCTCAGTGGTGTCTTTGTGTTGTTTGTTTTTTTTTGTGACGGACTTCTTGTTAAGAGACAACAAGAAGTTCGTCACAAAAAAAATAAATGACCTAACTAACACCAATGATTGGCACTTAACGTAGGACCTACCAAACTTACTTCTCATTACAATAACCTTATTCATATAATTAACGTAACTAGCATTAGAAACAGTTTAGACCAAATTTATCTCAGCTTATTTAAAACAAATTTCAATGAAGCGCCAATTCATAACATAGTGAACTTAAAACACCAATACTTAAATTTAGATCATAAAACTAAAAGCCTAGAAATACAACACTATAGACCTAAACGTGGACTTATAGATGGTATAGGAATCGTTATTTAAAAAATTCACCGGTAACATGGACAATGATGATGCATTAGAAATTAATTATCAAATAGAAATGCTTAAAAATAATCAGTTGCTGATCAAAGATAGGATATTAGGACAACACCAACTTAATACACAAATGATACAACGCTTTGATAATATTACTAACTTCATTAATTCTGAACAGGCCAAATTGCAAATGTTAGCATCTGCTATGCAAACTTATCCAAGAATTTAACAACAGTTATTTCGGTCGCAGTTCTGTTTTACTATTCAATCGCAACTACAAAATTTAGACAATCATGTACGACATATTATTTCTTCTATTAGTTTAGCAAAACTCAGTATAATATCAAAACACATCTTGACAAAGAAGGAGTTAACTATTGTACACGATTCACTCAGTAAACAGTAAAACATACTAAATGACGAACACTTAGAACTTAAAGCACACTCTATAATAATAGCAACGTAATAATAGATGGGAGTCCGGTTCTGGTATTAAGTGAATAAAGTACTGTGGTACGAAACTCCAAAACTTATTTCGATTTCGGAACATTTTGAGCTTACTGTGCCACGAATAGTTATCAGAAAGTGAAAAAAGTGAGTGGATTTTAGGTGAAATAAATAAAATATGTGTATTTATACTGATTTAATTGAGACTGTAATGAAATGTCAACTTTGACGTTTTGAATAACCTCAAACTTTGTACGGCATATTTTTATTTTTATTTCTAAGTAAAACAAATTTAATTATTAAGATATAAATTATAACAAAGATTAAGAAAAGAAAGCTACACATATAAGATATATTACTCCGAAGAGTCGATCTGGTATTGTATCTTTTCGCAAACAAGCTTAAGTAAACAAAAAAAAAAACAGGTCCGTATTTGCAATTAGGTAAAATTATGAGTAGGAATGATGAATATTCAACAGACGATAGTAAAAGAAAAAGAGATCCAGGTGATTTAGGAGCTTTTAAAGGAAGCAAAAAAATAGCAAGATCACCAATGAAAATGCGGGATAATCATAAAAAGTTAGAGGAAATCTTCCAACTGCTGAAAACTGTGTCATTCGATGTACAAAAAATTAAGGATGAACAACAAGATATCCGACGTGAAATGAAAGAATTGAAAGATGAAAACATCAAAATGAAGCAGGAAAACCAATCATTAAAATTAGAAAATGAAAAAATTAAGAAAAATATAGTAACTCTAAACGCGAAAACCGAACAATTGGATAAAGAAAGAAGAAGGAATAATGTGGTGGTTACAGGTTTAGAAGTGGTTAAAGACAATGAAAATAAATTAAAAGAAGTGATGCGGGACTTTATCAAACAAAACTTACAAATTGAAACTTCAATCAGGTCGGCAAATCGAATAGGGAAAGATACATATCTGGTTTTGTTAAAAAATGTAGAAGAAAAATGGAAAGTTATGGAACAAAAAGGCAAGTTAAGGGACTTAAAGTCCATAAGGGAAGTAGCTACACAAGAGGGACAGATGGGTAACCGAGTAAAAATTGGGTACCAAAAATTAAAAATCGGCGATGAAGAATGGAAATGGAATAACGAAAGTGACCGGCTGGAAAAACAAACAAGAAGCAGTGATGGAAAAATGTAAAAAACGATATAATGAATGGTAGACGTACAACAAAATTGGCTATGAAAATGGATATAAATTTAGAAGGTTATGAAAATGAAAACCGGAAAAAAGAAGAAAAAGTTAAACGACAGTATAAGAAACTTTCGGAACCAGAAATGAAAATAGCTACCTGGAATGTGAGAAGTATATATGAAAAAGGAGCACTTAGGAATTTGACCGAAATAATGGAAAAGTACAAAATAGAAGTGGTGGCGTTACAGGAAACAAAGCTCTTAGGAAAAGATATTGTGAAAATCGGGAAGCATATTCTGTTTAAAAGCGGAGGGGAAAATAGAATGTTAGGGGCGGGTTTCATTCTGAATGAAGTAGCAGGGAACACAGTAGATTTTGAATCTTACTCCGATATAATGTGTCGAATACGATTGAGAGGAAAATATAGAAAAATATCGATTGTCAATATCCATGCACCATCTGAAGAAAAAGATATTGAACTGAAACAAGCTTTCTATGAAGATCTTCACGATATCAAAATTATAATAGTAATCTCCTATTATAATAGTAATGCAAAGATTGGGAGGTAGGAAATATATAAAAATATAATAAGAGCCAAAAGTAAACATGAATATAGCAACGAAAATGGAAGATACATTATTTAGTTCGCAAGAGAAAATAACATGAAAATAATGAGCATCCATTTTGACCACAAGGATATTCCCAAGACAACCTGGATGTCACCCAATGGGAATGCTTCCAATCAAATAGACCATATGCTAATTGAGGAGAGAGACATGGGAATAGCAAAAAAATGTGAGAAGCTACAGAGGAGCAGCTAGTATCTCCGACCACTTTCTGGTTGTTGCCAGAATAAAACAAAGATTACCTATAAATCAGAGAGGTAAGGGAGTGATCAGGCAAAAATATAATGTTTCAAAGCTAAAAATGGAGGATACGAGAAAACAGTTCGAAAGGATGGTGTCAGCAGACCTGGGAGAGCAAAGCAAAGGGGAAAATGTAGAACAAAAGTGGGCAAGGATTCAAACGGTTGGTTGTTGGAGTTGCAGCGAAACGTGTGCTTGGAAAAAATGAATCAAATAAAGGGAAGGATTGGTTCGACGAAGTTTGTGTAAATAGTTTGAAAGAGAGAAATAAGGCAAGAGTTAAGTTGTATAACGATAATACACCTCAAAACAGAGAACAGTATGATCAAAAGAGAAAAGAAGCAAAGCGTATCTGTAGAGTAAAGAAGAGAGATAATTGGAATAAAAAAATTGAAAAGATTGAAAACAGTTTTATGAGCAATGAGATAAGAAATTTTTACCAAGAAGTTAAGAATAGCAGGGAAAAAGGTTTGAAAACTGCCGCGTACTGTAGGGATAAGGGTGGTAATATGATAGGTGAAATAACTGAGAAATTCATACATTTGAACAATTCATAGTTTGGAATGGAGTGCAGAGGATATAGAGTGGTCTCTTAGGAATGTCAAAATGGGCAAAGCACCTGGAAAAGATGGCATGTTGAATGAATTCATTTTATGTCTTAGTGACCACCATATCTTTGTAAGTGTTTTAACAGGACTTTTTCAGAAAATAGGGCAAAATGCATACTTTCCATCAACATGGTCGACAGGTGTCATATGTAACCTTTACAAAGGAAAGGGCAAAAAAAATGATGCTAATAATTATAGAGGTTTGACATTGTTACCTAACATAAGTAAGGTCTACACGGGAATGCTTGCGAAAAAAATCTCGAAATGGGCTGAGGATAACAATATTATAACGGAATATCAAGCTGGTTTTAGAGAAGGCTATGGAGTGCAAGACAATATTGTTGTTCTTAAAGCTCTAATTGATAAAAGCATCAAACTATATTGCTGTTTTCTTGATTTTAGCAAGGCCTTCGACTCTGTCAACAGAAAAATGCTTTGGGACAAATTATATAGTATGGGCATGCCAATTGAATTAATTGATGCAGTTAAGTCGATTTATTTTAATGCATCGTGGTGCATAAAATATGATAATAATACAGTTACGGAGATCTTTAATAGTGAAAGAGGTGTTCGTCAAGGATGCCAGTTATCCGCTCTTCTTTTTATTTTATTTATAAATGATTTGCCCCAACACTTGAATTCTGTAGACACTGTAGGCCCTTGTTTTGGATCACTAGAGGTGAAGCTACTTATGTATGCGGATGACGTGGTTCTACTATCACAAGGAATAGGAGGAATGAAACGAGCTTTGGCTAATGTGAGTGAGTATTGCAGTACCTGGCAATTAAATCTTAATATAGATAAAACAAAAATGCTTATAATCAGTAAAGGTTCTAAGCCTAGTGTGAAGGAAAAATGGTCAATAAATGGCAAAGAAATAGAGATTGTAAAAGTGTTTAAATATCTAGGTACTTACATCAACTATAATGGCCAGTGGAGGGTACATCATGAAAATATGATTGCCAAAGCTAGGGGTGTATGGATGTCGATTAGAAGACAGATGTATGGGCACAATAGATTTCCTTTTAAGGTGATAATCCAAATGGTTAAAGCCCTTGTAGTACCATTATTTACGTTTGCTTGCCAAGTATGGGGTTTAGAGCATTCTGAGGAACCGACAAAATTCTTAACTTTAATCTATAAAGAAATTCTAGGCGTGGCTAGATGTACACCGAGTGATGCGGTATTGTTGGAAATTGGTGAATTACCGTTGGAAGCATACACAAATCTACAATCTCTCTCGTACATGTTTAGACAACTAAACAGTGAGAATAGGCTAGTGTAAAAGGAAAGCGCTAAAAATTGTATTAGCTACTTGCCATGACTGTGAATGTCTTGAATGACTGTGCTAGAGAGTTGGTGGGTGAAGGTATGCTAGACAATGCGGATAATCTAGAATATTCTCAATGGAAAAAATGCATCAAAGCGAATGTGGAAGATTTTTATAGAAAGAATATGCTGGAAAGTGTTGCAAACAAACGGTCTCTACAAACTTTTAATATGATCGGAAAATTTGAGAATGGAGCCCCATACTTAGAACTATTTGAAGACAGGAGTTTTAGAAGAACATTTACCAACTTTAGGCTCGGGAGGTTTGTTTAGGAAAACAGGAAGAAAAGAGATGGTGAACGTGTGTGTGTTTTGTGTAATAGGTGCGAATCTGGCCTTCATCTTCTCCTAAATTGTGCGGGAGTTGATTTAATAATGAGAGGCAAGATAATAAGTGAATTTGGTGATTCGATTGATAGTATTTTGAATTTGAGGGATGGGTTTTCTTTTTTTAAATTTTTTTAATTTTCTATTCTATATGCATTTGATTTCGTTTGTTAAACTTTGATTTTATTTAATATTTTTATTATTATTTTTATTGGTATTATTATTTTTGTTTTATTATTTATGTACAATTATTGTTATTTTTGTTGGCGGTGTCATCATAGAGAAATTCACATAACTTTTGGACACCGCCTCCAAAAATAACAACAATTGTACATATATATTTAAAAATTTTTGCTTAGGTGAACTAAAATTGGCACAAGAATATGCAATTATTTTTTTACTTTTTAGTGCATCTTTTGTTTATTTAATTTTAGAAGTCAGGTTTCCATTTTGTCAAAAGAGGTTTTATTTCTCGCTTTTTAGTGACTGAAGTTCTATAACTGATTTTATTTGTCTAAATATGGGTTATTTGTCTAAATATTTTTTTTATAACACTTTTTTTTTTATCCATTTTTTTTTTTTTTTTTTTTTTAGTGCATTTTTTTATAACAGATTTTCAGTTTTTTTTACAAGCATTTTGTTTTTTTTTTTGTAAAAATTTTTTTTTTTTGGGGTCGGTTTTTTTTTTGTAAAAAATTTTTTTAAAGTCGTTTTTAAAAAAAATTTTTTCTTATTTTCCCATTATAAATGAGTATACCCTTCAAAAAAAAAAAAGAATTTCGCAGAAATCTATTATCACATATAAATTGAGGATTTTCCTCGATTTCCCGGGGATTCCCTCATCAGAATGCGATTTGGTGACAATGGGACCAATCGAGAATCAAACTCTTTAAAACAAAAAAATAATTCAAAATCGGTTAATAAATGACGGAGTTCTGAGGTAACAAACATAAAAAAAAATACAGACGAATTGAGAACCAACCATCCTCCTTTTTTGAAGTCGGGTTAAAAAGACGTCATATTCAAAAACATAATTGTAAAGGAGCAACTTATTAATGATTTCCCCGAAAACTTGGTTCATTTTTACATTTATATTTTTAATCGGATTTATTTCTTACATACAAGTAAATATAAAATATGATTATCGATTACAAGTTTTGAAATTGTAAATTATTTAAAAATTTGAATAAAAGACACACACAAAAATTGCTCTTATTTAAAAAAGGAAGGTAGTTTACATGGTCATCAGAAGGTCAAGCATTGTCTTTTCTGTTAACTTTTTCTATTTTTATAATACCTGTCATATTCTAAATATAAGCTAAATTCTCCAAACCCAGTGTCTTGTTTTGCTCTTCTCCCTTTGGACGTTCACAATAAAAAAAACTCTTTCGAGATGCAGCCTCTCCAATTTTTGTTTCCAATTATAAAAAAATTCCTTTCACCAAGGAAAAAAATATTTCATCATAAATATTTTTCCTGAATACTTTCCTTTCGACAATATTTTTCAATATTTGAACATTATGTGTTGAGGTACCTACTAAAAACTATTTTAATAATTTTCAACACAACAACGTAAAACATACATATGTTTAACATATCGTTGCGAAATTATTGAATTATTTTTATGCGTCCATGTATACTGAGGTCGCGCTTACTCAGTATGCATACGGACGTCACTTTAATATTTTACTTAATATTATTAATATTTTTGGTGTATTATGTAAATGCATGTCCGCGCATTGTTGTTTTTGATTGTGTATTGTTTTCGAGCGGAGTTCACCTTATTCACTCCGGATTTCTTAAAAGACTCTCATTCTGATAGTCAAACTGAGAAAACTCTCATTCTGACAGTCTTAACACTTTTTTATGGATTTCTTCCCAAGAATCTCGGGAATTTTGTGCTCGGTACCTGATTTATTCATGGTCACTGAGTAACTGTTATTCTTGACATTGGTAATGTGTTTTGGTTTGGTTCACGAAAGAAAGCGTAAACTGATACTTGAGTCAATTAGATACATGTACATTTATTTTGTTTTATGTTGTAAATAAATTGATTTTACTATAATTTTTTTTCCTCATAATTCTACCAACGGTCGTAGGCAGAAGTAGATAAAGAAAAAAAAATGGAGGTTTCGAAGAAACCATTAACGATGTACGAATCTCTGGGGATAATTTCAATACAACTACGGGATCCATAACAACAGATCCGATTTAACAATAGAAATTTTTTAAATGGGCCAACGCACGATCTTTACGACAGTCTGTTTCCTTTTTAAAAACTGGTACAATTCTTAGTCCTGTTATCAGCGTTAACTAAATGACTCTTATCGTTCTTTTAAGTAACATTGATATTTTGTATGCGATAATAATGTTATTAAATCTTAAATCTTAATGAATATTAATGTTTACTTGTTAAATATTAATACTTTCTTTAAGTTTAATTAAAACTTTTAATTTTAAACTTAATTAAAATTCTTTCTTTTATTTTGAATATTCTTTTCATTTATTTTGAAAAAATTAAATTATTTAATTTTTTCAAAATTATTTTTCATTTCATTTGATAGCAGATAGTAAGTTTTTTATTTTTTCTAGTTTTGTTTGCCATCTGCTTGTATTAATTTCATAACACAGCTTAAAAACAAGTTGTCATCTGCAAATCAGAACATATTTTGCTTTTTCGTAGACTATTCCTATTCACATGCTGGTGTCGGGACGAATAATATAGTTTATTTTCCCTTCAATTTTTTTTTCTGGTGAGTAATATATTTTGGGTAATATTTTTTCTCTCTCTCTCATACTTTTGCTGGAATACCTTACTTAATTTTATGATGACATTTTTTTTTTAAGTTGGCCTAAAAAATTTTTTTCTGACTTTTCAAAATCAAAATTATTCTGTGAAATCTTGTAACTAGTTGTTTTCATATATTTTGTGAATTTGACCTTTGGAAGTGTAATTTCCCATATTCACATAATCACATTGAGTAAATTTACATATTCTATTGTTAAATCTGAAATCTACAATGTTTGCCAGCCGAAATATCTATTATATTAATTGAGACTGATTGATATTTATATTATACAGGAAAAAGATTAGAATAAGAATAATAATAATAATAATAATAATAAAATGTATACTATGACAGGCCAAAAAGCTTATTACAATTAGTTGCCAGTTTACATCATTATTATATATCCGACCAAAAACATAAATGTAAGAAAGGGCCGAGTTTTCGGGAAAATCCTTAATGTAATAGTTCCTTCTTAAAAAGTGATGATATGGAAGAAAGGACCGAACTATTTACAAAGTAAATAGCACTAGACTTCATATAATAGTTGCTTCTTAAAAAGTGATGATATGGAAGAAAGGACCGAGCTATTTACAAAGTAAATAGCTCTAGACTTCAAATAATAGTTGCTCTTTGAAAAGTGATGATATCCCATTAAAGAGCCGAGCTATTTACAAAGTAAATAGCTCGGTAAACTATTAAATAAAAAAAAATAATGAGGGGTAAATTGATTAAATGTAAGAAAAAATTAAATTATGTTAGGTATTGACCAACAGTATAATAGAAATGTCTTAGAAATTCTCCACCAAATATTTCTACCATGAATAGAACTTTAGGGGGTTGTTTTCCCATCTTTCTTGGGAGTGGTGAAGAAAAGTTTTAAGTTTTTCTAATAACCTTCTTAATTTGTAGCTATTAAGCGTCGAATGCAAAAAACCACATCTTTCTGACATGTATAGAAGAAAAAGGGTGCTTTTAGGGGTGTTTTTTCCATTTGTGAATGGTTGCGATTGGAAAATTTACTCTAAAAAAATAATCCTGTTATTTTAATCCAGTTCCACGTTGAATAAAAATAACCGTCCGTTCTAACATGAAAAGGGCAGTTTTAGGGGTGTTTTTCCTCTTTTTGGGGATTGCGATGTAGGTTATGAAATTTTCGTGATATTCTGTTAATTTGACTTTATTTTGGGTCGATTGGTGAAAATCCCATCTTTCTGCCATGAATAGAAGTTAAAAGGGTAGCTTCGGGGGTGCTTTAAAGATTATTTTTGGGAGGAAGCGATGAAAGTTTTTAAGTTTTTTGAATAACCTTCTTAATTTGTAGCTGTTTAGCGTCGAATATAACAAACTGCATCTTCCTAGCATGTATACAAGAAAAGGGGTAGTTTTAGGGGTGTGTTTCCCATTTGCGAAGGGTGACAATGGAAAAATTTACGGTTTTAAAATAATCCTATAATTTTAAACCCGGTCCACGTCGAATGAAAAAAACCTGATCTTTCTAACAGGAATAGAAGTGAAAAAGGCAGTTTAAGGGGTGTTTTTTCGGAGGTTTCCGATGTAGGTTATGAAATTTTTCAAAGTAATCTGTTAACTTGACTTTAAAAAGAAAATCCTATCTCTCTAACCAGAACTGACATGAAATGGCAATTTTACGGTTGTTTTCCTTATTTTCGGGAGGGGGGGTTGCGATGCAGGAAATGAAATTTTTGAAAGTATTCTGTTAACTTGACTTTGTTTCGGGTCGATTGGTGAAAATTCCATCATTTCAGCATTTATAGAACAGAAAAACGTAATTTTGGAGGATGTTTTTCCAATTTTCCGAGGGGTTTCACTGAAAAAATTGAAGTTTACTGATTTTTCTCGTCAGATTGAAGCAATTTCACGTCGAATACAAAAAACTGCATCATTCTAGCATAAGATCTTGGTTATAAGGGCTTTAAAAAATTTTTGCAGGCGAAGCTGCAACGGGCAATGCTAGTAATAAATAATAATTGATCAATGCAAAATATAATAAAAAAGTTAAAAAATAAATAAAATGATAATATAAATTAATGTTTACAAAATTACAATAAAAAGCGTATATATAAAATAAAATAAATTCACACAGTGTTGGGCACCCATCCAAAAACTAATTGTAAAAATATGTGCTTAACTTTTAAAATAAACGCACACTGCTGTATTCAAATTGCTATGTCTATTTCTATATGGTATAAAAATTAATAGGTATATATGATATATATCGTTTTCTACATGGTAGTTGGCCGATGACATAGCCTTAAGTTAATTAAAACAAAAAAATGTTAAATTTTCCACTTTTCCGATACAAATTTCCAGTTTTCGCAATTTTCCCGTCGGTTTGGGTACTACAGCTATCTACATGCCAAATATCAACTTTACAGCATATCTGGAAGTATCGTAGAATATTGATCTATTAGTTACCAAGAATTGTAGGCGTTCCCGCGAATTTTGCGTTTTTGAAGTGAAATAACTTTTTAACGGTTAATTCGTTAACGTTGATTGAAAAAACTGTATCTTATAATTCCGTAAAGTATCTATATTTGAAATATCAACACTGTAGCTCTTTTCGTTCAAAAGATACAGCACCTAAAAAATGACGCTAAATTAAGGTGTAGTAATAGCACTGTAGTGAAAAGTCCGAATGTCTCCCTTAAATCTCGGCCTTACGCACTACCGTGCTCTAGATATAACATAAAATTTAAATTCCAGTTTGGTATAATAATGATAGAACATAGTTTAAAAAAATTCGTTACGCAGGAGCTGCTTCAACTTAGCGAATTTCCTTAGAATACATTAATCACTCCCTAGCGGTCCAATTTTATTAATAAATGACATACGTCGAGGAGAATGGTGGGAGGAGGGGGGGGGGTATAAAGAAAGAAAAAACACAAAATATAAAATATCTCTCTTAATATTAGAACAATCGAAAAATGTGTAAGAAATAAACATGTAGAAAATCAAATTTGCTATAATTCATCACCTTATCATTTTTGCTCAAACTCTAATGTGTACAGAGATATTAAGGAATTTAATTTTCAATCTTAAACCATCAATATTTCTGTAAATATTTGTGTAAAAGAAAAAATGATAAAAACAAAATTACAGAAGAACTTAATACCTACAACTTTATTTCCTATAAATTTTTCAATTTTTCAAATATTAAGGGAGATATGTAAAATTTTCTGTTTCCCCTTCCTTCTAAACCCCCCTTTCCTCTAGTCCGATTTTACCCATTAACGAACTTGACCTTTTGAATACCAAAAGCACCTTAAATACCAAATTTCATTCCGATAAAATGAAAACTGTGACCGCTAGAGTGATTACAGACACATACATATATAAATATATATATATATATATATATATATATATATATATATATATATATATATATATATATATATATATATATATATATATATATATATATATGTCCATAGATATATATATATATAAATTTTACAGATGGTAATTAGCGAATTTCCTGAAAGGAAATAGAGCTATTGGTCTCGTACCGACTTCAAAATTTTGCAAAAATTTTTACAAATGTCCATCGATCCTACCTAGTAGATGTCGAAAATCACCATCTGTGAAATTTGTATATATATATCTATGGACATATATATATATATATATATATATATATATATATATATATATATATATATATATATATATATATATATATATATATATATGTATATATATATATATACATATATATATATGTGTCTGTAATCACTCTAGTGGTCACATTTTTGATCTGATTGGAATGTTATTTGGTATTTGAGACGCTTTTGGTATTCAAAAGGTCAAGTTCGTTAATGGGTAAAATCGAACAAGGGGAAAGGGGGGTTTAGAGAGAGGGGGAAACACAAAATTTAACATATCTTCCTTAATATTCGAAAAATCGAAAAATGTATAAGAAATAAAGTTGTAGGTACTAAATTTTACTGTAATTTTGTTTCCTATCATTTTTTCTGTTACCCTAATATTTACAGAAATATTGACGGTTTAAGATTGAAAATTAAATTCCTTAATATCTCTATACACATTAAAGTTTGAGCAAAAATGATAAGGTGATGAATTGTAGCAAACATGATTTTCTACAAGTTTATTCCTTACGCATTTTTCGATTGTTCTAATATTAAGAGAGATATTTTATATTTTGTGTTTTCTTCTGTCTTTATGCCCCCATTTCCCCTTGACGTATGTCATTCATTAATAAAATTAGCCATGCAAATACTAAAATCATTTCAGAACGACATTTCATTTTGATTAAACTAAAATTGTGACTGCTAGAGAGTGATTTATGTATTCTATGAAAATTCGCTAAGTTGAAGCAGCTCCTGCGTAACGAATTTTTTTTGACATCTACTAGGTAGGATCGATGGACATTTGAAGAAATTTTTGCGAAATTTTGACTTCGGTACGGGACCAATAGCTCTATTTCCGTTCAGGAAATTCGCTAAAAAAATTCGTTACGCAGGAGCTGCTTCAACTTAGCGAATTTCCTTAAAATACATAAATCAATTTCTAGCGGTCACAATTTTAGTCTGATCAAAATGAAATGTCGTATATGATTTTAGTATTTGCAAGGCCAATTTTATTAATAAATGTCATACGTGAAGGGGAAATGGGGACATAATGAAAGAAGAAAACACAAAATACAAAATATCTCTTTTAATATTAGAACAATCAAAACATGCGTAAGGCATAAAGTTGTAGAAAATCATGTTTGCGACAATTCATCACCTTATAATTTTTGCTCAAACTCGAATGTGTAAAGAGATATTAAGGAATTTAATTTTCAATCTTAAGCCGTCAATATTTCTGTAATTATTAATGTGACAGAAAAAATGACAAGAAACAAAATAACAGTTAAATTTAATACCTACAACTTTACTTCTTATAAATTTCTCGATTTCTCGAATATTAAGGGCGATATGTCAAATTATGTGTTTCCTCCTCCCTTTAAACCCCCCTTTCCGCTTTTCCGATTTCACCCATTAACGAACTTGACCTTTTGAATATCAAAAGCGCCTCAAATACCACTTTTCATTCCAATCAGATTAAAATTGTGACCGCTAGAGCGATTACAGGCATATTTATATATATATATATTTATATATATGTCCATAGAAATATATATAAATAAATTTTACAGATGGTGTTTTTCGACATCTACTAGGTAGGATCGATGGACATTTGAAGAAATTTTTGCAAAATTTTGAAGTCGGTACGAGACCAATAGCTCTATTCCCTTTCAGGAAATTCGCTAATATGAATTATGCGTAAATATTTGTAAAATGTTAAATAGTAAAAACGTACTTTTACGGAAAGCATTCTAAGACAATTGTTCGAAATACTATACTATTAAATTTTTGTCTGAGTCCAATATTCCATAAGGGTTAGAGAATACCATACAAAACGCATGCAGAATATAAAACTGGTACACGAAACTACTATTATTTTCTCTTTAACGAGAGATTTCTCTTTTACGAAGTCCAAACTAAATTATCACTACAGATGTATTCATGAATACCGCATTTCACATTTGAAGCTACATTCTTTAATTTATAAATAGGGGTAGTAGATGAATTCTCGCAACATTTTGAATGAAAAATAATTTTGAAAATATTAAATAAAATAATTTAATTTTTTCAAAATAAACGAAACGAATTTTCAAAATAAAAGAAAGAATTTGAATTAAGTTTAAAATTAAAAATTTTATTAAACTTAAAGAAAGGTTCAAGATTAAGAATATTAATATTTAACAAGTAAACATTAATATTCATTAAGATTTAAGATTTAATAACATTAATATCTCATATAAGAAAAATGTTACTTAAATGAACGATAAGAGTCATTTAGTTAACGCTTATAACAGGATTAAGAATGGTACCAGTTTTAAAAAAGAAACAGAGTGTCGTAAAAATCATGCGTTGGCCCATTTAAATAATATCTATTGTTAAATCGGATCTGATGTTATGGATCCCATAGTTGTATTGAAATTATCCCCAAGAGATTCGTACATCGTTAATGGTTTCTTCGAAACCCCCATTTTTAATTCTTTATCTACTTCTGCTTACGACCGTTGGTAGAATTATGAGGAAAACAAATTTATATTAAAATCAATTTATTTACAACATAAAATAAAATAAATGTACATATATCTCCAATTCGAAACTGAACAATAAGACTCTAATTGACTCAAGTATCAGTTTACGCTTTCTTTCGTGAACCAAACCAAAACACATTACCGATGTCAAGAATAATAGTTACTCAGTGGACCATGAATAAATCAGGTACCGAGCACAATATATTCCCGATGATTCTTGGTTGAAACCCATAAAAAAGTGTTAAGACTATCAGAATGAGAGTCTTCTCAGTTTGACTATCAGAATGAGAGTCTTTTAAGAAATCCGGAGTGAATAAGGTGAACTCCGCTCGAAAACAAAGACAATCAAAAACAACAATGCGCGGACATGCATTTACATAATACACCAAAAAAATTAATAATTTTAAGCAAAATACTAAAGTTACGTCCGTATGCATACTGAGTAAGCGCGATCTCAGTATACATGGACGCATAAAAATAATTCAATAATTTCGCAACGATATGTTTAACACATCATTGCACAAGTTTTCGGGAAAAAAAACAGAAAATAATTCTTAAAATACGCAGTAAAAAAGAAGTTTTTACTTTTTTTGAATTAAGATAAGAAAGCGAAATCTGAATTATTTTTTTCTTAAAAAAAATATATATATATAAAATATCAGTTACAATTGGTTAAACTAAATACAAAGTTTAAAGCAATAGATATCAAAACTACAATATTTACAAAATAATAGAACAGTTTGAATTGCAAATGAAACAGAATATTAAAGAAAATTTTAAGAAAAGATGTCAAAATGACACTATTTACAAAGTATCAGAATAGAATAATTAGAATTTACAAATGAAACAGAATAATATGCAAAATTCATAGAAAAGATGTCAAAATAACAGTATTTACAAAGTATCAGAATAGAATAATTATAATTTACAAATGAAACAGAATAATATACAAAATTTACAGAAAAGTTATCAAAATGACATTATTATACAAATCAAAAAAATCGAAAAGATAAAAGACGAAAAAATTTTACAATAAGAAAATTCAAGTAAGATAGAATAGCTTTCTTTATCTCTTTGACTTTGTTCCAAGGATAGTCTGTTAAATCAAACTTTTAACTAAATTAAAGGAATGCCAATGTAGAGATACAAAATTATTCAAAATTAGCAAAATAGAATAAATATATAGGGAAATATTTATTTAAGAAAGAAAAATGCACGTAAGAAACAACCTTTCTTCTCTGTTGGCCTAGTCTAAAGAATAATTAGTTAAATAAATAAAAATTTTTATTTTACTAAATTAAAACATACCAGGCGAGAGACAGAAAATTATTTTAAAGGTAGAAAAGGAATAGTTTAGTATAACGGTATGTTGAATTTAAATAGGTTGTATCACAATATTTAATTATATATAAATTTTAGAAAAAAAAAATTATGTTAAATAAGATTCACAAATTGAGTTATTAGTATTAAGTAGTACAAAAGTACTTAATGTCAAGCCGATAGCATTAGTAATTTATTGCTGAAATAAGCAACTATGGCAACTGAACCGACGTAGGGACTAAGTTGCATCAAAATAGTTTCTTTTTATCATTTTGGAACAGAACCATACAAAAATCTTGTGTGCTTTCTTGCTAACTGTGGGTCTGGAAACTAAGGCAAAAAATAGTATTTTCATGAATAACAATTCATTAGATGATAAGGATCGGTAGCCCTCCACAGAATATAAATAAAATATTTGCTTGCAAGATACGAATGTAAAAAAAATTTACTTCAATAACCGCATTTTAGTTTGAATTTTTTTATTCATATTTACGTAATATCATTCTTTAGGTTATTGTTTTTAAGTGTTGTTTTTTTTACAAAAAATCACTTTTTCGCGACTACCATAATAAGATTCGAAAATTTGGACGGTTTATCTCCGAGATTGTAGGTAAACCTGCTATAGAACTTCTATAGCATTTCAATTTCTACAGGACTTCAATACATATTAATTTCGTATATAGATGCTGTATAGCTGTTCAAACCAGATTTTTTCTAAACTACGAGTGTATCATCGGAAATTAATATTATAGACATTAGAATGAATGGTAACTAAAATTTGATTCTTATAAACAACTTTATTTCCTTATAGGTATTAAATATTAGCATATATATGTGCTATATATACTATATTTTATAATACAATCGAGACTAATTAATACAGGCCTAGATAATTTATTTATGTATCCGGATCATATCTATTTATATTCATATATGCTTTTTATTTTTTGAGGAGTATATTTTTAAACATGGGTGATTATTAAAAACTATTTTAATTGCTATTACCTCTATATGTGGGCTACAATATTATAGTAAGATAGATGAAGGTTGTTATTTCGGGGTTCATTATTGATCCATCGTTTTTTAGGTCCCCTGATGCCAAAAATACCAATTATTGGTTTACTTTAATGTGTGTATTTGCGTGGGTGTGTGTATTTGTGAACATGATATGTCCAAAACGAAGAGCAATGGAACATTCATAATTAAAGTTCTGTAAATTTTGAAAATTTGTCATCATTTCACTTTCAAAGAGAACGCGCTACAACGGAAGAAAACTTTTACTCAAATGATTTTCAGTTTTGTAGTTTTTTCAGGGGGTCGTCGGTTTGGAGTGAGGGGGAACACAAAATTTGATATATCTCTTTATATTGAAAAAATTATAAAATATATAAGAAGTAAAGTTAGAAAATTAATTTTACCGCACTTTAGATTCGCGTAATTTTTTCGGTTATTCGAAATCTGTTACAAAAATATATACAATTTAAGATTGAAAATTGAAAATTGAAATCCTAAATATCTCTGTTTACCTATATTAAAGATTTAAGAACATTAAGTTAAGTAATGATTTGTAGTAAAGTTGATTTTCTACAACTTTAATAATATTAGTCTTTTAGCTTTTTGTAATATTCTTTTGATTGTAATACCAATAGTTCTATTCATTGAAGAACTTGATACTTTAAATAACGAAAGCATATCAGGTACAAAATTTATTTTGATCAGACTTAAATTTTGATCGCTAAACAGCATATAAATAAATGAAAAATATACTTATTGACATAAATGTGTCTGTGGCCACAGGTCATCTTTTAATGGCCAAGTAAGATTAATATCTATTTTCAAAAGAGAAGGTGTATTTATTCTTAGGAAATTCGCTTACTTGACGCAGATCCTGCATAACAAATGTTTTTATATTTAAAATGTATATATGTTTATGTAAAAGTATTTTGTTTAGTGAGTTTCATATCTAAGCCTATTTGCCATAAAATAAAAAACTTTAAACAAATTTGGAGTAACGAGGTAATAATCTTTTTGGAGTAACGAGGGAATTACAAAATGTTCAAAACTATCTGCCGTTGCATTGCATCACATTATGCAATTGAATCACATTCTTTCATCACAATCTCATCTGCTTTGACAGTAGGTACTAACAGACATTGGGATTCTTTCTTGCAAATTATCAACTCGTTTATCGATAAAATCAAGTTACAAATGAGAAAGATACAAATAATGTGATAACGTTATTGGGCTTAAAAATCAAAATTTCGAATAATAAATTCGAATATTATATAAATCGGAAATCATTATTCTCAGACACAACGATATTTATAGACTCGCTGCACCCTTGGAATAAGAAGATAGCGGCATACCACTCTATGGTACATAGAGCTTTAACATTACCACTGTCCACAGAAAATTTCAAGAAAGAAATAAAAATTTTAAAGACAATAACAAAGAACAATGGATTCAATCACAGCATAATAGATGGAATAATATACAATAAAAACAGAAAAATAACTTTTATGTACACAGTACCTGAATCAAGAAATAAACTCGAGTATTACAAAACCATCATTTGTTATGGTGAAGTTTCGGAGAAAATTTGGAAAATACTTCGTAAACAAGATATAAACATATAGTATTTAAACCCCCATAAAACTCCAAAATATCATCTTTAATTATAAAGATAAAGTGGATGACAAATTGAAATCTGAAATTTAGAAGTTGCTTTGTAAAAATTGTGACACAGTTTACCTGGACCAAACAGGAAGGAGTTTCGAAGTGAGACGAAGAGTGAAAATCTGTGCTCGTTTAGACTGAAAAAGTCAGATTCGATCATTTTGAACCATCTACTGCGCAATGGCCACAAACCCTGTCCAAAATGTGGAAATAATCCATATAGCGAACAAACGACATACAATGAACATCCTAGAATCAGTGGACATCTACAAGCACAAACAAGGCTCGCAGCCTTTACTGAACAAACAGACATACTTGAAATATTCTTCTTTCGTTCAAATATTGAATCCTCCAATACTTTATTAGAATAAGAATTTATTTAAAAATAATTATCAAATATAAATCAGAATTTTTTCAAATGATTTTTTTGTAAACTAGCGTCTATTTATTTCCATTGTTAGTATGGTTGCCTTTCGGTTATATTACTTTACTTTGACATTTAAGTAAAATGTCTGAACATTGATACCATTTTTTGACAAGAAATAATGATTTAACATTTGATGTCAAAAAATGGATAATCAGATTTGTTTTTTTTTACTATCATACAAACATATTTTTAGCGAATTTCCTCCAAAGGAAATGCACTTATTGTTTTTACAACAATGTTGGAATTTCGTAAAAATTTCTTCAAATATCCATCGATCCTACCTATTAGATATATATATATATATATATATATATATATATATATATATATATATATATATATGCTTGATAAAAAGTGACGTTATTCGAAATCCAATATGGCAAATGGATATTTACAATTTCCACATTAACCACTATGATATGGGTATCAAATGAAAGGGCTTGATGAGCAAAACACGATAAGTAAAGTGATGTCATTCTTAATCATCCAATATGGCCATCGCCGCAAATGGAGATTTACAATTTCCACATTAACCCTTATGATATGGGTATCAAATGAAAGGGCTTCATGAGTGAAACACAATAACTAAAGTGACGTCATTCTAATTCCAATATGGCGCCCGCCGCAAATGGCGATTTATACTTTCCACAATAACCAATATGATATGGGTATCAAATGAAAGTGCTTGATGAGCGAAACACAGTATATAAAGTAACGTTATTCTAAATTCAATATGGCGGCCGCCGCAAATGGAGTTTTATAATTTCCTCATAAACCCCTATGATATGGGGATGAAATGAAACGGCTTGATGAGTGGACGCTGAAGGTGCTGTAATAACGACACTATCCTACCGGCTGCGCCAATTATATTTTCGATCTCGAAAGGTATAAAAAAAATACTTTATTTAATTTAACAAAAATACAATATTATAATTTATTTTATTTTAAATACAATAACAATTATACAATTTATAAGTTATCGCTAGTTCGCTACAATCAAGCGTGCAAGAAGCCAAACTTGTCTAATGAAAAAGACAATCGTTATCAATTTAACAATGGCTTATATTCTAGTTTTTGGTATTTTAGAAAGTGTCGTACTGATTAGAATGTAGTTTAATGTTCAGGACGTTTTTAGAAAGTTATGTTTAAGTAATGTGTACAAAGTACGTCATTACATGTTTGTTTTACAATGTCCTTGAAATAGAGAGATAGTTATTTTATATAAACTAATACACATTCCAGGATCCGTAACTTATATATATATATATATATATATATATATATATATATATACAAGTTTGGCTTCTTGCACGCTTGATTGTAGCGAACTAGCGATAACTTATAAATTGTTTAATTGTTATTGTATTTAAAATAAATTATAATATTGTATTTTTGTTAAATTAAATAAAGTATTTTTTTATACCTTTCGAGATCGAAAATTTAATTTGTATATATATATATATATATATATATATATATATATATAAGTTATAAACTCAGTAGAAATTTATGTTTAAAAAAAGAATTTATTTATTTAAAATATTAATTGTTACAAATTGTTAATGGTTAAAAATATTAATTACAAAAAAATATTAATTATTACAACGAAGTTTAAAATAATTGTCAAAACGTTAACTAACAGCGATTATATACAAGAAAGTACTAAGTGATCAATCAAACAAAATGTTCGGTTTGTATACAATAAATTTGCATTAGTAAGTGTTTTTGCAACAAATTTGGTCACGTTGATGTTTGACAGAAAATGCTGATCCACATGTACACGAGTTTTATTATTTAGTATTGGGTATCCCATACTAGAATCTATAACTCTTCCGTCCTTAAGAAGGAAGTCTAACTTCAGAAGAAAGTTGGACGACTGCAGGCGCTGATGAAGTACGTCTAACCATGGTTTCCACTGGTGCGTTTTTAATCTTTCTAAGTGTTCTAAACATAAAATATAGACTTAAACAAATTATCGAAATAAAAGTTGTTACTGTCCAAACCCCGGCCTGCATAGAATGTTGATATTTCAATGATTGGAGTTATTTTGTGTTTTCCATGTGTTTCACTTTCAATAAATCCAGATTAATGTCCTTCGATATATTCGTTATGTTGATGACATTATATATTATTTGTTCCAAAATGATGTTGTAAGTTGAGGTTAATAAAGTTCCACATTTGATTTGATTAATAGTTAGTTGGCATTCATGTAATATTATGTTGAGTTTTCCGATGAAGTTGGTTATATTTTTCCCACAATTATTAGTGATGTTAACAGGATTGGTTGTCGACACTAGTATGTGATTGCTTTCGATTTCTTCTATGAAGCCTTCCTTCATAGATCGATGAAGTGTGTATTTGGCTGGTTTGTTTTCTAATATTGGGATCTCGCATTGGTTTGAGCTGGTTTCTAGTAATTTATATGGTGGGCATATGTAGGTTTGTTCTATTCGGTTGGAAGGTTTTTGTAGAAATAGGAAATGTTTATGATTATACAGGATTATGTTTGTTAAAAGTTTAATTATTTGATGTTCGGGTAAGGGTCTGATTTTTTTTTGTACTAAAGGCTTCGTTATGTAATTGAGGTATCATTACAGTGAATATAATATTACTCCCGTTATAATAAGCCTTTAAATTTAATAATTCGTATAATTGTTCATCACTTCCAATTTTTATTTGTGGTTTTAAAGCATTATAAACTATATTTAATTCTTGTTTAAATACTGCAATTGTGATTGAACCGAGAAGTATATTTGTTACTGGAATAACTTGTGAATCAACTTGTGTTCGAGAAGTGGATAAAATTTATTAGCATCCACAATTATTTTAAGTTTAGCCTGTTCGGTATTAATAAATTTAGTTATATTGTCCAATCGGTCAACCATTTGTGTATTTAATTTATGTTGAGAATTTGTGCTATCTTCGATTAGTAATTCATTATTTTTGAATACTTCTATCTACTTGTTAATTTCTATCGCGTCATTGTGGTCCATACGACCGGTTATTCCTTTAATTACATGGCCTAAGCCATCTATTAAGTCACGTTTTGATAGGTTTTCAGTTCTAAACTTTCTATTTTATTCTCTAATTTGTAGTATAAGGATTTTAAGGTATTAGTATTATAAAATAAAGTCATATTTAGATCAACATTAAATACATTAGTTTTTAGATGTTCTGAAGATTCCTTTATATTAGTTATATTAATTATGTGGATTAAATTATTATAATGTGAGGTTAATTTAGTTTCTCCTAGATTGAGTGCTAATAGGCCTTTTGTGTGGGTAAGGTTGTGGTATTCTATACGTTGGGGAAGAGAGGAAGGTGTCAGGCACCTGAAAAAGATTGATTTATTTTAGGTTTAGTCTTTGATTTTTGGTATTTAAATTTGTTATTTGTGTGGAATGTTAAGTTAGTTTCTTTGGTTACTTTCTTTTTGTCATATGGTGGTCGTAGTTTAGTATTTCTTTGATTATTTTTTATATAGATGTCATCCTGTCCTAGGGTAGGGGGATCTGATCTGTCTTGGTTTTTCGTGTCTAAAATTTGTATGTTTTTAACGTTTTGCTTCGTTATTATTTCTTGTATAATTTTTATTTCCTCATGTTGTTTATTAGCAAATTCCGTGATTGCGTTATCGTTCGGTTTAAGTATAGTCTTTTCTCGAATTCCACGTACGATTTCGAAGGGTGTAAGTTTTGTTGAAGAGTGGACAGAGTTGTTGTAAGTAATCATGGTCAAATCTAATTGTTCGTCTAAAGGTGAGTTTTCTTTATTTTTTAGTAATTTAAGAATTTCAAGTATGGTGTTATGTAGCCTTTGTACTGGTGAGTTACCTGTAGAGTTTCTAGCAGCTGTTATATGATTCTGTATGTCGTAAAATTTAAGGAATTCTCTCATGTCTAAGTTAGAGAATTCGTTCTCATTATCGTGTATGATTTTAGTCGGTATACCATGTCTTGCAATATATTTTCGAACTATTTTTAATACTTAAATTGAATTGAATCGAAAGGGGATGATAGAACATTCTGCGTACTTACTAAATTTGTCTATTATGGTCAGTACATTAGATTTTTCAATATGGAGTAAGTCATATGAAGTATTTCAAATGGTTTGGTGGCTATTTCGGTCGGTGTCTATTTTTAATGCAATGGATGTTTCTCGTATTTAAATTTTAAACAGGTGTCACAAGTATTAATGAAAGTCGTGATTTTTGACTTCATATTGTCAATGTAATGTGTTATTTTTAGGTGGTTTAGTGTCTCGTCTATTCCCCTGTGCACCGATAGTTCGTGGTATTTACGTATGATTTCTGTTTGTTGTTCTAGGGTTTGAATGTCCGTTAGTAGGGTCGTACATCTGATAATTTGATATTTAGAGAAGTATTTATCATGAGTTTCATTGAATACTTTAAATGTATCGTCATTAGTCATGACGGCATTTATTTTGTTAGGTGATAAATATTCTTTAAATATTTCAATGCATTGTTTTTCTGTCGGGGTGTTTTCTATTTCTATCGTCAAACGTTTGCGAGTTTTAATAGGTATTCTTTGTTTATTTGGTTCCTAAGTCCGGTATCGATAATTATTTGATTACTAAATTCGTTTAGTGCTTGTTCAGATATCCGTATGCCTTCGTTTATATTTTCCAGAGCTGAATGTACAGTTGATGTTTCAGCGTCTTGTGAACTAGTATTAATATTATTGAGTTCCGCAGGTATACGACTTAGTGCATCCGTGTTAGAGTTTACTTTTCCTGGTTTATAGTCAATATCGAAGTTGTAATCTAAAAGCTTGATTTTCCATCTAACCAACTTTGAATTAGGCTCTTTTAAAGAAAAAACCCATTTCAACGATTTATGGTCTGTCAGTAAGTTGAATTTTTGTCCGAATAAGTAGGGTCTGAATTGCTTGCAAGCCCATACTATCGCTAACAATTCTTTTTCTATTGTGCTATAGTTTTGTTCTGATTTATTTAGTGTACGTGAAGCGTAACACACAGGTTTGTCGTGTCCAACTGTACCTTGCGATAATACAGCTTTTAATGCGTAATTACTAGCGTCAGTAGTGAGTATAAAGGGTTTGTCAAAATCCAGATATTGTAATATCGGGTCACCGATGAGGAGAGTTTTACAATATTTGAAACACTTGAAGTGCTCTTTATTTTTTTTATCGATTTTTGTGTCTTTACGTAAACATTGCGTCATAGGTTTAGTTATCTTTGCAAAGTCCTTTATGAATTTTCGGTAGTAGCCTAAAAGTCCGAGACATGACTTGATTTCTGTCACAGTCTTTGGTAATGGGAATTTTTTAATTGATTCAACTTTTCCAGGGTTATGTTTTATACCGTCTGTGGTCACTAAATGTCTTAAAAATTCGATTTCTTTATATTAGAATTCGCATTTGTCCAGTTGCATTTTGAAGTTATGTTTTCTTAATTTGTCAAAAACTTTCCGTAACATTTCGACATGTTCGGTGAGAGATGTTGAAAAGATTATGATGTCATCCATATAAACTAATACGTTTTTACCGATGAATTCTCTCAACATATTGTCCATGACGCGTTGAAAGGTAGCGGGGGCATTTTTTAGTCCAAAAGTCATTCTTGTATACTCGTAATGTCCATTGTCTACTGTAAATGCAGTCTTTGCAATGTTCTTAGGATCCATTTCGATCTGATGAAATCCTGACGCGAGATCTAGCGTTGAAATGTAGCAACACTTACCCAATTTGTCTAGTATGTTAGATATGTTGGGTAAAGGGTATCTGTCGTCTATTGTCTTTTCGTTTAGTTTCCTATAATCGACTACTAATCTTTCTTTTTGCCCGAAGCATCCGCCTTCTTCGCGACAATCCTAATTGGTGATGACCATGGAGAATTTGAAGGTCTTATTATATTTTTCTCTACGAGCTCCTTAATTTGTCGTGTCACTTCTTCTTTGTGGCAATGGGGGTATCGGTATAAGCGCGTGTATATCGGTAATTCATCTTTTGTTACAATATAATGTTTAACATAAGTTGTAAACGTCATATTTTGGTCGGAAGTGTAAAATATGTCTCTGTAGTCGGTACAAGTATTTTTTAGAGCGTCTTGTTCTTCTTTATTTAGGTGTTTCATTCGGATATTTTTCATAACAGAATCGTAATTGTCTGAATATTCAACTTCCATTGAGTCTGAATGAATGTTGTATAATTCGTGATAATTAGTGAGTGATTCACTGTTTAACGGTTGTGAAATTATTATTGTCAGTGGTGAATCTGTTTTAATTTGTGGTAAGAGTATGTCGCCATTTTTTACTAGAGTGGGGAATTTATGAATTTTTGTTTGTATGCTTCTAAAGTATGTACCTGTGGGGTCGTACAGGGTTTTTAGTATAATTTGTTTGTTACGTTTCCGAAATTAATTGAATGGTTGTTATAGTTAATGTAAGCTTGAAGGTCTTATAGTGTCTGACTCCCTATGATTCCGTCAAAGCAGTAATGGAGTTTAAATATACTAAAAATTCTAAAGTTACATGGTTATTTAATTCCTTTAGATATTTTACTTTTACTTTATGTGAAATCTTGTGAGTCTGTAATGCGGTTTTCACGTTAGTATTAATTTTAAGCCGGTTACGTGTTTTGGGTTGATAAAATTATTGTTTGCTCCAGTGTCAATAAGAAATTTCAATTTATGGAATCCGTTTTGAATCATTATATAGGGTAGGGCTCCGTTTGATTGGTGTGAGTTAAGCTCTACAATGCCGGCGGATTCGAGCCTGTAGCCAGAAAATCATGATCCTCAATGTATTCGATTTCATTTAGATCAGGTTGATTAAATTCAACTTCAACAGTTGGATCATAGAATTGAAAATCATTTTGATTTGAGTAATACGAGTTGTCTGTTGTTCCTGTATCGTGTATGGTATTGTCTTGGTCATAGTTGTTTTCAACGTTAAACAATTCTTTAGATACAAAGTAAGGGGGTCTGTGATCGTAACATATTGTTATGATACTGTCTAGTATTTCCCGAGGACGGTTCCGGTCTAAATCTGTGAGGTTGGTTGTTGGGTTGTTGTGGTCTATTATGAGTTTGATTATTGCTAAAATTAGGTTTATTTGATTGATTATTGTTTTGTTGGTTGTTATATTGCGGTGGTCTATAATGTAATCCTTGATGGTTACCAAATGGGTTCAGTCATTGTTGATTAACATTGGGAGAAGTCTATTGTTCAAATTTGGTGGTATGTGTAGTCGTATTTGTTGTGTCGGGACTATTTTCTGAACAGGTTTACCCTGGTGCTGCGTTGGTTTTTAGAAAACATTGGGTTGGGATGCTCTGACAATGTTACCTATATTTCTATTAGCCCTGCGAGGAAACAATCCAGTGCTACCTGTCTATAGTAAATAATTTTAGCATTCTTAGATGCTTCGTCTCCAGATTGAAGAAAAACATTACTAATGAGGCTAGCTAAAATTTCATTAACTTTACTTAAGAATAGCTCGGCTGGTTGATTACCTTGTTGTAATGAATATAAGTCGCGCATTAAACTACATTCGTCCCTTTTGTCTGCATAGTGTGATATGAGAGTTGATTTAATTTTATCCCAATCCCTAATCCTGCCGTATTGGTTTAGTACATCGTGTGCTTGTCCTATAACTTTTTTCCTAATTTCATTGCAATATATGTTTTTGATATTTTCATCCACTTATTTAAATAGTAGATTAACAACTACATCTACACTATCTATAAAGTTATATAAATTATTTTTATTTCCGTCAAATGGAATAATAGTTTTTATTACGTCGAGAATTTGAAAATGTTTGATTACTGTTTCTATGGATGAAGTTGATTGATTAATAGATTCTGGTGGACTCATTTTTAGATTATTTATTAAATTAGATGACTTATTACTACAATTATTACCTTCGCTGTCCGATATGCCCTCAGACGTGTAATTTCTATTTAGGAACGATAAACCGTCGTTTCTTTTAGATTTATTAATATTTCTTCTAATAGGATATGGTGATCTAGGTTAAGAATATGAAAATAATTAAGGAAAGTATGTACTTTCAACAGAATTATGAACAATTTCCATTTATTAGTTGAACCAATGTGCTCTTGATTCCAAATATTCAAAAATTAAGTCGAAAGTTAAAATATGCCTTTGTTAGTTTCGATGATTAACCATAAGTTTTCGATAAGCCGTCGAAAATGTGTTGACTTGAGTTAATATGTTGCCGTTACCAATTTCCAAATTTTTTTTTCCAAAATAATTTCCAGTAAATTTTCCAGATAATTTTCCAATAAATTTTCCAGATTATTTTACAAAATTTTCCAGTTCGTAGGATCCCAAAAACTTGAAAGATACTCGTAAAACTTGTAATACTTAACAACACTGATTCTAATGTTAACGTTAAAGTTTTACGATGGACGTTAGTTAAAAAGGTATTTTCCAAACTAATCCTAGCGGCTGCGCCAGTTATAAACTCGCTGGAAGTTTATGTTAAAAAAAAATTTTTTTTATTTAAATATTAATTGTTACAAATATTTAATTGTTACAAATGTTAATTGTTAAAAATATTAATTATTACAAAAAATATTAATTACTACAACGAAGTTTAAAATAATTGTCAAAACGTTAACTAATAGCGATTATGTACAAGAAAGTAATAAGTGATCAATCAAACAAAATGTTCGGTTTATATACAATAAATTTGGATTAATAAGTGTTTTTGCAACAAATTTGGTCACGTTGATGACAGGAAATGCTGATCCACATGAACACGAGTTTTATTATTTAGAAATGGGTGCCCATACTAGAATAGATAACTTATTATATATATATATATATATATATATATATATATATATATATATATATATTTATATATTTATATATAAATATATTTATATATAAATATATATATATTTATATATATATATATATATATATATATATATATATATTTATATATATATATATATATATTTATATATATATATATATATATATATATATATATATATATATATACACCTTTCAAAAAGTAGCGATATCCGATCAAAAACATAAATGTAAAAAAGGGTCGAGTTTTCGGAGAGATACTTCATATAATAGTTGCTTCTGAAAAAGTGATGATATCCCAATTAAAGAGCCGAGCTATTAATAAAGTAAATAGTTAAAACTAAAATGTACATAAGTGCAAAGTTAAATGAAAAAAAATTGGTTGGCATTTATTTTGTAAATTTTCTTTAGTATGTTTTTAAAATTTTATAATTTAAAATTTTATAACGCGACAAGTTTTAAAATATTTGAAATCAACAGAAAAAATAACTTGCCGCGTTATAAAAAACTCGGCCCTTTTTTACATTTATGTTTATGATCGGATATCACTACTTTTTGAAAGGCAGTGAAGCCCTTTCATTTGATCCCCATATCATAGGGGTTCATGAAGAAATTATCGCCATTTGCGGCGGCCGCCATATTGGATTTAGAATGACTTCACTTTAGTCATTTTGTTTCACTCATCAATCCCTTTCATTTGATACCCATATCGTAGGGGTTAATGTGGAAGTTGTAAATCTCCATTTGCGGCGGTGGTCATATTGGATTTAGAATGACATCACTTTACTTATTGTGTTTTTCTCATCAAGCCCTTTCATTTGATAACCATATCATAGTGGTTAATGTGGAAATTGTAAATATCAAATATAAATTGTATATTTGCGGCGGCCGCCATATTTGATTTCGAATAACGACACTTTATACTGTGTTTCGTTCATCAAGCCCTTTTATTTGATACCCGTATCATAGGGGTTAATGTGGAAATTACAAATCGCTATTTGCGGTGGCCGCCATATTGGATTTAGAATGACGTCATCAAGCCTTTTTATTTGATACCCATATCATAGGGATGAATTTGGAAATTTTAATCGCCTTTTGCGACGGCCGCCATATTCGATTTAAGATGACATCCTACACTAATGTAGACACCTAAATAATTTTGAGTCGGCGCCAAAAAATCACCATCAAAATGGAAGAAGCGTGTATCTGATTTTCGGTTAAAAGTAAAAATTTCCCATTACCGAATTTGACCTTACGTTTTTGTTCTTGAACACACACACACAATTTATCAGTTTTCGTTCTTAAGTTTTTGCGTCCATAGACAAACGGACGGACATGCGGGATATAGCCGAAATGGGCCATTTTATAAACAAGCATTTACATCAAGGATTAATATTTTCAAACGTTACAAAGTCGGGACTAAACTTTATCTACCATATACATTTACATATACTGGGAATGAAAAGGTAATTTTTTGTATTCAAATTGTTCTAATTGTTCTAATTGTGCTAATATTAAGAGAGATATTTTATATTTTGTGTTTGTATATATTTGTTATATGAAAACTGATTTTATGTACATCTTATGTGCAATACAATTGCTGTAAGCTGATTGGTTCAGATAATACTAATTTATCTGTACCAATCAAATTACAGTAATTAGATTGCACATAAAATGCAAATAAGATTGGTTTTCATATAAAAAATATAAAAAAACACAAAAAATAAAATGTCTCTCTTAATATTAGAACTTAATATCGAAAAATACGTAAGGAATACAGTAGGAAATCAAGTTTGCTACAATTCATCACCTTATCATTTTTGCTCAAGCTCTAATGTGTACAGAGATATTAAGGAATTTAACTGTCAATCTTAAACACATAAATTTAATTTTTGATTTTCCATATATTCCGTTGGCAAAATTAAATTTTTCCAAAGATTTTTATAAGTATCAAAAATTCCGCGTCGAATTAAAAAAACCGCACCCTTCTAGCATTTCTGGAAGTGGAGCAGCGAAGTTTTAAAAAATCGCACACACCTCTCACTACTGGTATGTGCTAACATTTTACTATAAATATAGAAATATGAACCAATCATAGAGCAGCTGTATTTCCTATATTAGTTTTATCAAAACAAAAAAGCAATAGTTTTCCCATTTCCCGATATAAATTTCGTTATTTTATAATTTTCCCTGTGCCTTGGGTACTAGACCAAACTATATGCCAAATATCATTTTTAAAAGATATCTTGTGTAAGCCCTGCGTTTTTATCCTATCTAATGAAAATTGTGGGAGTACCCGCTATTTTACGGTTTTTGAACCGAAATAACTTTTTAACCATTTATTTCTTAACGAAAAGCAAGAACTCGTTTTGTTATAATTCCCTATTTAGCTTTTATTCGAAAAACCAGCACTGTAGCTCTTTTCGTTCAGAACATATTTTGAGGTCCAATCGGCTCTGATTTTTCGTGTAGTAATAGTAGATAGATTTAATTTTTGCAAATACTAAAATCATATCAGATATTATAGAGGGAGTGATTTATGTATTCTTAAGAAATAAGAAATTCGCCAAGTTAAAGCAGCTCCTGAGTTACGATTTGTATTTTTATTTTTTGCAGCAGGGAGGTGTGAAATGCATTGACGCACAGACTCCTGGCCAGCCAGACCACCCACTAAAATCCACCTCCCTTTATTCGAGAACTTCGAGAACTTGGTCATTAGCCCCCGCAGGTTAAAAAATAACGATAACAAAACTTAACAAATAACAAAATATCACAACACTACAGAGTCAAATAAATTGATTAGGAAGGAAAAAATAACCAAAAATAAACTATATACAAAAAAAAACAACAAAATATAAACAACAGCAACAAAATAACAACGTTGCAATGAAGGTGTAAAAGGCCTTCACTGCAACAAATAAAAATACTTAAAAACCAGATAACAATAAAACAAATTTAAAACTTAAAAAGTAGATAACAATAAAAAGTTTTAAAAACTAAAAGATATAACAACGTGTAATAGTGTGAGTGTAAAGAGCCCACTGTTGAAAGCAGGTACGATATAACTGGAAACTGGTCTCATCTATACGGAGACCAGCTAGGTCAAAACGGCACCTTACCATTGGGATAAGCCAAGGAGGTACTTCATGAAAATTATAGGGAAGTTATTAAGTTATTATTTATTCTTATTCGAAATTAAGAGTCTCTAAAAGCTCCTGCGTTCGAACGGGTCTGGTGACCGTGGCACGTCTCTCATTTAGTCTCCTCAGAAATCTTGATTTTCTGAAGAGAGCCGCAAAGTTGACATGATTGGGCTTAGCTCATACCCTCGCGACATAATTGAGGAGCAGGCGCTCACGCCTCAACCTCAATGGGGGATATCCCGACTCTACACATAGACTCATAGAGGGACTCGTTCGAAAGGCTCCTGAAGCAAGTATAATGTCTGCGTGGTGAAAAGGATCATGAATTTTGAGCGCTGACATCCAGGCGGAGGAGAATACTACACAGCCATAATCCATCCTGGGCAGAACCAGCGATTAATAGAGCCGCACTAGCATCTCCCGGTCCGCACCCCACGATGTACCACCCAATCCCTAAAGCACATTCATTACCTTGCGACAACTTGCTGCCAGGGATTGGAGGTGTGGACGCCACGTTAATTTCTTGTCAAAGACAAGTCCTAGAAACCAAATAGAGTCGACACATCCAAGGCGAGATCCCTTTTAGTAAAGAATCGGATCAGGATGTGCCTTGCGTTTTCTATAGAAATGGATCACTTTAGTTTTAATTGTGGAGAACCGAAAACCAACACTTTCTGCAGAATGCACCACTTCGTTGATGCCCTGCTGGAGTCTCGTTTCAATTGTATCCATTGATGGAGCTCCATAGAAAATTGCAAGGTCATCAACTTACAGACATTGACGAATTGGGGCTGAAGCTGCGATGTGATTGACCGCTATAGCAAAAAGGGTGACACTAAGTGTCGAGCCCTGGGGAACACCATTCTCCTAAGAATGGATCCCAGAGTCAGTGCCACCCACCTGGACATGAAATTTGCGGTCACACGTAAAACTTCGAATAAACTGAGGCAGAGATCCTCTTAGACCCCATTCATGCAGCTTCCTGCAACTGCCATACCTCCAAGTCATATTATATCCTTTCTCCAGGTCGGAGAACACTCCCACAAAGTGATAGCCCCGGAGAAAGTTGTCCTGAATGGCAATCTCAAGGCGAACAAGTTGATCCGTCGTCGAATGGTATTAGCGGAAACCTGTCTGATATTTACTTATCAGATGATTAATTTCCAGCCAACAGACGAGACGTCTGTTCACCATTTTTTCCAATATCTTGCTGAAGCAGCAAGTCAAAGATATGGGACGGTAGCTTGATGGTTGCGATGAATCATTACCCTCTTTAAACGCGGAATAATAATGGCTTCCGCCATTGCTGAGGGTAAACGCTCTGCCGAAAAATATTGTTATATAGATCCAGTAATCTGCAGATTCCAGTATAAGGCAGATTCTGGATCAAGGAATAATGTATTGTACCGGAGCCAGGTGATGTATCTGTTGACCCCTTTAGCTCCTCCAGTAGTTCTTGCATTGTAAAATCGCTGTTGTACTGGAGGGATTCATCTGAGAAAAAATCTAGATCATCATGTTGTTCGTGATGCATCTTTATCCGCAGGAAATCTGGGTCATAATTTTGGTAGCTGCAGGCGTGCCCAAATGCTCCGCTAAACACCTAGCGATTTCGGCACGCTGCGATATGACTCGGCCATCCAAATTGAGGAGAGCAGGCGTCGGTGATGAGAAAAATTTCCCCATAAATTGCCTTCACCCTCCTCCATACCTCCGAAGATGGTGTGGAGGTATTAATGGATGAAACATATTGTTCCCAAGATAGCCTTTTCTGATCTCGAATAGTTCTTATTGCTTTTGATCTTCTTCTTTTAAAGGCTATCAAATTTTCCTGCGTGGGGCGTCTTTTCAGTTTCTCTAAACATTTTTTGACTCATATCGAGCAATAGAATAATTGGTTTCAAATGACGTCATTTGGCGCAATAAAAGTTATTCGAGAAAATGTTTAGCCAAGTTTCAAGGTAAGTGTATTGAAAAACAATAATTTTTTACAACCACGTGCCTGATGCAAAATACGTTGGCAGCTTTCAATTGAAATGGTGTATCAATTGTAATGGCTTAAAGTACTTTTGTAGCTCGGTAAATTGCCAAAATCAGAAAGAAGTGAGTGTGTTTAGAAAAGTTGATGATGGAATGGGAGTGCTGAGAAAGTATTTTGAGAGCAACATGGTGGTAAAAACAATCCGCTAGACAATATCCTATATTACATCTATTTATTATCTGTTTACCTTTGCAGATTCACGGTAAAATATATCATCTAACAGGTTCCTTATTGCGACTGCGGGATAGTGACTACAAATTTTTGCATATTTATTTTATGGGCGATTCAGCAAGAAAAGTCGATCATCGTTGAGCATACAACACTTCGGTAAAAAGACCAATTGTGGAACAACTCCAAGTGTTTTTCCATCAGTAAAACGAATCGGTTGCATTATTCAAGACCGCATTAGACCGCATATCATCAAGGCTGATAAGACGCCTGCAGGACAACACGCAAGACGTTTTAATGCGCCAACAATTGATAAAGTCGCGAGAAATAAAACTAAGAATGTTGTGTATCATAAACCATTAGAATAATAAACAATATGTTTTTGGAATAATTATTATTTTTTATTAATTATACCAATTCGAATTCAATATTCATAGTTAAGACAGGACAACGTCTTTCGGGTCAGCTATATATATATATATATATATATATATATATATATATATATATATATATATATGTATATATATATATATATATATATATATATATATATATATATATTTATATATATATATATATATACATATATATATTTATATATATATATCCTCCATCTTAACCCCCTTTCCCCTCGACCGATTTTACCCATTAAGGAACTTGACCTTTAGAATACCAAAAGCGCCTCAAATATCAAATTTCTCGGCTGTTTAATCCCATTAAATTCATCACTTTTTAAAGAGCAACTATTACATGAAATCTAGAGCTATTTACTTTGTAAATAGCTCGGTTCTTACTCTCATATCATCACTTTTTAAGAAAGAACTATTACATTTATGTTTTTGGTTGGATATCACTCCTTTTTGAAAGGCATAAATATACGAAGCCGAAGGCTTTGAACAAAACGCTACGCAACAAAAAAGCTAACGCTTGGCGTATGCTTTGCGTTTCTTTACGCTTCGCGATACTAAACTCTTTGTAGATGCACATACCGAATCGGATAAAATGTAATAAAATCCCTCCCAAATTTGATTTAAATATAAATGCAACAGTGTTTCTAGACCATAAAGACGATTGACTTTGTAATATCAAAGTGTATTGGTTATAAATAAAATATTGTTTAAAAAAACATTATTTTAAAATGGCTAGGACCAAGCAAACTGCTCATAAATCAACTGCACCAAGAAAACAATTAGCAACAAAACCTGCACGTAAAAGTGCACCAGCCACTGGTGGTGTCAAGAAACCACATAGATATCGTCCTGGTACAGTAGCTTTACGAGAAACTCGCTCTGCTCGCAAGGGGGTTCCCCCTTGATCCGTTGGCTCTGCGTCACAGAAAATAACATTACGTTAATTGTAAAAAAAGTTTCAAAAAATACTTATCAAAAAGTACTCACCATTAGAGAATTAAGGTAGGGGGGCGGAATATTTTTGAATCGGAATTTTTAGGTTTTTTTTTGAGGGGGATAATTTTGTTGGGGGTGGGTTTGGGATGGGAGGATTGGGGGGACTGCGCATAGATAGGTCTCACATTACGATTTTCAAAGGGCAGCTATGAAAAAAATTAGGTTTTTTGAATTAAGTTGTTAATTTCCAGTTATTCTGCGTTGAGTAACTGGAAACATTACTGCACTACTGCAAAAACACTGTAAAGTCGTAAATGGGTGATTTTGGGGGCATTTTTTTCATTTTCACGGAGGTGGCGATGAAAAAATTAAAGTGTATTGAATAACCCCATTATTTTGAAGAAATTCTCCTCCAAATGCAAAAAACCCCATCTTTCTACCATGAATAGAAGTTAAAAGAGTAGTTTAGGGGGTTGTTTTCCCATTTTTTTATGGGGTGGTGATGAAAAATTTTAAATTTTTCTAATTACCTTCTTAATTTGTAGCTATTACGCGTCAAATGCAGAAAACAGTATCTTCCTAGTAAATATACTAGAAAAAGAGTAGTTTAAGGGATGTTTTTCCCATTTGCAAATGGTTGCGATGCGAAAATTCAATATTTTCAAATAATCTTGTAATTTTAATCCTGTTCCACGTTGAATAAAAAAAGCCCGATCTTTCTAACATGAATAGAAGTGAAAAGGGCAGTTTTAGGGGTGTTTTTCCTCTTTTTGAGAATTTCGATGTAGGTTATGAAATTTTCGAGGTATTCTGTTAATTTGAGTTTACTTTGGGTCCATTGGTGAAAATCCCATCTTTCTACCATGAAAAGAAGTTAAATGGGTTGCTTAGGGGGTGCTTTTCCCATTTTTTTGTAGCGTCAAAAACTGCGTCTTTCTAGCATGTATACAAGAAAATGGATAGATTTAGAGATGTTTATAACGATTGAAAAATTATTATGTTTTTAAAATTATGTTTTTGAAATAGTCCTGTTATTTTAAACCCGTACCTCGTCGAATGAAAAAAACCTGATCTTTCTAACATGAAAAGAAGTGAAAAAGGCAGTTTAAGAGGTGTTTTTCTCATTTTCGGAGGTTTGCGATATAGCTAATGATATTTTTCAAAGTAATCTGTTAATTTGACTATATAAAGAAAATCCCTTCTCTCTAATATGAATTGAAGTGAAATGGCAATTTTACTTCAATAAATTGGGGGGGGGGGGGTGGTTTGCGATGTAGGTAATGAATTTTTTTAAATATCAAAAAGAAATTTCATATGTGATTTTAATATTTTCATGGCCAATTTTATTTTATTTACATGACATACGTGAAGGGGGAATCTCGCTTAGTATTAGAGCAATCGAAAAATGCATAAGGCATAAAGTTGTAGAAAATCAAGTTTGGTACAATTCATCCCCTTATCATTTTTGCTCAAACTCTAAAATAAATTTGAAAAAATTTCTTTGTTGAAAAATTTTAACAATTAGTGTTATGTTATCCCTTTTAAGTATTTATAAGTAATGAATACAATCTAACGGACAAAATATATGTATATAGTAAATATCCAACCAATCAGAAAGGAGGCGGTATACATATCAACGAATCAGATGGATATATGCTTCTAATGATAATTTCATTAAAACGAAAAATGTTAATATTTCCTTTTTTCCGATACAAATTTCCAGTTTTCGCAATTTTCCCGTCGGTTTGGGTACTAGATCTACCTGTATGCAAAATATCAACTTTATAGGATATCTGGAAGTAGCGTAGAATTATTATCACTTGTACTTAAGTTTTTTAAGGCGTAACCGCGAATTATGCGTTTTTGAAGTGAAATAACTTTTTAACGGTTAATTCGTTAACCATCATTGAAAACACCGGTTTTTTATAATTCCGTAAAGTATCGATAATTCGAAATATCAACACTGTAGCTCTTTTCGTTCAGAAGATATTTCGGGATCAGATCACCTTCTGATATTTCCTGTAGTAATAGCACTGTAGTGGGAAGTACAAATTACCCCGTAAACTCGGCCTTATTTGAAAAAAGTAAATTTTTCCATCACAATCCTTCGCAATCGGAAAAAACACCCGTAAAACAACCCCTTTCCTTCTATACAAGCTAGAAAGATGAGGTTTTTTGCATTTGGCACTAAATTTTTCATTGCAACCCGCCGGAAAATCGAAAAAACATCCCCCCAAATTACGTTTTTCAGTTCTTTACATGCTGAAATGATGGGATTTTCACCAATCGACCCGAAATAAAGTCAAGTTAACAGAATACTTTGAAAAATTTCATTTGGTACATCGCTACACCCCCCCCCCCAAAAAAAAAGGAAAACAACCGTAAAACTGCCATTTCCCTTCAATTCTAGTTAGAGAGATGGGATTTTCTTTTTAAAGTCAAATTAACAGATTACTTGGAAAATTTTCATTACCAACATCGGAAACCTCCGAAAATGGGAAAAACACTCCTTTTTCACTTCTATTCTTATTAGAATGATCAGGCTTTTTTCATTCGACGTGGACCGGGTTTAAAATAAAAGGATTATTTTAAAAACGTAAATTTTTCCATCGTTACCCTTTGCAAATGGGATAAATACCCCTAAAAATACCCCTTTTCTTGTATACATGCTAGAAAGATGCAGTTTTTTATATTCGACGCTTAACAGCTACAAACTAACAAGGTTATTCAAAAAACTTAAAAACTTTCATCGCTTCCTCCCAAAAAAAATCTGAAAAGCAACCCCGAAGCTACCTCTTCAACTTCTATTCATGGTAAAAAGATGGGATTTTCACCAATCGACCCAAATTAAAGTCAAATTAACAGAATGCCTCGAAAATTTCATAACCTACATCGCAATCCCCAAAAAGAGAAAAAACACTCCTAAAACTGCCCTTTTCACTTCTTTTCACGTTAGAAAGGCCGGGTTTATTTTATTCAACGTGGAACAGGATTAAAATAACCGGATTATTTTATTAGAGTAAATTTTCCAATCGCAACCATTCAAAAATGGAAGAAACACCCCTAAAAGCACCCTTTTTCTTCTATACATGCTAGAAAGATGCGGTTTTTTGCATTCGACGCGTAATAACTACAAATTAAGAAGGTAATTAGAAAAACTTAATAAGAGAACTTTTCCTCACCACTCCCTAAAAAGATGGGAAAACAACCCCATAATGTTCTATTCTAGGTAGAAAGATGGGGTTTTTTGCAATTGGTGGAGAATTACTTCAAACTAATGGGATAAAAATTAATTTAAAAAAAAAATAATAAATAAAAAAATAAAAATAAATTAAAAAAATTAATTATTAAAATTAATTCGATAAACTTTAATTTTTTCAACGCCACTCTCTTGAAAATGGAAAAAACGCCCCCAAAAATCACCCATTTACGATTGTACATGCTAGAAAGATGCGTTTTTTTGCATTCAACGCAGAATAACTACAAATTAACAGGTTAATTTGAAAAACCAAATTTTTTTCATCGCTACCCCTTGAAAATCGTAATGTGAGACCTATCTATGCGCAGTCCCCCCAAAAGTCTTATCTTAAATCCACTCCCCCCAAAAAAATATCCCCCCCCCCAAAAAAAAATGTGACGTAGACCTATCTATGCGCAGTCCCCCCAAACCCCCCATCCTAAACCCACCCTCCAAAAAATTCAACTTTCAACTTTTTTTACAATTCATGTTATGTTATTTTCTGTGACGCGGAGCCAACAGATAAAGGCGGGTGATGATTTTTTACGATTTCTTCAACTATCATCGTCATATTTCAGCCAATTTACACAAAACCTCAATGAATTATATACTGAAATCTTCCTCGAGAACCACTGTTGAATCCATACCCAAAAACATAAATGTAAGAAAGGGCCGAGTTTTCGGGAAAGTCCTTAATGTTATAGTTCCTTCTTAAAAAGTGATGATATGAGAGTAAGGACGGGCTATTTACAAAGTAAATACCTCTAGACTTCATATAATAATAGTTGCTTCTTAAAAAGTGATGATATGGGAGAAAGGATTGAGCTATTTACAAAGTAAATAGCTCTAGACTTCATTCAATAGTTGCTTCTTAAAAAGTGATGATATGGAAGAAAGGACCGAGCTATTTACAAAGTAAGTAGCCCTAAACTTCATATAATAGTTACTCTTTAAAAAGTGATGACTTCCAGAAAGAGCCGAGCTATTTACAAAGTAAATAGCTCGGTAAACTATTTACTAAAAAAATTAATGTGGGGCAAATTGATTAAATGTAAGAAAAAATTTGGTTCAAATTTATTTCGTAAGTTTTCCCTTAGTATGTTTTTGAAATTTTATAACGCGGCAAGTTTTAAAATATTTGAAATCATCAGAAAAAATAACTTGCCGCGTTATATAAAATTTTAAAAACGTACTAAGGGAAAACTTACGAAATAAATTTCAATCAAATTTTTTCTTACATTTAATCAATTTGCCCCTCATTAATTTTTTTAGTTAATAGTTTACCGAGCTATTTACTTTGTAAATAGCTCGGCTCTTTAATGGAAATCATCACTTTTAGAGAAAGAGCAACTATTATATGAAGTCTAGAGCTATTTACTTCGTAAATAGCTCGATACTTTCTCCCATATCATCAGTTTTTAAGAAGCAACTATTATTATATGAAGTCTAGAGCTATTTACTTTGTAAATAGCCCGTCCTCACTCTCATATCATCACTTTTTAAGAAGGAACTATTACATTAAGGACTTTCCCGAAAACTCGACCCTTTCTTACATTTATGTTTTTGGTCGGATTATTATTTACAACATGCTTTTGAGTTTATGCTCTTAAATTTTTTTTGTTAACGTCTATTATTGTATGAAACGTATTTTATAAACGTATAGTGTACCGTCTTGTCTGTGATAATTGTTCTATACCAATATAATTTGTGTAAGGCATGAGCATGCAGATGTAATGTGTTGTAATGTTTCTGGTTTCTGTCGGCATTATCGACAGAGGTCTGTTTGTTGTATAGTGTCTTTGAGTATGTATTTTTTGTAGTTCAGTGTATGTATGATTTGATTCTGTAATGCAAATATGAAGCCCTCGGTTTCCGGAAAGATATTACACTTGGTCAAACAAGCCTCCGAAGCCTCTCGGTCAACACATTCGTGGCTAATCTCATGCAAATACCTTCCATGTAGAATCTTCGATTTCCATGTCTGCATGTTTGTGGCTGTGTGTTGTGCTTTGGTTGGTGGAGGAGAGTGTATTGTGTGCATATTAAGTGGCATGTGTGACTTGTCTGCGGATGTTATGGCTTTGTGTAAGTGTAAGATGTGTGTTTTAGATTGGAAGTACTCTCGTAGGCTATGGTGCTGGCGATCGTGTAATAATCGGATGTCTGTGAGACCACGTCCTGTGATATTAATTATTATTATTATTATTATTATTATTATTATTATTATTATTATTATTATTATTATTATTATTATTATTATTATTATTATTATTATTATTATTATTATTATTATTATTATTATTATTATTATTATTATTATTATTATTATTATTATTATTATTATTATTATTATTATTATTATTATTATTATTATTATTATTATTATTATTATTATTATTATTATTATTATTATTATTATTATTATTATTATTATTATTATTATTATTATTATTATTATTATTATTATTATTATTATTATTATTATTATTATTATTATTATTATTATTATTATTATTATTATTATTATTATTATTATTATTATTATTATTATTATTATTATTATTATTATTATTATTATTATTATTATTATTATTATTATTATTATTATTATTATTATTATTATTATTATTATTATTATTATTATTATTATTATTATTATTATTATTATTATTATTATTATTATTATTATTATTATTATTATTATTATTATTATTATTATTATTATTATTATTATTATTATTATTATTATTATTATTATTATTATTATTATTATTATTATTATTATTATTATTATTATTATTATTATTATTATTATTATTATTATTATTATTATTATTATTATTATTATTATTATTATTATTATTATTATTATTATTATTATTATTATTATTATTATTATTATTATTATTATTATTATTATTATTATTATTATTATTATTATTATTATTATTATTATTATTATTATTATTATTATTATTATTATTATTATTATTATTATTATTATTATTATTATTATTATTATTATTATTATTATTATTATTATTATTATTATTATTATTATTATTATTATTATTATTATTATTATTATTATTATTATTATTATTATTATTATTATTATTATTATTATTATTATTATTATTATTATTATTATTATTATTATTATTATTATTATTATTATTATTATTATTATTATTATTATTATTATTATTATTATTATTATTATTATTATTATTATTATTATTATTATTATTATTATTATTATTATTATTATTATTATTATTATTATTATTATTATTATTATTATTATTATTATTATTATTATTATTATTATTATTATTATTATTATTATTATTATTATTATTATTATTATTATTATTATTATTATTATTATTATTATTATTATTATTATTATTATTATTATTATTATTATTATTATTATTATTATTATTATTATTATTATTATTATTATTATTATTATTATTATTATTATTATTATTATTATTATTATTATTATTATTATTATTATTATTATTATTATTATTATTATTATTATTATTATTATTATTATTATTATTATTATTATTATTATTATTATTATTATTATTATTATTATTATTATTATTATTATTATTATTATTATTATTATTATTATTATTATTATTATTATTATTATTATTATTATTATTATTATTATTATTATTATTATTATTATTATTATTATTATTATTATTATTATTATTATTATTATTATTATTATTATTATTATTATTATTATTATTATTATTATTATTATTATTATTATTATTATTATTATTATTATTATTATTATTATTATTATTATTATTATTATTATTATTATTATTATTATTATTATTATTATTATTATTATTATTATTATTATTATTATTATTATTATTATTATTATTATTATTATTATTATTATTATTATTATTATTATTATTATTATTATTATTATTATTATTATTATTATTATTATTATTATTATTATTATTATTATTATTATTATTATTATTATTATTATTATTATTATTATTATTATTATTATTATTATTATTATTATTATTATTATTATTATTATTATTATTATTATTATTATTATTATTATTATTATTATTATTATTATTATTATTATTATTATTATTATTATTATTATTATTATTATTATTATTATTATTATTATTATTATTATTATTATTATTATTATTATTATTATTATTATTATTATTATTATTATTATTATTATTATTATTATTATTATTATTATTATTATTATTATTATTATTATTATTATTATTATTATTATTATTATTATTATTATTATTATTATTATTATTATTATTATTATTATTATTATTATTATTATTATTATTATTATTATTATTATTATTATTATTATTATTATTATTATTATTATTATTATTATTATTATTATTATTATTATTATTATTATTATTATTATTATTATTATTATTATTATTATTATTATTATTATTATTATTATTATTATTATTATTATTATTATTATTATTATTATTATTATTATTATTATTATTATTATTATTATTATTATTATTATTATTATTATTATTATTATTATTATTATTATTATTATTATTATTATTATTATTATTATTATTATTATTATTATTATTATTATTATTATTATTATTATTATTATTATTATTATTATTATTATTATTATTATTATTATTATTATTATTATTATTATTATTATTATTATTATTATTATTATTATTATTATTATTATTATTATTATTATTATTATTATTATTATTATTATTATTATTATTATTATTATTATTATTATTATTATTATTATTATTATTATTATTATTATTATTATTATTATTATTATTATTATTATTATTATTATTATTATTATTATTATTATTATTATTATTATTATTATTATTATTATTATTATTATTATTATTATTATTATTATTATTATTATTATTATTATTATTATTATTATTATTATTATTATTATTATTATTATTATTATTATTATTATTATTATTATTATTATTATTATTATTATTATTATTATTATTATTATTATTATTATTATTATTATTATTATTATTATTATTATTATTATTATTATTATTATTATTATTATTATTATTATTATTATTATTATTATTATTATTATTATTATTATTATTATTATTATTATTATTATTATTATTATTATTATTATTATTATTATTATTATTATTATTATTATTATTATTATTATTATTATTATTATTATTATTATTATTATTATTATTATTATTATTATTATTATTATTATTATTATTATTATTATTATTATTATTATTATTATTATTATTATTATTATTATTATTATTATTATTATTATTATTATTATTATTATTATTATTATTATTATTATTATTATTATTATTATTATTATTATTATTATTATTATTATTATTATTATTATTATTATTATTATTATTATTATTATTATTATTATTATTATTATTATTATTATTATTATTATTATTATTATTATTATTATTATTATTATTATTATTATTATTATTATTATTATTATTATTATTATTATTATTATTATTATTATTATTATTATTATTATTATTATTATTATTATTATTATTATTATTATTATTATTATTATTATTATTATTATTATTATTATTATTATTATTATTATTATTATTATTATTATTATTATTATTATTATTATTATTATTATTATTATTATTATTATTATTATTATTATTATTATTATTATTATTATTATTATTATTATTATTATTATTATTATTATTATTATTATTATTATTATTATTATTATTATTATTATTATTATTATTATTATTATTATTATTATTATTATTATTATTATTATTATTATTATTATTATTATTATTATTATTATTATTATTATTATTATTATTATTATTATTATTATTATTATTATTATTATTATTATTATTATTATTATTATTATTATTATTATTATTATTATTATTATTATTATTATTATTATTATTATTATTATTATTATTATTATTATTATTATTATTATTATTATTATTATTATTATTATTATTATTATTATTATTATTATTATTATTATTATTATTATTATTATTATTATTATTATTATTATTATTATTATTATTATTATTATTATTATTATTATTATTATTATTATTATTATTATTATTATTATTATTATTATTATTATTATTATTATTATTATTATTATTATTATTATTATTATTATTATTATTATTATTATTATTATTATTATTATTATTATTATTATTATTATTATTATTATTATTATTATTATTATTATTATTATTATTATTATTATTATTATTATTATTATTATTATTATTATTATTATTATTATTATTATTATTATTATTATTATTATTATTATTATTATTATTATTATTATTATTATTATTATTATTATTATTATTATTATTATTATTATTATTATTATTATTATTATTATTATTATTATTATTATTATTATTATTATTATTATTATTATTATTATTATTATTATTATTATTATTATTATTATTATTATTATTATTATTATTATTATTATTATTATTATTATTATTATTATTATTATTATTATTATTATTATTATTATTATTATTATTATTATTATTATTATTATTATTATTATTATTATTATTATTATTATTATTATTATTATTATTATTATTATTATTATTATTATTATTATTATTATTATTATTATTATTATTATTATTATTATTATTATTATTATTATTATTATTATTATTATTATTATTATTATTATTATTATTATTATTATTATTATTATTATTATTATTATTATTATTATTATTATTATTATTATTATTATTATTATTATTATTATTATTATTATTATTATTATTATTATTATTATTATTATTATTATTATTATTATTATTATTATTATTATTATTATTATTATTATTATTATTATTATTATTATTATTATTATTATTATTATTATTATTATTATTATTATTATTATTATTATTATTATTATTATTATTATTATTATTATTATTATTATTATTATTATTATTATTATTATTATTATTATTATTATTATTATTATTATTATTATTATTATTATTATTATTATTATTATTATTATTATTATTATTATTATTATTATTATTATTATTATTATTATTATTATTATTATTATTATTATTATTATTATTATTATTATTATTATTATTATTATTATTATTATTATTATTATTATTATTATTATTATTATTATTATTATTATTATTATTATTATTATTATTATTATTATTATTATTATTATTATTATTATTATTATTATTATTATTATTATTATTATTATTATTATTATTATTATTATTATTATTATTATTATTATTATTATTATTATTATTATTATTATTATTATTATTATTATTATTATTATTATTATTATTATTATTATTATTATTATTATTATTATTATTATTATTATTATTATTATTATTATTATTATTATTATTATTATTATTATTATTATTATTATTATTATTATTATTATTATTATTATTATTATTATTATTATTATTATTATTATTATTATTATTATTATTATTATTATTATTATTATTATTATTATTATTATTATTATTATTATTATTATTATTATTATTATTATTATTATTATTATTATTATTATTATTATTATTATTATTATTATTATTATTATTATTATTATTATTATTATTATTATTATTATTATTATTATTATTATTATTATTATTATTATTATTATTATTATTATTATTATTATTATTATTATTATTATTATTATTATTATTATTATTATTATTATTATTATTATTATTATTATTATTATTATTATTATTATTATTATTATTATTATTATTATTATTATTATTATTATTATTATTATTATTATTATTATTATTATTATTATTATTATTATTATTATTATTATTATTATTATTATTATTATTATTATTATTATTATTATTATTATTATTATTATTATTATTATTATTATTATTATTATTATTATTATTATTATTATTATTATTATTATTATTATTATTATTATTATTATTATTATTATTATTATTATTATTATTATTATTATTATTATTATTATTATTATTATTATTATTATTATTATTATTATTATTATTATTATTATTATTATTATTATTATTATTATTATTATTATTATTATTATTATTATTATTATTATTATTATTATTATTATTATTATTATTATTATTATTATTATTATTATTATTATTATTATTATTATTATTATTATTATTATTATTATTATTATTATTATTATTATTATTATTATTATTATTATTATTATTATTATTATTATTATTATTATTATTATTATTATTATTATTATTATTATTATTATTATTATTATTATTATTATTATTATTATTATTATTATTATTATTATTATTATTATTATTATTATTATTATTATTATTATTATTATTATTATTATTATTATTATTATTATTATTATTATTATTATTATTATTATTATTATTATTATTATTATTATTATTATTATTATTATTATTATTATTATTATTATTATTATTATTATTATTATTATTATTATTATTATTATTATTATTATTATTATTATTATTATTATTATTATTATTATTATTATTATTATTATTATTATTATTATTATTATTATTATTATTATTATTATTATTATTATTATTATTATTATTATTATTATTATTATTATTATTATTATTATTATTATTATTATTATTATTATTATTATTATTATTATTATTATTATTATTATTATTATTATTATTATTATTATTATTATTATTATTATTATTATTATTATTATTATTATTATTATTATTATTATTATTATTATTATTATTATTATTATTATTATTATTATTATTATTATTATTATTATTATTATTATTATTATTATTATTATTATTATTATTATTATTATTATTATTATTATTATTATTATTATTATTATTATTATTATTATTATTATTATTATTATTATTATTATTATTATTATTATTATTATTATTATTATTATTATTATTATTATTATTATTATTATTATTATTATTATTATTATTATTATTATTATTATTATTATTATTATTATTATTATTATTATTATTATTATTATTATTATTATTATTATTATTATTATTATTATTATTATTATTATTATTATTATTATTATTATTATTATTATTATTATTATTATTATTATTATTATTATTATTATTATTATTATTATTATTATTATTATTATTATTATTATTATTATTATTATTATTATTATTATTATTATTATTATTATTATTATTATTATTATTATTATTATTATTATTATTATTATTATTATTATTATTATTATTATTATTATTATTATTATTATTATTATTATTATTATTATTATTATTATTATTATTATTATTATTATTATTATTATTATTATTATTATTATTATTATTTCGTTTTTTCTTTTTTATTCAAGGCTGAAGCCGATTAGTTTACCGCACGGACATAGTCAAGTGATGGTAAACTGTTATTTTTATTTTTTTGTTCAAGTCTGTCATGTGAACCGGAGAATGTGTGTGAGTATGCGTGTATATTTATAAGGGTGTTTGTGTTCTTGTAGTGTGTATAAATGTATGTATGTTTATTGTGTTCTGCGACATTGCCTTTTGGGTGTTGTGTGTGGATTTGTATTGTGTTGTGTTCGCTTTCGTGTTCGATGATCAAATGGGGTGTTGTCCATCGGTTTTGAGAAGTATGTTATTTGATCATGTGTGTGTCGTGTTAGTGTTACAATGGGTGAAGTGTTTTGTGTTTGCTTTGAGATATCTGATGGTGTTGATATTTTATCTTATGTGAGGCTTGTTAACCGAGCAATGGGTGGCGTGTTATGTGTTTCGTTTCGATGTAACGAGAGTGATGCGTGTATGAGTGCTGTTATAGTGTAAGTAATGACGTTGTATGGTGATGGGTTTGTTTCTTTAGTAGTATTTTGTGTTCGGTTTGGACAATGTGCTGATGGCGCGTGTGTTAGTGTTGTTGTATGTATGCTGTGTTTTATCGTGTATAATTCTTGTTTTGTGTTTTGCATGTGTGACTGTGTGTTGTGTGGGTACTGATGTGAAGTTTCCGTGTTTGGTGTAAGTGTGTTTGCATATGAATATCATGAGTCTATACAAAGTATATGTAAAGTAAGTATTCTGTCTATCTAGTAATTACAAAAATTAATAAATAGGTAATATTTGTGTTAAAGATTTACTACTCTCGTCAACAAGATTATGGGATAAATTTTTAACCCTGATTGGTAAAATTTTATTGAACGGGAGTGTATCTTACGAGTTTTGATGATCAGTCATAGTTAGTAGTGATAACCACGAATATTAGACTTTAATATTTTCAAAACTACCAAAGAAGTAACATAGAAATTTAGTACATAACTTCGGAACCTTGGCCTCACACTACATTAAATTTATGATTTCTGTAGTATATGAGACATCTATTGGTTAAGTTCAAAGGTAAAATGACTGAATCCAGACGCTACTTAAGTATATATAGATGTTATATATAGGTATCTTATTAACCGATTCTGTTAATGGACTTAAATTGTGTAATATTGTTATACCGAGTGGCTACATGCATTGGTAGTAATAATAATAATAATAATAATTTTTATTGCAAAAAAACCCAGTAGTAGGAAGTCAAAAAATAAGTAATTTCAATAAATCATTAAAGTTGTATGGCAATAATTTTAATAAATAACTCTGAAATAAACTTTTATATTTTTTGTAATTTTGTTCACTCTATATATTTTGTGGCAACTTGTTATAAATTTTACAACCAATATAATTTGCACTTTTTTAAACAAATACAGTTCTATGGGGTATAGCAATTTCACTCCTTCTCATGCTGTAGCATTTGTCTTTTTCATACTTGCTTAACTCATTGAATTTTCTAATATGTAGTAGCAATTCTAATGCATAAATGCCATAGAAGGTTAATAAATTGTGCTGTTGGAATATTTGCCTACATGATTCTGTTTGCTTGATGCCAATAATTAATCGGAGTATTCTGTTTTGAAGAAAAAAAGCATTATTGCACTCCGTTGACGTGCCCCAAATAATTATCCCATACTTCATAGTTGAATATGCAAAAGCATAATAAATCGTTAAAAGCTGCTTCACTGGAAACTGCCGTTTTAAGTGAAGCACTTGAAACTGCCATTTTCAGTTTTAGTAAAATCACGTAGTAAATACACTCTACGTCAATCAAAGATGTTCCGGCTGTGGTTTAATCGCCCGAAGCTAGGGTCATGAGTTCCCTTTGTATTATCACCAGCGACTGATAAGCATTAAATAGTAAGCCAGAGCCGAAGAGTAATTATCATTTCATTTTATATGAATTATTTAAATTTTAATTTTGTGTAATAAAAGTTATATTGAAATTAAGCATTTTTTTTAATAATATGTCCGAGAATATTACAATTTCTAAATAAAATTTCAGTAGCTGTCTCAATTTCTCTGTAATCCTTCGTTTAAACATAGTATAGACTATGTTTTTTCTTTGAAACTTAAACTTGCCCTGACGGACTACCGCGCTTAGCACTCATATAACACATTAGTGCGTCAGAAAGCTGCCTAGTAGACAAAATCTTCAATGACACTTCGATGACAATTTGATTTCAAAAGCATTATAAAATTCGATAATTAAATTTAATTATATTATCTAACGTCACTTGTGTCTGTGTTTTAAGAAGATAGATTATCTCGTTAAAAAGAAAAAAAGATACATTATAATCAAGCACCTTCCAAATGTAATAAAACCGTCAAAACTTAAGAGAGATCCTGTTTTTGATAAAAACTTCACCCTCATTTATACAAGTTTCTTTCACAAAGAAAAAATTCTAAGACAAAACAATTATCAGTACTACTACTGAACTGAATAGCAGTTTGGTCGGTATATCCCGATTAACGGATACTTGTTCTGGCATGTCAGCGGCAATAGCTATGGTTAATGACATTGTCTATGGTATTATAGTTAAACTTTTTTTTTCAAACACATTCAATTTTCTATTGACTTGGTCGGGGTATCTTGGCTCTCCTAAGCACTCAAAGAAGCGCTGTAGAACCTACAACCGACTCCGATACTCCAAACACACGAAAAACGCAAAATATTAGAAAAGTTTAGTAAATTTATGTCAATTGGACAACACGCACTTCGTTTTTCGTCTTCAATCGTTCCCCACACTCAATCTTCCCAGAGTTCCATTGGCGGAGGTCCTTGCACTGGCCGGCTTCAAGACACCTCTATGTATCTTCCTGGGAGACACTGTATCCAGTATATAAATACCAGCTGGTAAACATCTCGACAGCCTGTTAGGGTCTTTCCATTTCGGTGCTAATCCAGCATGGACACCTTCGCCCTAACTGCTGAGCAATTGATTTCACATCCAGGTGAACTTTCCAGGATGATAAACGAGTCCCGTCTCCACTTGGTCATTTCCCTCGGCAGGGGCCTTCAAGACCTTCAGGGCCTTCATTGTTTGCCGAGCTCCATTTTCTTTGCTCTCCATTTTCGTTGCGTTCTTTGTGTCGCTCATTGACCCATTCTTGCAGATCTTGAGGTTCTTCTACATTACCCAATCCCCATTGGTTGAGAGTCTTCAACCAACCCCGAAGCTTTTTCGTATTTGCCTCCAATAATAATTTAGCAGTCGAAAACCAATTGTACGGTTTACTCTGTTCCGTATAGCGAACAATGACTTGCTTGGTTCTTGGTCCCAGTTTTTGTGTTCTCAACTATACTTCATTTTGTTCAGCATGTCGCGGTATCTTGTGATTCTGATACTCGACAAAACAAAAAAAAAATATATAATAGTAATAGGTTTTACTAAATATCTTCTAATTGGAATGACACGCACGTTTTTTTAAAGAAAAGAAAATTAAATTAAAAAAAATTTTTACGAAAATAAAAACCTGATTTATTTGTTTTTTTTTTTTTAAGAATTTAAATATAATTTCTTTTTTCAACAATTTTTTAAAATTTTCCAACACAATGTCAACTTTCAAACTTTGAACTACTTGTACAAATGCCGACTTTAACTTCATTTTTAATTTGATCTGAATTGAACAACAGTAAAATATTTACTTTGAACTGAATCAAACAACAGTCGATTTTAAACTGATCTTGATCAGCGCTGGTCTCGCCTGTTTATACCTACCATCGATCTTTCTAGAACATGGTTGTTGTTTTGAAGAAATATTTTTTTGAAAAAATATTTTTGCATGGAGGTTTCTCGGATAATTTAGTGTATCAACAACCATGGGCGTAGTCGGAAGGCTCAGATTATTTATAAAATTAATAAAAAATTATAATACTTCGTCAAGGCTTGCACCTGAATGACACTCCTCTCGGTTGATATTTAAGTGTCCACTTAATGCACACGACCAGCGCAAATTCAAAATTATACACAAATTTTACGATACATTAGCTAGCTTATTCTGTTTACTTAATCATGCTTGTTTATACAAAAATTATTTATTTGTGTATGTATTTATGTTATTTAAAACATTCAACTTCGACTTTTTCTTATATAATAATTTTTTTCAATTTTTCATTTAAAAAAAGAAAAACTTTAAATCAAAAGCATCTATTAATTTCTTTTCAATTTTTACTTTAAAAAAAAAGTGTAAAGAAAAAAATAAATCGAACTAGATTAGTTTCTTTTTGCACTTAGAAAAAAAAACTCCTTCTTTTTCCACGGAGAAAAATATTGTTTTCTTAAATATTTTTCGTAATATTTTACTTAATATTTTTCGTAATATAATTAAAATAATTTAACTCAATAATTTTCAATACAGCAAGCATGATCCGTAAATAATTTGAAGTGTCTTCCTTCCAGATATCCTCGAATCTTCCCAAATAATCGAGAAACATTCCTTCTCTGTTGTGGCGTATTTTCGTCCTGTAGGTCCAAGTTTCTTGCTGGCATAATTGATTATTCTTCGTGTTCTTCCACCATCTTCCATTTGAAACAATATAGCACCCAGTCCTACGTCACTAGCATCCGCATTTACACAACACGTCTTGAAATCGGGGTGTGCTTGCTTCGGTGCATTTACATAGATGACTGCAGATGTTTTAACACCCTTTTGATGTAATGTCAACCAACGCCACTAAATGTTCTTCACGAAGCTTCTGTACCAACCACATAAGCCAAAAAATTGTCGAAATTGTCTTCGTGTTCTTAGTACAGGATGATTACTGATAGATTCAATCTTTTCTTCCTCTCTGTCGATGCTCAAAATGTGTCCCAAGTATTTCACGTTGTTGTTTGCACATTTACTTGGTTGACAAGTTAACCCATGTTGTTCGAGTCTTTCTAGTACAAGATCCAGGTGGTGTAAATGTTCCTTGACGGATCGACTGTATATTAGTTTGTCATCCAGGTAAACTTGGCAGAAATTCTCGATGTATCCTGATAAAACTTCGTTCATTAAGCTCTGGAATATAGCCAGAGCATTTTTCAAACCAAACAGCATAACGCGGAATTGACAGACACCTCTTGGAGTGGTAAATAATGTATACTCTTTTGATTGTGGATCCATTTAAATTTGCCAATAACCAGTATAACAGTCCAATGTAACAAATATTTTGGCACCATTTACTTTCCTCAACATGTCATGCAGGTCTGTATATTTAAAATTATATTGGTTCTAAGGGATACGACTCTAATTCATCCGTGGGAGTACTTCAAAATGAAATTATTTTCCTGGCTTAACAAAATTCGAAAAATTCAATCTCGACAACAAACATTAGGTTATACATTCTATTGTTACTAACTTTTTTTGCGATATTTTCTAAACTTCCAAGGACACAAGATAAATGTGTCGATGAGCTGCAAACATTATTTCCACGAACTTCATTTGGGGATACAGGGTCCTGTTTTAATCTATCATTTCTGTTATCTTTTTTGGGATCATTCGAATTAAATGGGATCAATGGGATCATTCCAAAAAATAATTTTTGAAAGACCTTGAACTGGCGTTTGGGATCCATTTCAAGGTCATCTTAGAATTTTCAAATGGAAACACCTATTTTTGATATTGCCAATCAACAGAACGGAAAATTTTACTTCAAATACTAACTTATTTCAATACTCCCTTATTTCAAGTTGGCCTTGGAATTTCCATCAAAACCTGCAAGTTTAAAGTCATTCCAAGGTCACCATTTGAAACCTTTTTCAAAATCAAACAACTTTTGTTGGACATACTTTTTTGATTAAATCGATCCCAAAAAAGATAACAGGAGTCGTAGATTAAAATGGGTGAATGTACACATTCTAATTTTGATATTTCCTAACTCATGAATGGCAAACCCGATAATTCAGTGCATCGTTGATTGAATTCGGTCATTGAATTCAATATCAAATTACTAATAAGGGTCCTTTCAAAGCTTGAAGCAATGAGTTTATTACCGCATCCCTATCCTCGATTATAATGTTGCGAAATCTGTCATAATCCTATTTAAGTCTTTTTGAATGTTTGCTTATCGCTCTGATCATACATTCTATTGATGTGTAGTAGAAATGTAGATTTTGCCTTTATTTATTTCCACGGCCTTTTCACAAAACAAGATTGAACACATACTCGATATATCTCAAAACCGTTTTCACAATCCACATTAACGTTTGAAATCTGATTAATTTATCGAAATCTATTTATGGCGGGATTGATATACTTATTTTTTTCAGTCCACATGAAAATTGACAAATTGAATTACGTTAGCATTAAAAATTATAAATTTCCATTATCGTGCAATTATAGTCTGTAACTCCAATTCTATTTTTTTTAATATTTACACCATTAGTAAACCGTCTCACGTAACTATTTCCAGCTTAAAACCTGCTTATATGACACAGATAAAATGTTTATTTAGTAATTGCCTTGCTGTATTATTGTAACTTTTTATTGTACAAAAGAAACTGAATTGCTTTTCAATCTTTATTACTTTACAAGAGTATATTTATTGTAAAGATCCGATTAAAACTCAACAACAATTGTATGCATACAGAATTTGAAAAAAAGAGTTTCTTTACATTCATTTGTTAACAATGGATGTCCTTTTTTAAATTTTACTATTGTTATTCATACAACCTTAAGACACACTTTTAAATTTCAGACACGTATGTATATATATACTTAATAATATACATCAAAAATATATGTGTCATCTTTTTATAAGATTAAAATGATATGCCATTGAATCTTACTTAGTCTTTTTTTTTCATTTTAAATATTCTTGAATTATAACTTATGAAATACTTATATTTTATTTTATTTTATTGTCTATAATGATATTGCTGCAAATGACACAAGAAAAAAATAATTTTATTATAATACTGTTTGTTTTATGTCCATTAAGCTAGCAGAGCAACCTGAGCAGAAACAATTATATTTGTCACATAATTAGCGTCTAAATTAAATGCTAACTAAATGCCTTAATTAAAAATTTAATGCTCTTTGTTGTATTGTGTTACCGCATGCTTTGCTAACTTAATGTTAAGCTAGTACAGCATCATTTAAAAAATCAATTTATTATTATGTATTTAATATCAAATTATTAAGCTAATTAAATGCTCTAATTAAAAATTTATTGCTCTTTGTTGCACTGTGTTAATCGCAGCTTAACCAGCAGAGCACTATTTAAAAAGTCAATTAATTACATTGTATTTAATATCAAAATATTAAGCTCATTAAATGCTCTTATTAAAAATTAACTGCTGTATAAAAATTAAAAATTATTATTTTGTAATAAAATATTTTATAACACATATTTTATACTGGTTTTCTTTATGAAATCAACCATATCGGTCGGAACATTATTTTGAGTTTACAGTTATATAGGTAAGTGTTTAAGCTTTCGATTAAGGCTTATAAAAGTTAAAAATATTAATTTGTTTATAAGTAAATTAACTAAAGGTAAAACAGTAAATTGCCAAAAGCAGAACGGAGTGAGTGTGTTTAAAAAAGTTGATGGTGGATGGGAGTGCTGAGAAAGTATTTTGAGAGCAACAAGGGAGAGCAACATGGTGGTACAAACAATCCACTACACAATATTCTATATAACATCTATTTATTATCTGTTTACCATTGCAGATCAGGGTCAAATATATCACTTAATCGGTTCCTTATTGCGAACGCGGGATAGTGACTACAAATTTTTGCAGATTTATTTTATGGGCGATTCACAATTTTATTTATTTATTTATTTTTTTTTTTTAATTATTATTAGGTGTGGATAACTTATATCATGGTACTAGTATTACGTGTTAATCCTATTCATCGAGAACAAAACTGCGCATTTTTATTGCTCCACTGACGTAGAAATAAATGTCCTTCATTTTTTCTGCTGTCAAGTCTGTTAATAAGTTGATTAGTTGTAACTCGAGGTTAGCGAAAGTGGTGTTGAAGTATTTTTTAAGGTAATGATTTCGCATGGGCTGGTAAATGGGGCAGGTCAACAAAAAGTGAATGAGTGAGTTCGGTTCACATTTATTACATATCTCGCATAGGTTTTCCTGATTCCATTTGTATATTATTACATTTACCCAAATTTTAATAATGAATTTTTCCATTAGCCTGAGTTGACTTATAAACTTTATCATTCTGAAGTTGCACGCGTGTTTCAGGTATTGTTGTGTGCTTTCAGTTTCGATAAGATGTTGATATTTGGGGCTGAACTGGGAATCCAAGGTATTCTCTTTATCTCTGATAAGGAGTTTGTTACCAAAGTTGTTTACAATTAATTGGAATTGTTCATTATAGAGCAATTGGAATTGTTCTGGCATATTTTCTTCGTTCAGTAAAGTTTTAAGTTGACTAGCCCAGTTGTACTTTACGTAGTTGTCGGGGACCTTGTCAAGTGCGACCAATCTATTAAACATTATTTTGGGTAGCCAATTCTCGTTCATTTTTAATAATTTTTTCAACCACCCTATCATGCTTCTAAGTGCTTTAACATCCAAGTTTTCACTGCCTGTTTCAAGTCTTATCATGTAGTGCCTTGTATTTTTCTAATTCATTTAGATATCTTGTACTCCAGGTCTGCGCCCCTTATAAAAGCGTTGTCGTAACAACACTGTTGTTTTATTCAATGCGGGCTTCCCAGTTTTGCATTTTTGATTTGGCCATTAACTGTTTAATGTTACCAATTCTAATATTTCCTTTTTTCATTGCCCTGGCCGTCGCCTTGCAGAATAGGCCTGAGGATGAGAAGAGGACTCTCAGATAGCAATATTCGTTAACTATTTCTATGACTTCATTATCTATTTTAAATGTAGGCATCTGTTTCATTTTCCCTCCTTTTCTGAATATTACCATTTTGGTTTAACTGAAATTTACAGCGAGTTTATTTTTTTCGCAGTATAAAGCTAAAACATTTAGTGCTTTTTGGTCATGGCCAGGTTAGTCTGTTAGAATCACCAAGTCATCTGCGTACATGATCAAAAGTATATCGTTTCTCTCATCTATGTTCACACCTCTCACTCCACTTTCTTTCATAAATTTAATTATATACCACCAGTTAATTAATGTAAAATTGCCATTTCACTTCTTTATAAAGTCAAATTAACAGATTACTTTGAAAAATGTCATTACCTATAACGCAAACCTCCGAAAATGGGAAAAACACCCGTTAAAGTGCCTTAAGGCATTTTGATCAGACTAAAAATATGACCGCTAGAGAGTTATTTATGTATTCTAAGGAAATTCGCTAAGTTGACGCAGCTCCTGCATAACGAATTTTTTTTTGTGACGTGGAGCCAACGGGTCAAGTCATTTCTTTGAATCCGAGGTGCCAATCGCCGTATATATATATATATATATATACATATATATATATATATTTATTTATATATATATATATATATATATATATATATATATATATATACATCGTTTGTTATATAAGTCATATATCCTGGTATAGGACTGCGTATATAATAATTAAACACCTGCATAAACAAAATGCAGACAAATAACTTTATCTCTGACGTATTATTCTCAGAACTTAAGAATATTTTAGAATGTTATAGAACAATAATTAACGTTAAACAGACGCTTGCATAATTATTATATAAACCCATGCAATTAATTATTCAGCGTCTTTTAGTATACACATTTTTGACATACGTTCGTTGTGCGATTACTACTAGTTCCGTATCAACTTTATTGTTGTAGAATCGTTAAATTATTTCAGTACTGTATTAACTAAAATTGTAAAACTATGTATTGTATTCAAATTGATTAAACATTTTTTTTAATTATTTAACAAGTGTAAAATATAATTGGCGCTGCGGACAGGATAGAAAATCAACGTTATTAATATCGTTATTTTCACGTTCATCGTAAATTTTCACATCTGGTGACAGTACATACAAGTAGTGAAAACTGACGAGTGTACTTCAATACTTTGGAACACAAGAACCTACGAAACAAATAAATTTATTATTTATTGCACTTGAATAAATTGGATCGATTGAAAGCAACACTTTGGTCAATTGGAAGACATTTTCAAATCGTTGGAAACAACAAGTCAACTAATTGGAACCTCCTAGTTAAAACATGGTGTGGAAATTAATCTTTACTCAACTGTAAGTACGAAAATACTTTTGATACTGCTTTAATTCCTCAAATGCCTAAACTTCCCAATTTATTGAAAAACAGAAGAAAAACCTTTCCTTTATCATCCTCAGAATCCGAATCTGACGGTGAAATTGAACGGGTTGACTTACACTTAAATATTAACGGCAACAATACAAAAATTGATCAAGAATACGATCAAATATTGTCTGAAATTAATAAAATTACTTTAGAAGAAAAACAACTAAAACCAAACAAAATGGAAGCAATATCCGTAATGGACTTAGTAAAAAGTTTGATAGAAAAAATTAATAGATTCTTACGAAATGCTAATTTAATTATTTCAAAGACAACAACAATTGAAACGAAAAATATACTTGCTTCTATGATTCGTAACAAAATAATAGGAAAAGCTAATGATACACTTGTAGCAATAGGTGATCCTGCCGATTGGGAATCAATTTCTGAACAATTGAAAATCCAATACTCAGACAGACGTACCGTCGAAACAATACTTCATAAATTAAACACAATATCCCAAGGTAGTAAAACTTTAGAACAAAACTACGCAGAAATGTGTGATTTACAAACAGCACTTCTGAACACAATAGATAATACCAAACACGTCGAATATAGACGCGGACAAACAGACATTAATATGGTTATGATTTTAAAATCATTTATAGCTGAATTAGATCCAAAATTAGGTTACATTATTCGAGCAAATCAACCTAAAACATTCAAAGATGCATATGACTGTTGTCTAAACGAAGTCAGCATGCAACAATCAAGTTACGATCGTTACCAACTCCGTAACAAAGGATCAAATCAATCACAACCAAATTATTCACATAATAATTCACAAAACATTAGGAAACCAATGCCAAATCAGAACTATAGATTACAACCTACTCCTCAATTTAACAGACAAATTCCCCAACAAAATAATTGGCGTCCACCATTGCAAACCCCAATTATTAGAAATTCACCTATGAATAATAATAATTCAAACCCTATGTATAGACCACAAAATAATTATCAAAGACCTCCAGTCTTGAACCAACAACAATACTGACCCCAACAGTATAATCAACCAATAAGTAGACCATTTCAAAATAATAACTTTAGACCAACACCCATGGATACAAGCTCTGGTAATACTCGTCAAGTATTACATAATAACGAAACCAAAGATCAAAATGACCAGGATGAACGTTGGATCGAAAGTTACCAAGACTATTGCGATCAAGATCATCAATACCCCGAAGAAAATTATACACAACATGATCCAGATGATCAGGATTTTTCGAAACCAGCCTCAACATGCGATCCTCCGGATTCGTAGAGTTAAATTTTTCGAAAACTAACGGTATTCTCCCGTATGTCAAAATTACTAAACTCAAATTATTAATTGATACAGGAGCAGATAACAATTTTAAACATTTGTCCTTATTCCAATATACCTATCCCACTAAAACTATAGTTAAAACCGCTTTAAAGGAATACAAGTTAGATACAAAAGTTCAAATGGACTTTATTCCTAAACTTAACAATGAGCAACCCATACAATTCTTAATCTTCAAATTCCACCACTTTTTCGATGGAATTGTTGGTAGTGAAACGTTACAAAAACTTAACGCTAACATTGATTACAACTCCAACGTAATAACATTCAATGGTGTTACAAATAAACTCTTATTTAAACCATTAACAAAACCTGAAATTCATACGATCAAATCGAACGAAAATAAACTCATTAAAATTCAGACAAATGTAAAACACGGTGACGTATACATTCCAAATATAGAATTAAATGACAATACAGCAATATTATCAGGCATGTATAAAACATACAATCATATCGCTAAAGTATTAGTCACAAATAACTCAGACAATACAGAAAAAATAATCATATCTCAACCAATTAGAGTAAAGCACATAAGTAACAAAGAACAGGTGGATATTAATTACAACGAATCAGACGATGTATATGATTATCAGTTTGCGCATGATAACTTGCGTACTACTCATTTGAATGAAGAAGAGAAACAGTCATTATTGAACCTTTGTGCAAAATATCGTGACATATTTTACACTCCGGATCAGAATATGACATTCACTTCAGATACAAAACATTCTATAAATTCCACAGACAATATCCCGATTTATACCAAGTCTTATAGGTACCCTTATGTACATAAAGAAGAGGTTACTAGACAAATTAACGAGATGCTTGAAAATAATATCATTCGACCCTCTAACTCACCATGGTCTTCACCAATTTGGGTAGTTAGTAAGAAAGCAGACGCATCAGGGAAACACAAATGGCGTGTAGTAGTTGATTATCGTAAACTCAACGAAAAGACTATTGGAGATAAATACCCACTCCCTAACATTTCTGATATTTTAGACAAACTTGGTAAATGCCAATACTTCACGACCCTTGACCTCGCTTCTGGATTTCATCAGATCGAGATGGACCCCAAGGATATCCCTAAAACAGCATTCTCTGTCGACAATGGCCACTATGAATTTACCCGAATGACTTTTGGATTAAAAAATGCGCCCCCAACTTTCCAAAGAGTTATGGACAATATGCTTGGTGAGCATATAGGTAAAAACATACTTGTATATATGGATGACATCATCATATATTCAAATTACTTACAAGAACATATTCAAAACCTCAAAACAGTGTTCGACAAACTGAGATCATCAAACTTCAAAACTCAGTTAGACAAATGTGAATTTCTCCGGAAAGAAATTAAATTTTTAGGACATATCATAACAACTGAAGGTATTAAACCAAATCCAAAAAAAATTGAAGCAATCAAAAATTTCCCTATTCCAAAATCAGTAACCGAAATTAAATCATTCTTAGGTTTAATAGGATACTATAGGAAATTCATTCATAATTTTGCTAAAATCACCAAACCCATGACTGAATGCTTAAAGAAAGGTTCAGTAATAGATATCAAAAACACAGATTATAAAAATTGTTTCGAATATTGTAAAACATTAACAAACGATCCCATTTTACAATATCCGGATTTTTCTAAACAATTCATACTAACAACTGACGCTAGTAATTTAGCTATCGGTGCAGTTTTATCTCAAGGATCAATTAGATCTGACAAACCAATATGCTACGCATCTAGAACCTTGAACAAAGCCGAAACTCACTATTCAACTATCGAAAAGGAACTCCTTGCAATCGTATGGGCTTGTCAACAATTTAGACCTTATTTATACGGTGTTAGATTTAAAATATTAACAGATCACAAACCCCTAAAATGGATGTTTTCACTCAAGGAATGTAATTCTTGATTATTAAGATGGCGGATGAAACTTGCACTATATGACTTTGAAATTGAAAACAAACCTGGTAAGCAAAATACTAACGCTGATGCTTTATCACGAGTTCAAATAAGCAACAATGAATCATTAGATGTTGAAATCTCAACTCAATACTCCGCTGATGAAAATATTTACTCCGGAATTCCTATTTCAGAACGAGCTCTGAATGAATTCAAAAATCAAATCGTATTAGAAATATCACCCATTACCAAATATGATAACGAAACAATATTTAAGACCCGGAAAAGACAAATATTTGAAAGACCCTTTTTTGATCAAAAACAGTTAACCAACATAGTTAAAGAATACTTTTCACCTTCCAAAACCAACGCGGTATACACAGATAATCGAACATTTTCAAACCTAATGAACATTCACAAGGAATATTTCCAAAACTATAATATCATACGTTGAACAAAATTACTAACGGATGTACAAGATGAAGATGAACAATCTAAGTTAGTAAAAGACTATCACGAAATATTAATACATCGAGGTATCGAAGAAACACTTCATCATCTCAAACGAAGGTATTTCTTTGAAAATATGAAATCTAAAATACAAATTTACATCAACTCATGTAAAACTTGTATGCAATCCAAATATGAGCAACACCCACTCAGGCTCAAACAAACTCAAACCCAACATGCTTCAAAACCTTTTGAAATCCTTCATATAGATTTACTATTTATTGAAAAATCTATATTTTTCACAATTTAAGATAAATTCTCAAAATACATCGAACTAATACCAATCCAAACTAAAAATGGATTAGAAATATTAAAAGCTTTAAGACAATTTATTTCACGACATGGTCTACCATCTAAAATTTATCATGATCCAGGTAACGAATTCAATAATTACCCGTTCAAACAGTTTCTTCATTTATATAATATCGAGAATCATGATACTAGCGCTAGAACATCACAAGGTAATTCCCCAGTAAAAAGAGTTCATTCAACAATTTTAGAAACTTTACGCGTTCTAAAAACTAAGAAAGAACAATTACCACTTGACGAATTAGTTACATTAGCTGTTATAACTTATAACAACTCTGTTCACTCAAGTACCAAACTTACACCCTTTGAAGTAGTAAATGGTATGCGAGAGAACACTCAACTTTTAGAACCTTCAACTAATGATGCACTCAATGATTATAACCTACACAGGTTAGAGGAAACTAAAATCATTAAAGAAATTATCGATTCAAATAATAAGAAATTGTTTGATAAAATTCAATAGAAAAATGAAACCCTACAAGATCCACAAGAATTAGAACCTGAACAAGAAGTTCATATTAAAACCAACCAACGTAATACTAAATTACGAGCCGCTTACGATAGAGTCAAAGTTAAGAAATATAATCATTTAACTTTCCAAACTAATAAAAATCGTAAATACCATAAAGCAAAAATCAAGACACTAAGAAAAATGTAATGTCTTTCAGATTCATGCTCATCTCATCCCAACAGATAGAATATCATGACTTAACACACACCAAAGGATTACTTGCTTTAAATTTAGGACCAACATTAGTTACCACTCATTATGTCAATTTGATACACATCATCAATGTAACGAATTTAGAAAATACAATTAATGATTTACAAAACACCTTTAATCAAGTAGACTTTAATAATACATTCTTTTATAATAAGGACAATCTTAAGAATAATATACGAGATCTTTACAACAAAGTAGATACTCTGAAAATTAGACGTAGTAAAAGAGGATTAATAGATGGATTAGGATCTATAATTAAAAAGATCACAGGAAATATGGATAATGACGACGCATTAGAAATAAACCAACAAATTAGAGAGCTCCAAGATAACACACTATTAACTGAAAGTAGTATTAAAAACCAACACTTACTCAATTCCCAGATGATAGATAGATTTAATAAAATAACTTATTTTATTAACCGCGAACAAGTATCATTACAAATTGTGACAAATTCAATCAAGTCATACGGAGCCATAGAACACCAACTCTTTGCGACACAAGTATTTTTTTCTGCTCAATCACAAATATCAATGCTTGAAAAACATATTGACAGCATAATAGAATCTATTCAATTAGCACAACTTGGTATACTATCGAAACACATTTTAAACAAAAATGAAATAATAATTGTAAAGAATAAATTACCTGATATATTTAAAGACTTCAATGATGAACAAATATATGAAATACTTGAATTAAAAGCGTACTTTAACAATTCAAATATAATATTTACAGTTCAAATCCCACAATTCAAAACGAACGATTCGTTCAATACATTCAGATTAAGACCTCTCTCATTCCAAAATAATATTATTATACCTCAAACAAATTATATCCTTTACAACCAAAAGCAGTTCTCATTCATTAGTAAACCTTGCAGAGTAGTTGAGCATTACTCACTATGTAAACAAATCCAACTACAAAATAATTCTATCAACACTTGTGAAAGCAAGATCATACAAAATGAACCAGCTAAGTGCCTTTTACATCATACAATGGAAAGTGACTTCATCGAGGAAATCGAAAATAACCACATTATTGCTTACATCAGCAAACCCATTAACATCACATCAACATGTGGTAAAAATATTACAAACTTTATGGGCAAACTATACATCACTTACGAAAAATGTAAAGTAACAATTAATGAAGTAACATATGGTGAAATCTACACAAAAACTTCTAATTATAAATTAGAACAAATAATATACAACGACATGGAAATTAAACAAATTTCAAACGATACAACACTGGATACATTAAACCTGGACACTCTACAAAATACTGAAGATCTGGAATTAATCCGAATGCAACACTTCTCACATATTAGAATCAACATAACTATCTTAATAATATTACTTGGTATAATTATAATTTTCATAATTTTTAGAAAATATAAAAACAAGTCAAGACACCAAAATCAACCATCAGCACCAGCTCCAGAACCAGTGGTTACATATCAACCCATGTACATCAAGCCATTAAACCTTCAGCTAACCAGTCCATAGGTTAAGCTTCAGTCCTAAGGATGGAGGAGTCATATATCCTGGTATAGGACTACGTATATAATAATTAAACACCTGCATAAACAAATGGCAGACAAATAACTTTATCTCTGACGTATTATTCTCAGAACTTAAGAATATTTTAGAATGTTATAGAACAATAATTAACGTTAAACAGACGCTTGCATAATTATTATATAAACCCATGCAATTAATTATTCAGCGTCTTTTAGTATACACATTTTTTACATACGTTCGTTGTGCGATTACTACTAGTTCCGTATCAATTTTATTGTTGTAGAATCGTTAAATTATTTCAGTACTGTATTAACTAAAATTGTAAAACTATGTATTGTATTCAAATTGATTAAACATTTTTTTAAATTATTTAACAAGTGTAAAACATAATTTATATATCAAAACTATTATCGTTAATATATATCAAAACTATTGCATGCAGCACGTTGTTGTGGAATATGATTGTTCAAAGGCTGTTACGTTGATAATCAATTATCTGAAGAAGAAAAAATCGATTATTTTAGAAGTTATAATCGAAACAAATCAAGTAACATCTTATATATACTAAATTTTATATAGTTATTTGAATAAAAATATATCACTCTTATTTCACATTATTTTGTGGCCTTTTATTAAAAAGGCCTATGATCGATGAATATTATTATCAATAATCAAATGTATAATTTATGCTTTCCATTCAGCTTTCTTTGGCAATAACACTGCTTGAATATTTAGTAAAACACCACCTTGGGCGATTGTTACACCAGATAATAATTTATTTAATTCTTCATCATTACGAATTGCTAATTGTAAATGACGAGGTATAATACGAGTTTTCTTGTTTTCACGAGCTGCATTACCAGCTAATTCAAGAACTTCAGCAGCTAAATATTCCATAACTGCTGCTAAATAAACTGGAGCACCAGCACCCACTCGTTCAGCATAATTTCTTTTCCGCAATAATCTGTGAATTCTTCCAACAGGGAATAGTAATCCTGCACGACTTGATCTTGACTTTGCTTTACCCTTAACTTTACCACCTTTACCGCGTCCAGACATTTTTGTATTTTTTTTTTATTAATAAAAAAATAAATGTGTAACACTTTTATAACGCGGCAAGTTATTTTTTCTGATGATTTCAAATATTTTAAAACTTGCCGCGTTATATAAAATTTTAAAAACATACTAAATAAATTTGAAAACTTACGAAATAAATTTCAACAAAATTTGTTCTTACATTTAATCAATTTACCCCTCATTAATTTTTTTAGTTAATAGTTTACCGAGCTATTTACTTTGTAAATAGCTCGGCTCTTTAATGGGATATCATCACTTTTCAAAGAGCAACTATTATCTGAAGTGTAGAGCTATTTACTTTGTAAATAGCTCGGTCCATTCTTCCAGATCATCACTTTTTAAGAAGCAACTATTATATGAAGTTTAGAGCTATTTACTTTGTAAATAGCTCGGTCCTTTCTTCCATATCATCACTTTTTAAGAAGCAACTATTATATGAAGTCTAGAACTATTTACTTTGTAAATAGCTCGGTCTTTCTTCCATATCATCACTTTTTAAGAAGGAACTATTATATGAAGTCTAGAGCTATTTACTTTGTAAATAGCTCGGTCCTTACTCTCATTTCATCACTTTTTAAGAAGGAACTATTACATTAAGGATTTTCCCGAAAACTCGGCCCTTTCTTACATTTATGTTTTTGGTCGGATACTATTATTAATTTAAAATTATAAGAGAGATCTTTAAGCGAACTTACTAGTATGAAAGCATGCATACCAATCCAATTAAATTTTTTCAAAAGATAAAAAAATTTAAGTAAAGTTAAATAAAAAAGTTATAATTCATTGAAGAGTAAGATCATTTAAAAAAGACAAAGAAAATATTTTAAAAGCTATTACCGAACAACCTGCTACATTTCATAAACTAATTGACGATAATAATTTGGAAATAAAATGCTTGAGAGTGGAATTAAATAAAATATATGAACAGCATTTAAAAACTAAATTTGAAATATTAACGCTAAAGGAGGATAATGAACTTTTGAGAAAACAAAATAATGACAAAAAAAAAATAAAAGAATACGACGAATAGAGCGGGGACTGAGGACTAGGAATGTGGTATTTATAGGAGTATTGGAGAAGCACGATGAAATTAATTTGGAAAATATGGTGCATAGAGTCATCCTTGAAAATATTGAAATAGACTGTAAAAATGATGATATATAATGTACAGAAAGATTAGGTTCCCAAGGGAAATATATACGACCCATCCATGTTAGATTTCGTAATGAAAGCATTAGGAATAATATTATGAAAAACAGAAAGAAACTTAAAGGATCAACTATTTATATTGATGAAGATTTCACACCAGAAGTAAGGGAAGAAAGAAGAATGCTTAGAGAAATTCTAAAAGAGGAGAAACAAGCTGGACAAAATGGATATATAAAATACGACAAATTAATTATTGCTAATGAAATATACACAGTAAAAGATATCAATAAGGCAACAATGGTGCTAAATGAAAAGGTAACAAGAAAGCAACAAACGGATTCTACAAAACATAAACGCATTAGAAGTAACGACGGAGAAGAATGCGAGAGAGTTCATTTGGAAATGGAAGAAAAATTAACGATAATGAATAAAAAGAAAAACATGAGAACCGAAGGTGATCAACAACTCATGACAACATTTCTGATGCAAGGAGTCAGTTGAAAAAATTCTGCTTGATATTTTATCAAATGGAGCAAAAGTAAATACAAAGACCGACTTAGCTGTAACCTGGAAAAATGATAACGAATTAATATTTTGGAATATAGAAGGGATGAACAGAATCAAACACAACAAACAAAGAGTAGAATTTAACTCGAATTATAATATAATCATATTACTTGAAACATGGTGTAAACCTGATGCGGTAGTTAATATTAATGGATATGACTTTTTTGTGAGAGACCCGAATAAAATTGGAGAAATTGGAAGAAAATCTGGAGGGATTGTAGTATATTATAAAGAAGAATTGAAGGGAAATATAAAACTTTTAAAAGGTAATGTTTAAGAGTGCGTTTGGATACTACGAGAAATAAAATGTAAAAAATTTCTTATATGTGCGATATATAACCCCCCAAATATTCAAAATACTCGAATTCAGAGTTTTTCAACTGTTTCAAAAAAGAAACCTTGGATATGGAATATAACTACGCAGATGCAGAGCTTATAATTATTGGAGACGTAAATGGAAGGGTGGGAGAAATTCAAGAATATAATATTGAAACTGAGACTAAATACTATAATCTATCCAATATAAATAAGGAATATAGATAAGGAAACTAACGAATTCGGAAGGCAAATTATAGACCTGTGTAAAGAGCTAGATATGGTTATTTTAAACGGACGGTGCAAAAGAAATAACGAGGGTGAATACACTTATATTTCGGACAATGGAAGAAGTGTAATAGATTTGGTAATAATCAAATCAGAGCTTTACGAACAGAACATAGTTGATATGATAGTGACTAATACAAAACACTTCGCAGTTGCAATTCAGATAACCGTAGATGATACAGTCAATTATCACTATGATAAATACCAACTTCTTGAAATATGTAGGTGGAACGAGTAAAGGAATGAAGGATTTAAAAATATAATGGATAGCAAGGAAATGAGCTTGTGGCTGATTGGTGTTGAGTACAGCCTACAGAAAGGGGAAATTGATAATAGTTGTAAATTACTCGATCGAATGTTTAAATGGGTTGGAGAATCAATGAAAGTAAAAAATCATGTGGGTAGACGTGTAGTAAAGAACAAGTGGTTTGATATAGTGTGCAGTCAATCAAAGCAACTAGCAAATAAGCCTTAAGAACATTTAGAAAGATGCAATCGGAGATTCACAGACTCAACTATTGTGGTCTTAAAAAACAGTATATAAGTGTTTGTGAGAAAAAAAAGGAAGAGGAAAGGAACCAAGAATTGAACGATCTAAAGAAAAGTATAGAGGAAAAAGATTTTACTTATTTATGGTCAATAATGAAAAAAGTGAATAACAGAACAAGTAATAAAGTAAATAACATTGTGGGTGAAACTTGGCTAAATTATTATGAAGAAATTTACAAGAAAAAATCAGATACGATCAATTCTTCAAATCTAATTATTGAAAATTTAGGAGAAGTTCGAAATGATACTCCTTTCTATGATATTTCCATGTTTGAAAATAAAATTGATATAAACGAGGTGAAATACTTCATTAATATATTGAAAATCAAAAAAGCCCCGGGAATAGATGGAATACCGGCAGAATTTATAAAGAACTCGTGTTGTATTAGTGAACGTGTTATCGAAGTTTTAACCAAATTATTTAATGAAATAATGGAAACGCATCAAACACCTGATACATGGAAAACAGGGATAATATGTAATATTCATAAGAACAAAGGAGAAAGGAATATCCCAACTAATTATAGAGGAATAACTTTGCTTCCGGTCTATAGCAAGATATTCTAAAAAATTCTGGCAAATAGAATTCAGCAGTGGGTTGAAAGTAATAATATCTTAAATGAGTGCCAAGCCAGATTTACAGAGGGATATGGTACATTGGATAATGTTATGGTTCTAAAAGAGCTTGTTGATATCAAAATATCAAAGAAACGGCGGAAGCTGTATTCGTGCTTTGTTGATTTAGAAAAAGCATTTGACTCTATTGATAGGGAATTATTATGGGCAAAGTTAGAGAAAATCAGTTTGGCAAAGAATTTATTAGACGTAATTAAAGAGATTTATAAGAATTACAGCATTTGTGTGACGATGGACAATAATACAGTAACTGAATCTAGAACTACAAGTAGAGGATTAAGGCAGGGGTGCCAACTTTCCTCAATTTTATTTTCATTGTTTATTAACGATTTTCCTACTAAAATCAAAGGAATCGAATCTCATGCTCCAGCTATAAATGGAAAGGACGTCGGGGTACTTTTATATGCTGATGATATGGTTTTAGTATCACAGTCAATTGTGGGTCTTCAGAGAGCATTAATGCAGCTAAAGGATTATTGTGAAGAAAATAAGCTAACAGTAAACGAATTAAAATCAAAAATATTAATATTAAGAAAAGGAATTAAGCTAAACAAGAGAAATGGTATTATAACGATGTAGTCATCGAAAATGTTAGTCAATTTAACTATCTTGGAGTGTTATTCAATTGGAACGGGAAATGGGAAAGACATTTTGAGGAGGTAGCAACAAAAGCAAATCGTGGAGCAAATTTGATAAAAAAATTTATGTATTGCAACCCATGGATACCAGCAAGTGTACTAATTAGAATATTTCAAGTTCTCATTGACCCTATTATTTTGTATGGTAGTCAGGTATGGGGGATGAATAGAAATTTTGAGAAGCTTAAGAAGGTGAGGACATTGTTTTTGAAACAAGTATTAGGTGTGAGTAAATCAACTGCGAACAGCGGTGTTTTCTTGGAAGTAGGTCAACCACCAATCGAAGTGCTTGTTTTCAAGAACGTATTGAATCACTATTTTAGGCTAATGGGCAACGAATCTAAGGTGCCAATATCAGTGCCTGATTGAAAGAAGAGTTGGAATATACAAGAGTTGGGCTGCAAAAGTGCTCACGTTGGGTAATGAGCTGGGCATCTTTCATGAAAATTTTAATAAAATGTCAAATATTGGGGAAATTTTATTAGAATGTGGATTTAAAAAATTATTTAAAGACACTGAAGAAAAGCAGAATCTAAGATATTTTAATCATCTTGCTCATTATGAGCAAGGAGCAAAATACTTGCCCCATATCGAGCTCGAATGGAGAAGAGAATTGGTTGGGTTTAGGTTGGGTAGTTGGAAATATAAACATAGGCGTGATAAAGACGGAAACAGAATTTGTGTTATATGTGAAGTGTGCGTGGAGAGTGGAGAACATTTATTGTATGAATGTATAGGGCTAAGTGAAATAAGAGCGTAATTATGTGTCTGCGAAAGTGATATGCCTAATAATAAGAATGGACAAATAGAGTTAGCCAAATATCTAGCAAATAAGGCTATTGTGGAATGAAAGGGTGTAGAATGCAAGCGTTATGTTTATTTTATTGTAATTTGTTTTTAGTACATACAATTAGAGAATTTTTGTTTTTGTTTTTGTTTTTATTTTTATTTCTTCTTTTTCTTTATTCTAAATATATATAATTTATTGTGAATATGTGTAGATTGAATAACCCAATGGATGCATCAACTAATAATAATAATAATTTAAAAAAGACAGAGTGGAAAGAAGTTCGTGTTTGGCCCATTAAATAAGCCCTGAAAAATATATTGGATCAGGTGGTAGACATCACCATAGTGAGCAGGAATTATCCCCAGAGATACGTCTAACGTTAATGACCTTTTCAAGGCCCCCTTACTCATATGAAAAGAAATTAAATAAAGTAAAATTTTTAAACAACAACTATTTATTTACAAGCACCCAAAGATGTATAAAGTTATGTACACTATTCACAAAATTATATTCTCTAACGAAATGAACAAAAATTATTGTTACAGAACAAAAGTGAAAAAACATTAACATACCAAGATAAGAATAGTTTGAAATGTTCAGCTTTACTCAGAGCCTTTTACTAAGTGAAGACAACGTTACAAGTTCAACCGTAATCAATTAAATCCATAACTTTAAGTAAGCAGTGAAATAAACCTGACTGTTTGAAACTCCAATGGAAAGTGTATAATTATTAAAATAATTTTTAATAACACATCGGTTTTAGCAAAAATTTACAAGTTAGTAATAAATTATATAAGGCTAGACCGAAAACAATTTATAAAGTAAATAACATAAATAAGCAAATAACCTGCATATATATATATATATATATATATATATATATATATATATATATATATATATATATATATATATATATATATATATGTATATATATATATATATATATGTGTATATATATATATGGATCACTACTCATCTCGTCAAATGACCTCCATACAGATGGACTCATGCAACTAGCTTAAGACAAGGATATATGAGAACATATCATTGCACAAATGTTCAGAAAAAAAAAAGAAAAAAAAGTCTTGAAATAACCAGTATAAAATAATTTTTTGCTTTTTTTATTAGCGAATTTCCTGAAAGGAAATAGAGCTATTGGTCCCGTACCGAAGTCAAAATTTCGCAAAAATTTCTTCAAATGTCCATCGATCCTACCTTGTAGATGTCAAAAATCACCATCTGTAAAATTTATATATATATATCTATGGACATATATATATATATATATATACATATATATATATATATATATATATATATATATGTGTCTGTAATCACTCTAGCGGTCACAGTTTTTATTCTATCGGAATGAGATTTGGTATTTGAAGCGCTTTTGGTATTCAAAAGATCAAGTTCGTTAATGGGTAAAATCGGACCAGGGGAAAGGGGGGTTTAAAGGGAGGAGGAAACAGAAAATTTGACATATCTCCCTTAATATTCGAAAAATCGAAAATTTTATAAGAAGTAAAGTTGTAGGTATTAAGTTTTACTGTAATTTTGTTTCTTATCATTTTTTCTGTAACCCTAATATTTACAAAAATATTGACGGTTTAAGATTGAAAATTAAATTCCTCAATATCTCTGTACGCATTAGAGTTTGAGCAAAAAAGATAAGGTGATGAATTGTAGCAAACATGATTTTCTACAACTTTGTTTCTGACGCATTTTTCGATTGTTCTAATATTAAGAGAGATATTTTATATTTTGTGTTTTCTTCTATCTTTATGCCCCCCTTTCCCCTTGACGTATGTTATTTATTAATAAAATTGGCCATGCAAATACTAAAATCAGATACGACATTTCATTTTTATCAGACTAACATTGTGACCGCTAAAGAGTAATTTATTTATTCCAAGGAAATTCGCTAAGTTGAAGCAGCTCCTGCGTAACGAATTTTTTTAATATTAAGGAAGCAAGGAGAAAAGTGAACAATTAAAAAAAATAAGAAAAAAATTAGAAAACAATTAGAAAAATCGAAGATACAAAATAACGCATGAACTTGACAATTTTATATGGACCACTATAACGATCCTGAAATTTTCTATTAGAATCGAAAGTTGAGATGTTGTTCATATTTTTCACCATAACAAAATAATCAATATGGAATTTAGAAATTTCTTGTTTGTCAGTATAGCGCCTTAAAGTTCGGCGTCTGGAGAGAGCGATAGCATTACGTACATGTTCCAGAGATACTTTATCATCAGCCAACTTTATGTTATAGGCCAAATCCATTGGTGTATATAAATCTCTACCCAAAAATAAACTTGCGGGAGTACAATCGATTGACGAATGATAAGATCTGTTGTAGTTGTATTGTATAAATAATAATAGCTCAGACCAACATTTATGGTCAAGATCATCCATCTTTAATACTGTAGATAAATTATTTTTTAAGTTTCGATTAACACGGTCCACTTTATTAGCACCAGGATTATAAGGTGAAGTATAAAAGGCTTGACGGAACATTTCAATTGAAAACCAACGTAGGTTTTTGCTTTAAAGCTAGGACCATTATCAGATGTTACAAAGTGACAGAAACCATATTACTGAACAATCTTATTCAGTAGTTTTACTGTGATTGATGCAGTACATCTGCACGTAGGCATCGTTACCAAGTACTTAGAAAAGCCATCCATGCACACAAAATTTATTTGTAACCTTCGGACGAAGAAATTAAAGGACCAACATAATCAATATACAGATGTGACCAGATTTCAGACGGAGTGTAGAAAGTAGGTTTCGGAACATTAGTTGAGTTAGAGGGTTTAGTTTTAGCACAAATATCGCACTTTAGTACATAATTATTTACGGATTTAAATAGATTTGTACACCAAAAACGTTTGGAAATGTCTCTATAAGTTTTTGTAATACCGTTATGATTAATTTGATGAAAATACTCAAGAATAAAATCCAGTAGGCTGTCCGGTAATACGACTCTTCGAAGACGATTTTTCCCCACGAATTTTCCTAAAATACCATCGCGAATATACATACCTTTGACATTTTTCCCTGAATTAATTTCAGAATAAATGAATTTACAGAATTCTGACTTTTTTGAGAGTAACGTACGGAAATATAGCCTTGAGGCTCAGTATAAATTAAAGTATTTAGTAAATATTCCGGATCAGATGCTTGAGTAAATTCGCCATCAAAATAATCCTTACAAGAATTGGTGACCTCAAAGAGGCGTGATAAAGTATCACAAGTAAAGTTTTCTCTACCCTTCACATGGATAGGTACAAATTTAAATTTAGACAATTGTAGAATCCAACGATTCAATTTGTTGCATGTCTGAGCAGTTTTAAATAGCCAAATAAGGGCGTTACAATCAGTTTCGAGAATAAACTCTCGATCTAATAAATAGTCTTTAAAATAAAATAAAGCTTTGACAACAGCCAATAGTTCGTGAGCACTATATATAAACTTTGCGCCTTGTAAACGTCAAAAAAATATTCAATAGGGTGTCTACCATCAGAGAATTCCTGTGATAGAACAGCAGATAAACCTAATGCTGACGCATCAGTAGTAATGATAAATTTAATATTGAAATCAGGAAACGATAAAAGTGGTGGAGAAGTTAAGCCTAATTTAAGTTTGGCAAAGGCGACTTAGCATTTTTACGTTTAAGTGCATTCAGTGGACTCACAATTACACTTAAATTGCCGATAAATTTTTGCATCTCTTTTAAATTTTTAGGGAACGGTAAAGCATTTATTGCCGCAATTTCAAACGAGTCATACAAAGACGTAGTTTTTCCGGGTTAATAGTGATATTTAGTTCTTTAAAACGTGAAAAAACTTTCGCTAGTTTGGAAATGTGTTCATCCGAAGTTTAGAGTAAACTTTTTTTTTAGAGTAAAGATGATTAGATCATCATAATATTATAAGAAAAAGCCTTCCCTGCGGAAATCAGAGAATTTGCGTAATAGATATCGGTTTAGTGCCTGTGCCGAGTCAACTAAACCAAAGGGACAAACGTTAAAATAGTATTGACAAAGGGGGTTACAATTGCGGTAATATGTCAAGACTCAGGGGCTAAGCATATTTGATAGTAGCTTTTAGACATGTCTACCACAGAAAAATAATTTTCGTTCGAAAGAGAAGCAAATAGAGAGTTAATTTTAACCGAACTAAGAGGATCAAACTGAATTTTAGGATTCAAGAATCTGTAATCAGCACAAAGGCGTACACCAGATTATTTGGGTACAAAAAACACCGGACTATTATAGCTCTATTAACACAAGGAGATAAGATTTTCCAATCCAAAAGTTCTTGAATGTGAGATTCCAAGAGTTCCAACTTATCTTTGGGAAGAAAATAACGAGGTTTTTTCACAGGAGTATCATCCTTCAAGATTAATCTATATTAAAAACTGCGAACTAATCCCGGAACGGATGTTAATAAGGATGAAGTTTTGGGCAAAATTGCATTCAATTTTTTTGTTTGAGATTTAGACAAAACAGCTTAAGACTCAGAAATAACGTTAACTAGATGTGAAAATTTACTTAAATTGACAAGCGGAAAGGTAAAGACTTCATTTGAGAAAACGCGAACCTGTTTAAATGCAAAATTAATAGAAATTTTACAATGAATCAAGGTATATGATCCAATAACAACGTCAAACGGTAACGAATCAGTGACAAAGAAATTGGCTTTCCAAGAGAAAAAACCGATCTTAAAAATAAGATACACGATCTAGAGAAGTTTAATACGTTATTAAACTTTATTATTATTATTATTATTATTATTATGTGATTAAAAGGGGGAGAGTGGATACAGGATATACACCCCAGAATGCCACCCACCTCTTCAACAAACAAAAATCTTCATAAGATAGCTACGTCCTTTGAAGAAGGTTCACTACCCTATGGTCTTATTGTTGTACAGGCGCCGTCTTTGCACCGCATGGATGTAGAACCTGCAAAATTTAATATCAAAAACCTTCAAGGGTGTTACTTGAAGACAGTCTAATGTAATCTCAATGTACGAAGGGTGCCTATGATGACGGCCTTCTGCATACAGGCAATAACGTGACGAAGATGAGACCTGCAAATCGGAATGGTAGAAAGATTAGAACCTAGAGTGGTAGAGTGGGGCGTATACCGCCGAGACAGCCGATAATGAGAACAACCATTTTGACTGAGTAGCCAGGGTGTACTTGTCGCAGTTCTTGGAGAAGATTAAGATATTTAGTCCGTTTTTGCTCCTCTTTCAGACTATATTCGTTTCTGTAGGCGCAGAGAACTCAATGACGTAGATAGTCTTAGCTGAAATATCCTGGAGATAGTCTTGCAACCTGATATGCCACGTTTGGAGCCACGTTGCTCATTTATCATCGTCCACACCGGTTCTATGGTTGTGAGTATGTGTTCGTTAAGAAAACCTTCTCAAGCATAGCCGGTAACGTCGTTCTTGTCCATACGCCGACAGTTTAGTCAATCAACCGCCCCTTTTTTTTTAAATTTTTAAAATTGACAAACTGCCGATGTCGGGATTCGAACCCATAACCTCCCAGTTTCCAAGTACTGCATACTGCGCAGACATGACGCCTTAGACCGCTCGGCTTCTTGGCTTGTCTTTAGAAGCCGTAATCTTTGCCGCAAAGGTTCAAAGACTACACATTCCTCAAAAATATGCCTCACGGTTGGCAATGTCCTGTAAACAGTGCACCTTGGCTGATCCTCACCGCAGAGAAGATATGCATGCGAGATTTGAGTGTGGCCTATTCGAAAACGTGTAAGGGCCACACTCTCTCTACGACTCAGATTTATAGGTGCCGGCATCTTATTGATACTTGGCTTGATCTGTTTTAGCTTTTCCGTGAGGTTGTTCAACTCACGCTGCCATTTTTCATTAATTTTGAAACGCATGCACACTTTCAGGTGACCTGAATCAGCTGCGACCCGCGCAGCTTCATCAGCCACCTCATTCCCATGTATACCCACGTGCCCAGGCGTCCATACAAAACGATGGACATGTGCTGGAGCACGTGGAATATCGCTCGGATGTTTTGCACCAGAGGGTCCCTTGAAAGCGTGCACATTAGTAGTTGCAGCGCGCTCAACGAGTCGGAACAAATGAGGAATGTATTGTAAAGGTTCGAAAACTGTTCACAATATTGCAGGGCTTGCAACAATGCATATAATTCAGCAGTGTATACGGATGCCTGTGGGAGAGCGACCAAGTGTGTGAGCCATTGCAATGACAATAGCGCACCCCACACCAGAAACGGTTTTAGATCCATTGGTATACACGCAAAGACAGTCATTGTATTCGCTAATAATTTGTTGAAAGCTCCGATAGTACTGGGAACTGGTCTCATCTTTACGGAAACCCGCCAGGTCAAAGCGGCACCTTACCTTTGGGATCAATCAAGGAGGTACTTCATGAAAATTATAGGGAATTACCTGAGCGAATTCAAAACTAAGACTCTCTAAAAGCTCCTACGTTCGAACGGCCAAAGGTCTGGTGACCGTGGCACGTCCCGCATAGAGTCTCCTCAGAGTCTCTTTAGAAATCTTGATTTTCTGAAGATAGCCGGGAAGTTGACATGATTGGGCTTAGCCCATACTCCCGCGACATAATTGAGGAGCAGGCGCTCACACCTCAACCTTAATGGGGGCAATCCTGACTCTTCACATAGACTCATAGACGGACTCGTTCGAAAGGCTCCTGTAGCAAGTTTAATGCCTGCGTGGTGAATAGGATCTGGGATTTTGAGCGCTGACATCCGGGCGGAGGAGAATACTACACAGCCATAATCCATCCTGGGAAGAACCAGCGATGAATAAAGCCGTAGTAGCATCTCCCGGTCCGCACCCCACGATGTACCAGCCAATCCCTTAAGGAAATTCATTGCCTTGCGACAACTCGCTGCACGGGATTAGAGGTGTGGACGCCACGTTAATTTATTGTCAAAGACAAGTCCCAGAAATCAAATAGAGCCGGCACATCCAAGGCGGGATCCCTTTAACTAAAGGATCGGATCAGGATGTGCCATGCGTTTTCTACAGAAATGAACCACTTTAGTTTTAATTGTGGAGAACCGAAAACCAACACTTTCTACAGAATGCACGACTTCATTGATGCCCTGCTGGAGTATCGTTTCAATTGTATCCATTGATGGAGCTCCATAGAAAATTGAAAGGTCATCAGACATTGACATTGACGAATCGGGGCTGAAGCTGCTATGTGATTGACCGCTATAGCAAGAAGGGTGACACTAAGCGTCGAGCCCTTAGTTATTATTATTTCTTTTTTCATTTTCTTTTTTTCAAGGCTTATATATATATATATATTTATATATATATATATATTTATATATATATACTAGCGGTCCGCAACGGCTTTGCACGGGTAGCACTAATTACCTATAGCCAGATGACAGAAAATTGAAAATATACCACAAAATTGCCAAAAATAAAAAACTTTTTTTCCCGATCGCTACCAAACTTCATATCTTCACCCGTTGGGCTAATCTGAAGTTTTCATCAAAATCGGTCCAGCCGTCTTGGAGTTCATAAGAAACATACATTCACACATCGATTAATATATATATATCGATAGATATTATGTAAATATATATATATATTGATAAGATATATATCAATAGAAGATTTACTATATTACGAATATATATTACTATGTTACGAAGAGTTATTTAATTTTGAAAAATTCTGCTTAGATGGTGCTAACATTAATTCATTTATAAAATATTTAAAGTTAAATTTATTAATAGCCAAAATACAAAATTGCATATTTCTAACTTATATATATAACAATTTATAGTGGAAATGACAATTAAAATTGACATTTCCAAAAAAAAAAATAATTTTTATAAAATAATTTTTTAGTTATTTTTTAGAATTTCTAATAAGCGATACGTGATGCCTACCGAATCAAATTGTGAATCTAAACCATTCTCGAATCCACTGGAACACACACACAAAATTTCATCAAAATCGGACCATCCGTTCAGATCCGGTCACATACACGAGGACAAAATAATTATATATATATATATATATATATATATATATATATATATATATATATATATATATATATCTCAGTATTTAGGCCTGCCCATGCCTAAATAAAAAAATTCGTTACGCAGGAGCTGCTTCAACTTAGCGAATTTCCTTGGAATAAATAAATTACTCTCTAGCGGTCACAATGTTAGTCTGATCAAAATGAAATGTCGTATCTGATTTTAGTATTTGCATGGCCAATTTTATTAATAAATGACATACGTCAAAGGAAAAGGGGGGCATAAAGATAGAAGAAAACACAAAATCTAAAATATCTCTCTTAATATTTGAACAATCGAAAAATGCGTAAGAAACAAAGTTCTAGAAAATCATGTTTTCTACATTTCATCACCTTATCATTTTTGCTCAAACTCTAATGCGTACAGAGATATTGAGAAATTTAATTTTCAATCTTAAACCGTCAATATTTTTGTTAATATTAGGGTTACAGAAAAAATGATAAGAAACAAAATTACAGTAAAACTTAATACCTACAAGTTTACTTCTTATAAAATTTTCGATTTTTCGAATATTAAGGGAGATATGTCAAATTTTGAGTTTCCCCCTCCCTCTAAAACCCCCTTTCCCCTGGTCCGATTTTACCCATTAACGAACTTGACCTTTTGAATACCAAAAGCGCTTCAAATACCAAATCTCATTCCGATAAAATGAAAACTGTGACCGCTAGAGTGATTACAGACACATATATATATATATATATATATATATATGTATATATATATATATATATATATGTCCATAGAAATATATATATAAATTTTACAGATGGTGATTTTTGACATCTACAAGGTAGGATCGATGGACATTTGAAGAAATTTTTGCGAAATTTTGACTTCGGTACGGGACCAATAGCTCTATTTCCTTTCAGGAAATTCGCTAAAAAGAGAAAACAAGAAGAAAAGAGTCGGCTGAAACTCGAACCATCTGCTGTTGCGACTGACGAAGAGAAGGGCATTGCTGCAATTCGACATGTATAACATGCAGCGGAGACGTCAAAAGAGTGCTCTACTTATGACCAAGCGACTTAGACGTGGAGAGGAATGTGAACGAAGACGAAAAGGAAGACGAGAGTAAAGAGGATTTTTGATTATTTATATATGTTTGTAATAAAAAAAAATTTTGTAATCAAAATCAAAAAATTAAAATCCATATGAAAATAAAATTATTGTCCCTATTTTTGATTGCAAATTTTGATCAATAGTGTTCTTTAAGAGTTGATAAAATAAAAAATTCGTTACGCAGGAGCTGCTTCAACTTAGCGAATTTCCTTAAAATACATAAATCAATTTCTAGCGGTCACAATTTTAGTCTGATCAAAATGAAATGTATATGATTTTAGTATTTGCAAGGCCAATTTTATTAATAAATGTCATATGTGAAGGGGAAATGGTTGCATAATGAAAGAAGAAAACACAAAATATCTCTTTTAATATTAGAACAATCAAAAAAAGCGTAAGAAATAAAGTTGTAGAAAATCATGTTTGCTACAATTCATCACCTTATCATTTTTGCTCAAACTCTAATGTGTACAGAGATAGTGAGGAATTTAGTTTTCAATCTTAAACCGTCAATATTTCTGTAAATATTAGTGTAACAGAAAAAATGATAAGACACAAAACTACAGTAAAATTTAATACCTAAAACTTTACTTCTTATAAATTTTTCGATTTTTCAAATATTAAGGGAGATATGTCAAATTTTGTATTTCCTCCTCCCTCTAAACCCCCCTTTCCCCTCGTTCGATTTTACCCATTAACGAACTTGACCTTTTGAAGATCAAAAGCGCCTCAAATACCAAATCTCATTCCGATAAACTGAAAACTGTGACCGCTAGAGTGATTACAGACACATATATATATATATATATATATATATATATATATGTATATATATATATATATATATATATATATGTCCATAGATATATATATATAAATTTTACAGATGGTGATTTTTGACATCTACTAGCTAGGATCGATGGACATTTGAAGAAATTTTTGCGAAATTTTGACTTCGGTACGGGACCAATAGCTCTATTTCCTTTCAGGAAATTCACTAAAAACACAACAGTTTAAATAATGAAAAAATTTTATTATATTTTTAAGAAAAAACTAATTTTAACTGTAATTTTTCTTCTTCTTTTTTTGCAACGGGTGAAAAAAAATTAAACCAGTTAAGAAATCTTAATTTAATGTCACTATATGAATAAATCATTCCAAGTTGCTGAATAACATTTTTCAACATTGTTTTTTTAATGATAACTATTCTAGGGGATGGCTTTTAGGGGTCGAAACTGTTTAATAAATTTTGTCCTTTAATATCAGTTGACTTTGGCGTTATGTATGCGAAGTTATGGGTTGGAATCCCGACATCGGCAGTTTGTCAATTATTAGTAAAAATAAGGGCGGTTAATTGACTAAACTGTCGGCGTATCGACAAGAATGAAGTTCCTTCACGAACTTCAGATAAATATCGGCATAGTTCCTATCATAGTCGGCCGCATATCCTACCAATTTCTAGTCGATACACAAAAATTCCTCTCACTCCACTCACATCCTCACATCCTTAGACATCACAATGAACCTTATGGTCAAAGTGTAGCCCGTCCAGGACAGTCTCTACAATCTATCTATCTAGCTATCAGTTGACGTTCATTCAACTTATTTGAAGATGATTTAAATCAATTACAAGCTCGAATCTACAATTCTAAAATTATTTTCGAATAGGGGTAGTATTAACCTCTAAAAAATAAAAAGCAGCCCCGACACAGGGTCAACTTTGGGGTAGAAGGTAAGTAGAACATAAATCAAAATTTTTGTGCAAATCGGTACGGTTTGGCAAAATTATACTGTATCGCCGTATTTTACCTTCAACGACTGGACTAAATATTGAATTAAAAAGATCGAATTAAAAAGAAAAAAAAATTTGATACGCAGGAGCAGCGTTAACTTAGCGAATATCCTTAGAATACATAAATCACTCTCTAGCGGTCATAATTTAAATATGATCATAATAAAATATAATATCTGATATAACTTCAGTATTTGCAAAAATTAAATTTATTAATAGCCAAAATAGAACGATATATAACGATTATAGTTTATAGTTACTATGAAAACGACAAAATTGACATTTCAAAATTAAAACAAAATTTTAATAAAATAATTTTATAGTTATTTCATGTTAACCAACTCCAAAAAAAATAGGAGGAGATTCTATGTTCGACTGTTAAGTAATGTAACCACTAATTGAAATGTTTGAATACCCAGTGTATACTGAGCTGTATATCAATGATTAAATTGTTAACAATTCTGCGTATTCGAAATGTTAACAATTGTTTCCGAGGAACATATAATCACAAATTATGAGAAAACTATTGAGTTTATGAAAATCTTTTTCAAACAAAACTTGTTTATTCGAAAAACAAGACCTTTTGCTAACAAAATTTGTTTGTATCTCTTACGGTTTCAAAGATATATAAACGAGAGACAGGCGGACATGCGAAAATGGGCAAATTTTATGAACACATATACAAAACATTCATGCGTACGATTAATATTTTGAAGCGTTACAGTCGTGATCAAACTTAATATACCTTGTATATGTACATTTACTAAATTATACGTAATAGGTTTGGCAAAAATTGTCTGTTGGAATAAATTTGTAAATTGTTATTTTTAGCTTTTTAATATAGTGACTTTTTATGTTTTTTGAAGTCGGTTGAATTTTTTTTTTAAAGTTTTTACAATAAAATATTATAATTCATGTATTCGTGTCAAACACACACAAAATATTAAATATCTCTGTTAATATTAGAATAATCGAAAAATTTATAAGGAGTAAAGTTGTAGTAAAATCAAGTTTACTACAATTCATTACTTGATCATTTTTCTCAAACTCTAACGTGAACAGAGATATTTAGAATTTTAACTTTCAATTTTTTATTTTAAATATTTCTGTAAATATTAGTGTAACAGAAAAATGATAAGAAACAAAATTACAGTAAAACATAGTACCTACAACCAAATGACGTCATTTGAAACCAATTATTTTATTGCGCGAAATGAGTAAAAAAATGTTTAGAATCTGGTCCTTTTCCCGAAACCAAATCCCTCGCGCAACACAATCCAGTGGCTTCATTTTTAAACTTAAATGCCTTTCAATATTGACACACGACGTTCATTGGTCCAATAGCAACGAATTACTGTGAACTGTAATCGATTTCCACATTATAATTAAATGCAGCTCGATAGGGGTTAAACGGAGATTCAGAGGAAATTCAGTTATACACACAAAATTTCATCCAAATTGGTCCATCCGTTTAGGAGGAGTTAATTACACGAACAGACCCATTGAAATATACACACAAAATTTCATCGAAATCGGTCCATCCGTGTAGGAGGAGTTAGGTGACAAACACACGTACAGAAGAATTATATGTATTAAAATATATACACATATATACAAATTTTAGCGATAGTGTTTTTAAATGAAATTCCAACATTGGTGCATAAACAATAGCTGCATTATCTTTGGAGGAAATTCGCTAACAAATGCAGCAGCCGTTCAGCGTTATTTTGGTGTATAATTTTGTAAGTATCAAATACATAATAAAAATTTTTCTAAAAGCCGCCATTTTGTAAAAATACATTTTTGAGAATTCAAATTTTTTTCTATTATTGGTCTATGCTAAAGCAACAATCGTCCCAATTTTCAATTCAATCGGACAACGCGTTGTGTAGATATAAATTATAAAGCAAAAAACACAAAATGGCGGCTAGCGGATAAACAAATCATTTCCGGACCTATGTTATATGGTAAAATGAGTTCGTCTTGACCTAAGGAACAACTTCACCGAAGGGTTCCAGGTTTTTCTGAGACAACCTGTATATATATACATATATATATATATATATATATATATATATATATACATATATATATATATATATATATATATATATATATGTATATATATATACATATATATATATATATATATATATATATATATATATATATATATATATATATATATATATATATATATATATATATATGTATATATATATACATATTCAATGCGAAACGTTAGGCGACGTGGTGATTACTCAACTTGAAGCGATGGTTAGGCAGCGTTAGTTATTCAACGCGAAGCAATAGCCGATGCTGTGTTAGAGAGCCGTGTAAGTAGATCACGTCGCGGTGACTATCGTCGCCTAACGCTTCGCATGCCCTAACGTTTCGCATTGACCAACGTTTCCTGTTTACTGACTTACGGTTCGCTTAAGCTTACACTACGCTTTGAGTTTAACAACGCTAAGCGTTGAGTTGTTTACGCTCCGCGTTAACTTTCTCTTCGCGTTGAATTACAGACGCTTTGCTTTGATAAACTAACGCTTCTCATTGACCAACGCTTGGCATTGAGTGACTGACGGTTCGCTAAGCTTGCGTGTCGTGTCGTTTAACGCATTGCGTTTACCAAGGCTACCCGTTGATTAACTAACGCTTCGCGTTGGCTGACTTACGGTTCGTTTAAGCTTAGTTTTGAGTAGGTTCACCTTTTCGTTGGTTAACGATTGGAGTGAAATCACGCTTCGCGAATCCTTGGCTCTTTGCTTTACATAACTAACGCTTCTCATTGGCCAACGCTTCGCATTGAACAACGGTTCGCATAAGCTTACGTTTCGCGTTGGTAGAAGCCTTGCGTTTACCAACGCTTTTCGTTGACCTACCGTTTGCTTTTAACTGACGCTTCTCAAAGACCAACTTGGCTGACTAACGGTTCGCTGTAGCTTGCGTTTCGCGTTGGTTAACGCTTTGCGTTGATTTACTAACGCTTCGCGTTGGCTAACTTTTGCTTTGCTTTAGCTTACGTTTTGCATTGGTTCACGCTTTTCGTTGATCAATGATTCGCGTGAAATCACGCTTCGCGAATCACTGATGCTTCGCTTTGAATAACTAATCCTTTTCAATGGCCAATGCTTCGCGTTAGCTGACTTACACTTCTTATTGACGAACGCTTTTCACTGACCAACGCTTCGTGTTGACTGACTTACGGCTCGCTTAAGCTTACGGTTCACGTTGATTAACGCTTTCGTTGTTTTGTAACGATTCGCATGAAATCTCGCTTCGCGAATCACCGACGCTTCCCTTTGGATAACTAACGCTTCTCATTAACCAACGCTTCGATTTGGCTGACACTCGGTTTGCTTTAGCATTCGTTTCGCATTGGTAAACGCTTTGCGTTTGCCAACGCTGCGGGTTGATATACTAACGTCTCGCGTTGACCTATCACTTTCTATTGACTAACGCTTCTCATTGACCATCGCTTCTCATTGACCAACGCTTCTAACGCTGACTACCGGCTCCCTTTACCTAACGGTATGCGTTGGTTAACGCTTTGTGTTGTTTAATAATTCGCGTGAAATCACGCTTCGAAAATCACCAACGCTTTGCTTTGAATAACTAACGCTTCTCATTAACCAATGCTTCGCGTTGGCTGACTTGCGGTTTGCTTTAGCTTACGTTTCACGTTGGTTAACGCTTTGCGTTGTTTAACAATTCGCGTGAAATCACGCTTCGCAAATCACTAACGCTTCGCTATGAATAACTAACGCTTCTCATTAACCAACGCTTCGCGGTTTGTTTTAGCATACATTAACATATTAGTTTAGCATACATTAACATATTAGTTTCGCGTTTGTAAACGCTTTGCGTTTACGAATGCTTTACGTTTATTCACTAACTACCTAAACACTTGACGTTTACGTTTATTCACTAACTACCTTAACACTTGACCCCACACTTCCTTTTGACTAGCGCTATTGATTGACATACGGTTCGCTTTGGCTAACTTACGGCTCGCTTAAGCTTACGGTTCGCGTAGGTTAACGCTTTGGGTTGATTTACGATTCGCGTGAAATCACGCTTCGCGAATCACCGGCGCTTTGCTTTTAAAATGTTACGCTTCTCATTTCCAACGCTCCGCTTTAGCTGACGTACGGCTCGCATAAGCTTACAGTTCGCGTAGGTTTACGCTTTGCGTTGTTTAACGATTCGAGTGAAATTACGCTTCGCGAATCATCGACGCTTCGCTTTGAATAACGTTTACCAAAGTAAGCGTTTACTTGAAGCGTTTACCAACGCTATGCGTTGATTTACTAGCGCTTCGCGTTAACTTGCTGTCGCTCAGCGTTTACTTGCTTACGCTCCGCGTTAACTTCCTATCGTTAGCAAGTGCTTAGTATCGATTGACGCTTCGCGTCGGCTAACTCTTCGCGTTGTATAATTTACGCGTGCTTTCGCTTTGCGTTAACTATCGCTACGATTTGACTAACTTTTCACGCTTACTTTAAGCATTAACGATTCGCTTTAAATAACTAACGCTTCTCATTGACCAACGCTTGGCTGACTTACGGTTCGCTTTAGCTTTTGTTTACCAACGCTTTACGTTTACCAACGCTTTCCGTTGATTTACTAAAGTTTTGCGTTGACTAACTTTTCGCGTCGCCTAACGGCTCGCGTTGAGAATTATTTGTAAATGTTGGTTTTGTGTTAATAAATAATATTGAAACAGTAAAAATGTTCTTGCATTTAAAAAATTTATATTAATGTTCCTCCGATTTTTATATATTTAAATATTGTGTTATATAATTCAGCTAATCAACGCAAAGCGACTGTTAACGCACATCGTTGGTCAACGCGACCTATTAGGCGACACGAAAAGTTAAGTCAACTCGCAGCGTTATTTAACGCGAAGCGTTAGCACGCGTAAGTTATACAACGCGAAGAGTAAGCCGACGCGAAGCGTCAGTTGATACGAAACACTAGCTAACACTAACACTATTATTACAGTATATATATATATATATATATATATATATATATATATATATATATATATATATATATACAGGTCAAAAAAGTGTTGGATGAAGATATTATTGAACCATCTAAGAGTTCATGGTCTTCGCCACTTTGGGTAGTCCTTAAAAAAATGGATGCTTCAGGAATACAGAAATGAAGACTTGTTATTGATTATAGGAAGCTAAACGAAGTTACTATATCCGATAAATATCCTCATCCACACATTGAAGGGATTCTGAATCAACTTGGGCAATGCTAAAACTTTCCCACTCTAAATTTGGCATCAGGATATCATCAGAACCCTATGGCTAAGGAAGATCGGGAAAAAACAGCATTTACAACCCCATTAAGACATTACGAATTCTAACGAATGCTTTTTGGATTAAAAATTGCTCCTACAACCTTTCAATGAATGTTGAATACTGTTTTAACTGGAATACAAGGAATACGCTCCTTCGTCTATCTAGATGACATCGTCTGTATGGAAAAACATTGGACGAACACAAGCAGAACCAAATCAACATCTTCGAAAGACTTAAAATACATAATTTAAAAGTACAACCAGATAAATGCGAATTTTTTAGAAAAGAAGTATCTTATTTGGGACATGCTATCAGCAGTGATGGAGTCAAACCAAATCCTGAAAAAATAATACCAATCGAAAACATTAAACCACCAACTTCACAAAAAAATATTATACAATTTCTCGGATTAATTGGATATTATCGACGATTTATCAAGGATTTCCCTAAAATTGCAAAACCCCGAACCAAACTCTTAAAAAAGGACAGTACGTTTAAACAAACGACTGTAAACAATCATTTCAAACTTTAAAAACAATTTACTACCAAGCTGATCCTACAATATCCCGATTTCAGTAAGCCTTTTGTTTTAACTACTGACGCCTCTAACGAAGCAATAAGTTCCGTCATTTCACAAGGTGAGATAGGAAAAGATTTGCCAATCGCGTATTATTCTCGTACTTTAAATAAAGCCGAACAAAATTATTCTACCACTGAACGTGAACTACTTGCTATAATAGACTCCGTGAAACATTTGCGACCTTACCTTTTTGGTCAAGAATTCTTCATAGTAACGGATCACAAACCACTTCAATGGCTCATGAATTGTAAGGATCCTTCATCTAGATTAGTTCGTTGGCATTTAAATTCATGGAATATATTTATAAAATTATTTACAAACCCGGCAAAATCAATTCTAATGCGGACGCCTTAAGTAGACCAATAAACATTGTCAACAAACCTATTAAAACATTTTCTCAATTCCAAACTTATCATCAAAAAACCATAAATATAAGAGACCCTCCTATAAATACTTCACCCTTGGAAAGCATCAACAATTTAGTTATACCATATTCCTGCGACCTGTCCAATAATAATGAACTTTCCAACTATGTCAACGAAAACTGTTCCTTAAATGATTTATAAAATCACAAACTCGGATATAGTAAAATTACTAATTCAAAACAAAACAATCAGCGAATAATATTCCTATTTGTAAAACAATTCAATGCAGATTCAATAACTTACGAAGCTCTCTTTAATTGTATATTGAAATTAAAGTTCTATGTCATTCCAACAATATTAATTATCTAACTTTCAGTAAAATTACTCTAAACAACCCTAACATCAAAAAAGATACGTTTTTCTCTCTTCTACAATACCTCCTAGAAAATACTAAGTATTCGATATTACATAACATACGAATAGAATTAAAAAATAATAAAGTATCGATACAGTTCTTAACGAATATCATGATGATCCTTTAGCTGGTCACCCTGGTTTCAATAAAATGTATGATAGGATTAGACAATTTCACTTTTGGAAAAATATTAAACAAGACATCGAAAACTACGTCAAACAATGTCCAGTCTGTCATAAAACAAAAATCAATTTCCACCCCAATAAATCACCCATGACAATCACTACAACAGCCTCAGAATTCAACGAACAAATATCAGTCGATATCGTAGGACCATTGCCCGTAATACGTAACGGGAATAGATTTATCCTAACGATCCAAGATAGTTTGACTAAATTTCTGCAGGCTTACCCAATTCCTGAACACAACGCCGAAATAACTGCTATTCATTTTTACAAATATTGTACAAAAAGCGTGACCAAAATCCCGTCTGCTTGCCAAATAAAAACATTAAATGCTGAATTGGAGTTTTTGGAACCTATTGGCCAAAATCAATGGCTATTTATTACCAGTGAACCCACATCTCTCAATATTATCTGTAACAGCAATCCAAACGCAGAAGAAATTGTGTCATTAATGGGTATTTTACGACTGTCACAGGACTGCAAAGGTTATACAAACACATATATTCTAGAACCTGTCAAGCTGACAAATCAAACTCGTACTGAAATCAAAATATCCATCACAGACATAACAAAAGATGATTGCTGTAACAAAAAAATCGAAAACATCACACTATCGGCAATAAAATTGACTCCAATCAAAATCTCCAATATGGAATTATCTGAACTCAAAAATGCTCCACATCAACTCAATCAAATAGACGAAATTCTTCAAACTCATCTAAACAAGCCATTATAATTAAATATGAAAAATGGTACAATTCATAATCGCTGTAATACTCCTCATAACTGGAAGTATTATCATTTTGTACATCTTTAAATGTTGGAGACTCATCAACTTTCCTAAAATATTTTGCTGCTTAAGTAAAAGTAAAAGTGTGACCCACAAACAACAATCAAAGACCCAAGTATCTTATAGTCCCAGACCAAAAGATCAACCCAGTCCAACAAGAAACGATACGAGAATGATGAAGTTTCATTTACAAAATTAATTATTTTTTATTCATACTTTATACCTTTTATTTTTGTAAT